>OX578133.1:110608715-111041215 GCA_951213105.1 Amaurobius ferox | reverse complement strand
GCGTCAGTCCTTGTGGGCTCTATATTATACCTAGGTGGCGCAACGATATTTTATCGCCAAAGACAGATAACACGCCAATTCTGGCTCCCCATTTAATGACACCGAAAAAAACGTCGAAAGGAATGATGGGTAAAATCGCATTGAAATGTGATTTTTGGAATTTCGTTTGTGATCAGGCAGCTTAGGTCTATACGTCCTTTTAGTGGGGATATTCCTATTGAAATCGTCTAGTGACAAAACCGTATCGTACCCTAAGCACTAATAATTAAATTGCTTTGGGAAAAAAATTGCGTATTTCGATGCAAACAGCTAATAATTACTTGTATAAAACGAATAGATATGATGAGTACTCTTAAAAAAGTGATTGGAGTTTCCTATACATTGATGATAATCTAAACATTTTTTTTTTTTTTAATTTCCTTGTGGGCTCAACATTATACCTAGGTGGCGCAAAGATATTTTATCGCCAAAGACAGATAACACGCCAATTCTGGCTCCCCATTTAATGACACCGAAAAAAACGTCGAAAGGAATGATGGGTAAAATCGTATTGAAACGTGATTTTTGGAATTTCGTTTGTAGTCAGGCAGCTTAGGTCAGAGTATTATACACCCTTTTAGTGGGGATGTTCCTATTGAAATCGTCTAGTGATAAAACCCTATCGAATCCTATGCACTAATAATTAAATTTTTTGGGGAAAAAAGTTGCATATTTCGTTGCTAAAACGAATAGATATGATGAATACTCTGAAAAAAGTGATTGAAGTTTCCTATACATCGATGATAATCTAAACCTTTTTTTCAAATTTCAGAAGTTCATAGTAAAATTTAGGAGCCCTTGAGTAATTTGTTCCCAAAGAAAGCAAAGTGTCAACTAAGTTATTCTTCACTCGCATAAATTTAAATTCTTTAATAAATTATTTATTATATTCTCTTTAATAAATTTAAATGCTAGTTCGTTATTAAATTACAAATCCTGAATTTAACAAGAAAGATCAATCATCCATAAAGCATTTATTATCAAACACTTTCCCACTGCAATGCAATTTTATTTAAACATCTCAAAAATGCAATACATTCAGAGGTAATATTTTTAAAATTATCACAATACTACAATAATTTATTACATATTTGAAAACTTAAAACTTCATCGAAAAAAATAAACTTTATTCAAATGACGTCATTGAAATATAAATCGCCTGGCCCTCTATGTAAAAGCAGTAAGTATTTCATTCATACACTTTTATTCCATTCCTTTCATTCATCACAATACTACAATAATTTATTTTGCTTAAAACTTAAAACCATGGAGGTAAAAGTACTTTCAAACTCTATGCTTAAAACTTCAAGTCTGCTTAAAACTTCAAAAAAGTCTGCTATAAAATCGTCTGCTTCTCTATGTAAAATCGATGAAAGTTTCATTCATATCAGCTATATTGCAGACTCCAGAGCTAAATAATTTTGCGTTAAAGAAATTCAGCAATTCTTATACAACTCATCTTACAGCTTTATGTGTTTACATTCGCCATAAGTGAAAATTGGGTTTCGTTGTAGAAATAATCAAAGTTTAATGATCATTTAAACTCAAATATATTGTAATTGCATTGTTTCAGAATATAGATGCACAAAAATTAAGCAAAAATAAAGCGGCTTTAGGACGGATACAATACTAAATATAAATTAAAAAGAACTTTAAAAATCACGATTTTGACACAAGATGGATGCCATATTTTATTTTGAAGTTGTTCTCGTGATCTCTTCATATAATATGGGTATAATTATTATTTTAATTTTTATTTAAAAAACTACCGAAGATATTTTGCTGAAATTTTTCTTATATATTTTATGGGATAATTTGAATATTTCCTAAAACTTAATAACTCTTTTAAATTCGCTCAAAAAATGCTTGAAAAATTAAGTCCCATAGGGTTCAATGTATTTCATTTTTTCAACCCGGGGTTCAATCCAAAACTAATTGGGTGATATTATTCATTTACATTCCTATATGTCCCGAATATATGACCGTCTGAACAACATACTAAAATTTCATTTTGATAAAGTCATTTGATAAGTCATATACGGCAGTTATGGTGCGAACGGACAGACAGACAGGCAGACAGAATGAACAAAGTCATAAACACTTTTTAACTATGTTGTAAAGTATTAAAAATGCAAATTTGTTAGATTTCAAGCATTTTTTTAAAAACACAAAAAACTTGCATTTCATGCACTCTGTTAAAAACATATAAAACTTGCATTACATGCACTCTGTTAGAAACAATCAAAACTGTTAAATTTCATTCACTGTTAAAAACATGGAAAATTATTTAATTCCATGCATTCTATTAAAAACATACAAAATATTTAGATTTCCTACACTCTGCTAACAAGCTTATTTCCAGCACTGGGTTAACTACATGCATTGTTGAATGTTAGAACTCATGTACTCTGTTAAAACATACAAAATTGTTAATTTCATGCACTCCTTTACAAATATGTAAAAGTTTGAGCAATTCCATACACATCAGTGACATGCAAATTGGGCTTACTTAATGTTTCCAATTTTCGTTTATTTCTGCTGGTAGATAGAATATCGTTTCTTTTTTTGCAGTAGTTGTTCAAAAATGTATTCGTAGATGCTTTAAGCACCTATTTCATCATTTCACGTGATAAATGATCCTCCGAGCACTTATCAAAATCCAAATCATAGTCGTTATCTTCAAATATCTCATAAGTAGTAAATATAGCAGCTTTCCTCTGACTTAGTAATTATAAAATTTCTTCATATTCTTCTGAAATTAATTTATTAATAACAACATAATTATATAACACAGCATTTAGTGCCTCTGGTCGGGGATAACGTAAACCTCCTCTGCCAAATCTTGTCATCAAACTGTCCGATAGCGTAGATATATCCAAATCCTTATTTGAAACAAGCACTTTTTTACAAGAAAAGCAACTTATTTTTTCGTAACAGAATGAGCACAGTATCCAGCAATATATGTCAGAATAGGCAACCTGCAATTAACATTCACAATATCATTAAACGAAACACTAATATTACTTACTTGGGTATAGGGTTGCACCGAATATTCGGTTGGTATTCGGTATACTGCCTATTCGGCAGTCAAACCGAATATTCGGTTCGGCCGAATACTTTAATATTCGGCCAAACCGAATAGTAAGAAAAATTTTAAACATTCGATAATTGGTAAAGCACATTTTTTTATACAATGAATGAAAGTTATAGTATCATAGTGCAAAATTAGTTCAAATTGTTACTTACCAATATTATCGTATTTAAAATAATTTTAATGTAAAAGTAAACAATCTGATATTAAATTCTGTTGTTTTTTCAATTTTTCTTAAATCTTATCACACCTTAACCTTACTAACTCGTTTAAATATGAAGCAGTAACCAGAAAATAAAACTCATAATATTACGTGTTCAAAAATATAACGGTTAATTTTTTATAAAATATGCAGCTAAAAACAAATCAATTATCATTTCACCAATATTAGAAAAAGGTGAAGGTGATTAATATATATAAAAAAAACAATTTGAATATTCAATTTTGCAGTATTTTAATTTCGATTGAGATAGAGAAGATACTGAGGATGCCAGATGCCATAGGTGTTCCTTTGTATCCATTAAAATGTGTCAAGTAAGATAACCAAAGAATTTCTCTCTATGTGTGTAGTTAACCCTTCTAATTTCTTTCATGATTTCTAAAGAGATGATTACTTTGTTGAGTCTTTTGTCACAGGGTGTAACTGTTTAGTTATCTATCAGTATCTACTCTGTTGTAGTTTGTTGTAACAACAACTTAAAAAAGAATGGCTAGACATTCTGGCAATGTATCCTTTGCACTTTAAAAAGAAAAATGATTTGACTATGTTTGAATTTGACTGCTCAGTTTCAATTCTGATAAAATTATTTATTAATTACATTACAGAAGAGACTAAGATAGCAAAAATTCTCTTGAATAAATTGTAATTCTAATTTGTAATGATATTTTAAGCAACTTGGGTTTGTATTTGCATGTAAGGTAAATGCAAGATTCTCTATAACATAACATAACATGAAGCCATGATTATCACATATCAGAATCTAACTATCAATTATCAATTTATGCAGATAAACATAAAACAAATTAAGTACTATATTAATTTGCTTTTGAAATGATTTATTTCATGTTTTATTTATTTTAAATTAATAATTATACTTAATGTAAATGCAAACAAATTTAGGATGTTAAATGTAAATGCATTTAAAAAAGGCACAAAATAGAAACATTTTCTATTTTAAATTGGCATAAAATAGAAAAATTACCTTTAAAAAAATTTAACCGAATATTCGGTATTCGGCCGAATATTCGGTTAGAATTTTAACCGAATATTCGGTATTTGGTATTCGGCAAAATATGGTATTCGGTGCAACCCTACTTGGGTATAAGGATTTTCAATATCATCATGATCATGAGAATCTTCAAAAGGCTCAATTGAACAAGATCCAAAATGCACCGACTCTAAAGATAACGCCATTGTAGAGGAAATTCTTAACCTATTTTCAGTATCATACACCTGTCAAAGAGAAACAGCCAATTGGCGATACTGACCAAACCTATGTTCCAATTCATCAGTCTAGACTTTGCCTGGAAATATGTAATCCTTCTTTAACTCATCTCTGCAAAGCTTACTTAATTCTACCATAGCATAAGTGGTGTGATACAATGCAGAAAATGTTTCTCGACTCAGTTTTCCTTGCTGAAATTCGGGACCTGACCAAGCATCTAACCATACCAAAAATTCTTGCAAATACACATACCTTTCATCCGTATGAGAAGCATATAAAGGTTCTCGATAGAGTTCCCTCTTACTTATGCCTTTAAAACAAGCTTGGACATTCATTATTTTCCACCATTTCAATATAAAATTTATGTAAAAAGCACAATCAGAATACTCACTTAAATTCTCCTTTCTGCAACTTCTTCCAGTCCAGTAATGACATGGTCATTAAAAATTTTAAGAGAAAATTTAACATTCTGTTTTTCTATACTAGTAGGATATAATGCTTTTAAAGTAAGACCACTATGACCAAATTTAACCAAATACCCATTTTCTGCTCTGTGCAATGTCTTTAAAGTTCAAAAACTTACCTTAATTCTATTACTTGTATCCTCAAATCCTGGAAAACACATGGTTTGATCTACATCTTTCTGGTTGATCTAATTATTTCTAATACATTTTAAAATATGAACAGAATCAATACAATAAAAAGTACACGAGATGCATCACAAGGGTGATCATGCAAATTGAAAACTTTAGAAGATTAGAAAAATAGGAAACAGTTTTTTTATTTATAGAATTATTATCTGAAACTATGCAAATAACTTTAAAAACAATATCTTCTAAACCTAGACCTAATTTTTTCAAAAATATAAATAATTCATCAGCACATATATTTTTAACTGGTAAAATATACTGCTGCAGTATCTTTATTATAGGCAATGCCAACAATATTATCGCCTTTGAAGTCAAAATAATGTTTAATATAAATTTCATTCATCATAAGTGCAATCATATAATCTTCTTCAGACAAATGTTTTAACTTGAGCTTCATATAAGATAAAAAAAATGTATCACTTACTTCACTTTCTGCTTTCATGTTGAATTTAGAGCATAACCCCTTTATAGTAAGTATATGGGTGGGGAAGAATTATATTCTGAGAACTGCGAATAAATTTATAAAAATGGGGAGAGATGGAAAATAACAGAGATAAAAAAATTAAAATATTGATTGAATAATGCCTTTTGTTATTACATAAAATGCTATTTGTTAACTGTTCTGGAATAAATTCATACAAAGTAATATTATCAAGAAAATATTTTTTTAGAATTGCTATTATGTCATTTATGAAGGATATACTATCAGGTTTAGAAGGATTAGATTCCATGTTGTCAAATGTTTCAATAATAGATGAAATATCATTAATATTTGTTATTTTACAAGGAAAAGTGAAAATTCTAACTTTACCCAATGATATATCCCTTTTAGCTCAACTGATACTTCTAAGTTTTCACTTATAAATAATGAACTAATACTTTTAGGAGATGGAGGTGCAGATAATTTAAAAATAAAAACATAATCTTGCTTAAAAATAATATCCCATGAAATCATTGACTTACTTTCATCCAGACATTTTAGAAGTTCAATAAAATTTGAAAATATTATCTCCTTTTCATATTCTGTAGCAGCTTCGAGACTTGCTGCAAGAGCATGTTTAAGATTTTTCATCTCTCTCAACTTTTTTTCTTCACGACCATCTCGCAAATTCTTCTGTACTGATAAATAGTCAGGAGATCCAAAAAATATGGAAGGCACAGCATCTGTTTTGAGTCTTGAACAACTAACTCAATGGTGCTAAAAGAAGCTTACCTTGTACACTATCATACATTTCCAAAGTTCTTATAGTCTCCTCAGGCAGAAAATGTTCCTCACAGACCTAGAAAAAATAATTCTACAATTTACTTTCTTTAAAAAAGTTTAGTTTTTAGCCTTTATCATTACTGTTTACCTCATAGATTTATATACATTACAACTATTTATTTTGAAAAGCATTACTAATGAAATATGAGCTTACATACAAATTCCTTTTCTTACTTCATAGAAGACATATGAAAAATAAGTTACTATAATTGTTTCAAGAAAGTTATATGTCTCGTTCATCAGTTCAAAAAAGCAGTGTGTACCAACTGAAATATTAACTATAACTGTGAAGGTAACAAATTACTTAAATTCCAATCACTATTTATAAAATTCCAATTTCTACTTATGTTTTCATATTTCACTAAAATGTATTGCTTATTCCTTAAATTCAAATTAAAAGATGAATCTTTTACTATGGCAACCTTCATTGTACACAAAATCACCAAATATATATATAAATAGATAAACTCATACAGTGTTTTAGGGATTAACTAACATCACGTAAACTGAAGTTTGGCATCATTATTAGTAAAAATGTGTTTTTTTTTTATACACACTTAAAAAATTAAAGTGAAAATACCATTGACATTTTATAAATACCACACGGAATAAATCAAAATTGACAAATTTGTAACCATTAAAATTTACAAAATATGTAAAAATTTACAAAATATGCATATTGATTTTAATATATGACACATAATAGGCATGTGTAAAAAATTAACAATTTTAATGATTTTAAAGAACCATTCTGATAAATTTATTTATAAAGCAATATTTCAGTGGCTCTTGCTAGCATTTAAAAAGAGTGGCATTCCTTTTCTGATGAAAAAGTACATATAATATGATTATTTAACATTTCCTTATAACATTATTTGCTTTTCTTTATTTAACATTAAAAAATTTGGATCGTCAAATTCAATATGTAAACACAATCTACACAACTATCAATTATTATTTTAATTAAATTCCCAAAGTTTATTCAGTTTATGAAAAACAACCGCTTTATTTTAATAAGCAAAATTTCACACAAATGTAATTGAGTATGGATACGAGCATAAATAAACAACCTGTGTGGTAGAATGCGCAGAAACGTAAGAGCAAAAGGACATTATTTTTACCATAGAGTGTAATGATAAACTGACGATGACGGCAAATAAAAATAGAAACTAAACCTATTAAACATTGAAATTTATCTTTGTGATGAAAATAAGTTATTTTGAATGCTTGAATAACAATTTATATTTAAAGATTTCATTTGCTAAAGTGCACTTTAAGGGATTTTTAGTGAATTTACACTACTACTCAATTTTACCGTAGTCACTAACTAGTGTTCTAAAGATGTACACATTTACTGGAAAATTTTGTAGTGTATATGTGAGTGAGAAGAAAAAGGTACATAACGAGTTTTCCTAAAAACCTCTATATGTATAGTATAATTTAATGAAAGTGAATATTTTATTTTCCGGTTAATTAAAAATATTCATCAAAGAAGATAAATTTAGATATATCCTACTAAAATTAGAGGTTAAACGATTGTAAGTTTCTAAAGTAGCCGTTTTATACAGAAATAATAAAAATTTCCATATTGCTAAAAAAACGAGTATTTTATTTTGGAAACGTAAGGGCAAAATTGTCCGTGTAACGCCACGTGCCCATACTCTGTAGACGATTTAAGTACTTAAGATATCATTAATTATGTAATACTGATAATTTACAAACACCGCATGCAAAACCATTCGAAAAATAATACTAATACACATAATACATTTTATTAAACCAACTAGCATCTTAATAAATCTCCTTTATCTCAAAAAACATTTTAAACAATTTTGTTTTCATCGTCATGCAACACAGACCTGATAAATAAAACTTAAGATCTAGACAAAAATCGTCTGCCTATATTGATTAAGGGTGAGCGTCAGTAAATCTTATGCCCACGCTTTGTAAACTTTCGCAGAACACGTTTTTCGCCGAAATTCTACTCCAACAGTTGCGAAATATTTTCTGAAAAATAAAATGCAATGCTTAGATTATATTAAAACTAAATTTAATACTCAATAAAATATAGAATATATTTTTTTACAGTTAATCCAAAATATTTTTGGTGCTGCCATCTGTTGTCGTAATTTGATTCATACCGACTATTTTTATTTTTTAATGAACATTTTAAATGTCTATTCCTTCACAGATCAAATATAATAATGCCACAATCACGACAAGATAATTGAACTTGGACTTGAAGACAAAGGAACCTGAAACCAAGCTGCAGTCCTCAGTGATGTACATTCAGATCCCCTTATCAAATTTATAGAATGAGAAATTACCTTTCCGTGATTATGGCATTATTATATATGATCTGTTGTTGTATTTAATACTGTATTAGAAGGAATAGACATTTAAAAATGTTCATTAAAAAATAAAAATAGTCGATATGAATTAAATGACGACAACAGATGTCAACACCAAAAATATTTTGGATTAAAATAAAAATATATATTCTATATTTTATTGAGTATGAAATTTAGTTTTAATATAATCTAAGCATTGGAGACAGTATAACATCAGAATAAATAAACGCATCCCCATAAAATTTTACATTTATACAGACTAAAAGCTGTAAAGAAATATAATTGTATAATACGCACTATTAGATTACTCGGATGTTTATGACTTCGATTAATCTACTATAATCAAACAATGAATTCAAAAAAGCAAAATTATCCTCAAAATGTTACATTTTCAAAATACAAGATCTAAATAATTCTGAAAGAAACATTTTTAATTCTTGAACGGTGCAAAGCGGACTAAATGCATCGAATAAATGTGTTATTTTCGATTATGTTATTTACTGGATATTGAATCTGAAAAAGTCAACTATATGTAATAACAAGAAAGATCAATCATGCTTAAAGCATTGATTATGAAACACTTTCCAACTTCAATGCAATTTGATTTAAACAAGTCTAAAATGCAATACATTCCTCGGCAATATTTTGAAACTTATCACAATACTGCATTAATTTATTATATTTGAAAACTTAAACCTTCATCGAAAAAAATGAACTTCATTCAAATGACGGCATTGAAATATAAATTGTCTGGTTTAAACATCTCTAAAATGTTATACATTCCTCGGTAATAGTTTTAGAATTATCATAATACTACGATGATTTATTATATTTGAAAACTTCATCGAAAACAACTGAAATTAATTAAAATGACGTCATAGAAAAAATAACACGCCTGGATCTCTCTATAAAAACAGGATTTTATTCATAACTTTCTCCCATTCATTTCATTCATCACAATACTATAATAATTTATTTTATTTAAAAATTTTGTTTAAGACCATGGAGCTACAAAAAATTAAACTCTATGCTTGAAACTTCATCGAAAAAAAATCGTCCTTCTCTTTATGAAATCAATTAATATTTCATTCATATCAGCCATGCAGACTCCATGGACTAAATTATTTTGTGTTAAAAAAAATACAGGAATTCTAATACAACTCATTCTATATATTTTGCTGTTTACATTTTACATAGGTGAAAAATAGGCTTAGTTGTAGAAATAATCAAATTTAGATGAGCATTTAAACTCAAATATATTGTCATTGCGTTGTTTCAGTATGTAGATGCACAGAATTTAAGCAAAAATAAAGAAGTTTTAGAACGGATACAACACTCAATATGAATTAAAAAGAACTTAAAAAAATCACGATTTTGAAACAAGATGGATGCCATATATCATTTTGAAGTGGGTCATGTGATCGTTTCATATCATGGTCACGTGATCGTTTCATATAAGAGGTGTAATTATTATTTTAATTTTTATTTAAAAAACTACTGAATATATTTCGCTGAATTTTTTTTTATATATTTTATGGAACAATTTGAATATTACCAAAATTTTCGAAGCAATTTGTGAATTTTAAATCCGCTTAAAAAATGTTTGAAAAATTAGGTCCCATAGGGCTCAATGTATTTCATTTTTTCGACCCGCGTTCAATCCAAAACTAATTGGGTGATATTATTCATTTATATTCCCATAGGTTCTACAGACCGTCTGAACAACATACTAAAATTTCATTTTGATTAAGTCATTTTTACGGCAGTTATCGTGCTAACGGACAGACAGACAGACAGAATGAACAAAGTCATAAACACTTTTCAACTTTGTTGCAAAGTGTTAAAAATGTATGAAATTCTGAAAATTCCATCTGAGATTATCATCAGTGTACAGGAAACTAATATAATCTAAGCATTGGAGACAGTATAACATCAGAATAAATAAACGCATCCTCATAAAATTTTATATTTAGACAGACTAAAAGCTGTAAATAAATATAATTGTATAATACGCACTATTAGATTACTCGGATGTTTATGACTTCGATTAATCTATAATCAAACAATGAATTCAAAAGTGCAAAATTATCCTCAAAATGTTACATTTTCAAAATACAAGATCAAAATAATTCTGAAAGAAACATTTTTAATTCTTGAACGGTACAAAGCGGACTAAATGCATCAAATAAATGTGTTATTTTCGATTATGTTATTTACTGGATATTGAATCTGAAAAAGTCAACTATATGTAATAACAATAAAGATCAATCATGTGCAAATTCCTATAGTATACTAAATCATATTGTTAATCGAAATATTCTATTAAAATATTCAATTTAATGCTGCTAAAAAGAAATTTAAGAATATCTGTTCTCGCTATGCAAGCTTATCTTCACGGGCAGATCTGAAGAGTAAAACATCCTGGTCCCGTTTGCGGGACCAAGAAGTACCAAAAATATAAAATTGAACCAATATATGCAAAATAAAAGCACTAAAATTGTATGGGACTCGTACTACTTGCATTCGCGAATATTAGAAAGTATATCCGTGTATTAGTAGAAGATTACACGCACTACAACATATGAGTTTCTAAAATCTTTGCCAAAATTAAACAGATGACGTAATAAATTGAAAATATCAATAATCCCCTAATCTTTAAATCTAAAGGCCGTAATTCATTCCAATGTATGCCAATATACGTCAAAATATATGTCAATATACCTGTACTATTTATATTCTCGTAGATTAGAAGATACCCGTGCGTTTGTAAAATATTATCCGCACTACTAACAATATAAGTTTCAACTATTTTTGCCAAAATAAAACAATGACGAAGTACATTGAAAATATCAATAATAATAATGTTTAAATCTGAAGACCGTAATTGATATAATCCAGTCAAAAGTGCAACATCTGTGAAATTTATTTTATTTCGGAAAAGATTTAATAAAAATCGCCTGCCGCGCGAAATGGTATAATTTTTTTCCAATAAATTGACGGAAATAATATCGTCTGCATAATGCTATATGAAGGTTTAATTGTTCGTTTTTAATTAATATCTAGACAAACCCTGGTCTTAGAAACTTGAAACATGGACTAAATTTTACATGGGGCTATTTCAAGGCTACCCACAAAATTTCATTAAATTCGGTTCAGCCATTCTCCCGTGATGATGAGACAGACAGACAGATTTTCCAATTTTATTTATATAGATTAGCTGATTGCATCGAAAATAGTGATTTCTTTACTATGCCAATATTCTTCCTAGTGCTACAGTCAGTTACCAGACGAGTTTCCCACGGAACATCCCCCCACTGAAGGGGGACTCTTTGCCCTTCCGGGAATACAGCTACCTGACCACAAACGAAATTCCAAGAAACAAGTTCCAGTACGATTTTACGCGCATCATTCCCGTTTGGCTGAGTATTTGTCGGGTGACATTGAATGAGAAGCCAGAATTGACGTGCTATCCTCATTTGACATAAAATGTTGTGGCGCCACCTATAGGCATAATGTTCCGCCGAAAAAGACTGACGCTCAGACTTAAGAGTGGGCGTGGCAGCACCAAAAATATTTTGGATTACAATAAAAATATATTCCATATTTTATTGAGTTTTAAATTCAGTTTTAATATAATCTAAGCATAGCATGTTATTTTTCAGAAAATAAATCGCAACTGTTTGAGCAGAATTTCGGCGAAAACGTGTTCTGCGAAAGTTAACAAAGCGCGGATAGGGTAGAAGATTTACTGACGCTCACCCTTAAAGGAGCAAAATAAATAAAATGTAAATATTTGGTTACTTACTCTGGAGTATTCTTTAGGCTTAAAGCCTAAACGTTTTATCCAGAAAATATATTTAATTTTAATTCCTTTTCTCTAGTAAATCTGAATATACTTCTTTTGGATCCATTTCCATAATTAGATTTAAAATTAGGGACACAGCACTTCACCATTATCCCAAACAACGAAAGAAGAATAAAATACGTTACTAAAAATTGGAAAGATAAAATAATGCCACGACACATGAGCAAGCCACGAGGGAACAAGACGGGTGTGGTGTAGGTGACGGTGAGAGAATTCTTCGGTCTAGCGAATTTATCGTGCAGGCCAGAGCACCAGGCGCGAAGCACCTTTAATCTCCAGTCTCAACTTTTGGTTCGTATCTTCATGCTGTAACATTATTTCCTTCATCCATGATATAGAGGCTCGAAGTTTTTATTTACTATTTTATTATTTTTACTTGGCTCCTAGTGTGGCAGTTTGTTGCACATTTGGGTTTAGTCAGTTTGGGGGGTTGATGCAGATCTGAGTGTTGCCTAGCATTTTGACAGTATAAGGATTAAGAACATTTTTTAAACATTTAAAAATATTGATCGCGATTTTTAATTAATTTCAGATGTTGGGGAAAGGGCGTACCTAATTCCGGTTATTCAAGTTTAAGTACTGCACGGGGTCTCTTACGAGATTTGGCCTTGCGATGATCATAGTCCTCTATTCTCCGAAGAATTCACTTTGAATTCTTCGGTCGAATCTAGCGAGTCTAGCGAGTTTGTCGTACAGGACAGAGCACCAGGCGCGAGGCGCCTTTAATCTCCAGTCTCAACTTCTGGTTCTTATCTTCGTACTGTGACATTATTTCATTGACCCATGATATGGAGGCTCGAAGTTTTTATTTACTATTTTATTATTTTGACTTGGCTCCAAGTGTGGCAGTTTGTTGCACATTTGGGTTTAATCAGTTTGGGGGGGTTGATGCAGATCTGAGGGTTACCTAGTACTTTGGCAGTATAAGGATCAAAAACATTTTTTTTTAATTTAAAAATATTGATCGCGATTTTTAATTAATATCAGATGTTGAGGATAGGGCGTACCTAAATCCGGTTATTCAAAGTACTGCACGGGGTCTCTTACGAGATTTGGCCTTGCGATGATCATCGTCTTGTAGACTGAATAAAAGTTCATTTGGAACTGAAGACAAGTTGTTGTAGAATTTTAGCGCTAGCTTTTTAATTTGAGCTCTCACGGTTTTTATTTTGAAGTCTTTTCTAATCACCGAGTTTCTTGAATATCTAGGGGCTTTCCTGATACACCTTAGGATTTTATTTTATTTTATTTTCATTGCAGGCATATCCCCATACGGGTGCTGCATATAGCATTCCCGGGCGGATGACCGATTTGTATATTAGAAGTTTGTTTTGTTAACTAAGATTTCCGTTTCTTATCATTGGGTGTAGGGCTCCTGTGGTCATATACGCTTCTTTAACTATGTTTGTTACGTGCAATTTCCACGTTAGGTGGGAGTCTACCGTTACGCCTACGTATTTGGTTGATTTTTCCGCTCGTAGCGCTTGGTTGTTTATATACAGAGGTGACGGAGGTTTACGTTTCCTAGAGGAGTACATCCAATGACATTTATTTTGGTTTAATTTTATTCGCCATTTTTCCAGCCATGTTTGGAGTATGTCTAAGTGTTTTTCTAGCTGTCTGTACATTACTGAGAGATAAGGGTGTTTTGCAAGTATCGCACTGTCGTCTGCATAGAGTGCCAGCACAGTGTTTGGAGTTCTGGGGTTGTCGTTCAGATATATGTTAAAAAGTGTCGGGCCAAAGATGGATCCTTGTGGTACACTACTTTTTATGAGCTTGGGTGTAGATAAACTATCTTTTACTCTGACTTGAAAGTGTCTGTTATTTAGGTATGAAATTAAAAGTTTGACTAGTGCATCAGGGACTTTTAGAGTGATCAATTTGCATGCTAAACGATAGTACCACACTTTATCAAAGACTTCTTGTATGTCCAGGAAAATTGCAGCTGTGGGTGTCTTAGTATTAAGTCCAGAAGATGTGTACTCTATCACTCTCAGCAATTGATGAGTGATGGAGTGTTTTGGCTGAAATTCAAACTGCTCCGGAAAGATAATGTCATTCTCACTAAGGTGCGTGTTCAGTCTCTTAAGAATTATTTTCTCAGTAATTTTACTAAATGTCGGCAGCAAGCTAATTGGTCCGTAGTTGGCTGGAATTGTGGCATCCTCTCCAGCCTTACATATCGGTATAATTATCGCGTCCTTCCATTCTTTGGGGAAGTAGTTTAATTTTAGTATTTTGTTTATTAATATGGTCATATAAAATGTTATGTTTATTGGTAGGTTTTTGACCGCTACGTTTCTGATTTTGTCGTGCCCTGGGCTCTTACGGTTCTTTAAGTTTCTGATAATTTCTACTATCTCTTGCTGGGTGACTGGGTTAATCTCAGCCGTGATCGGGGAGTTCCTGAAATTGTTGTGTGTTTGTCTAACAATTTTTAGGGTGTCCTGGCACATTAAGTGGTGGTTTGGTTCGAATTGCTTTTCGTAATGCTTTACAAGCGCCTCGGCTTTATCTTCGTCTGAGCACGCGGTATTATTGCCATCTATTAATGGCGGGAGTTTAATTTGCGGTTTTCTAAGTTTCTTAGCGAAGTCCCAGAGCGACACGTCTTCTAGATTAAGGGATTCTATTAATTCCTTGTACTGTTGCTGCTTTTCAGCGACGATTTTTTCCCTGACGTTATACGTGAGTCTGTTAATCTCCCTTTTAAGGGTAAGATTTCTATTAGTCTGCCATGTCTTCTTCATTCTGTTCCTCTGTCTTACTAATTATCTGACATGGTGGGAGAGTGTGGGTGTATTTGGTAACTCAAGATGTGTTGTAGCAGAGGCAATTGCTCTCTTGATTTCTGTTGTGAGTGTGTGCGTGGCAGAGTCAATATCGCCGTGCTCATTATGTCAAGTACTTCTAAGTGCGGCTCGAATAGTGCTCTCTTGAATACGTTCCATTTCACCCTCTCTTGTCCCAGAGCGGCTGGAAAAGGTGTGTTCAGATCAAATGTCACGAGTACCGGTAGATGATCCGAGTCGAATTCATCTAGGATATTAACAGTGTGAGCGTAGTCTATGTTTCTCGTAAGGACAAAATCTATGAAAGAACCATTGCCACGTGAGAAACAGGTTGGACTCGATAGTGCAATAATGTTGGTGTTTGTTGTGGTCAGCAGTCTGTTTATTTGTGTACCGCATATGTTGGTTCTTCTGCAGCCCCACCGTCGGTGGTGTGCGTTGAAGTCACCAGCTAGTATGGTATTCGGGTATCGCGAGAAAAGCAGTTCCAGTTGCGCAGCTACATTTATTCCACTCACATTTTTGACATATATTGAAGTTAGGATAAAAGGGTTTGCATTGTTTATTTTTATTTTTATACTAGTGTTTTCTACACCTTGAAGATTTATATTTTTTATTTCCTCCTGGGGAATATTTCTTTTGATATAAATTGCTGTTCTTCCATAGGGATATCTAGCAGTTGAGTTTGATTTAAAATTAAGATAGCTATTATAGTTTGCTATGTTTGGGTATTTATTTTCTCTAATTTTAATTTCCTGAATTAACAAGGCGTCTACATCATTTTCATTTACATAGTTTCTAAGTTCATTTATTCTTGGAGATATGCCGTTCGCATTCCAAAAAATTATTTTAAAAGATTCTTTTTGGAACCTATTCATGGCGGGTTTGTTTCTCACTGTTTTTACCAAGGGCCGCGATTAACTTAACAGCCTCGAAAACCATTCCCATGGGATCATCCTTTTTTTCTAATACATCTGCGAACTGCATCAACAGTTGTTTTAAATCATCTAGGTCGAACCTTCTGATAAATCCTTTGATGAGGTTGAGGATAAAATTCATCTTTTCATCTTCAGAATTTCCAGTAGGTTCAGATTCCGTCTCAGCTTCCATATCCTCAGCCTCAACCGCCGTTTTAATTTCATTTTGAGTATCCTTTTGGATTTCAGTAATATTTTGCTATTTTTCAACCGTTTTTTCGGTCACCTGGGTTTGCGTGAGCTCTCCTTCCCTCACGCGTTTAGTTTTTACCCGTGTTTTGATTTCCTCAACCCTTTTAGGCTTCTAAATTACTTTATGTTCCTCGACCATTTTATTAAATTTTTCCTTCCTGGCAATGTCTAATTTTAGCTGCTCTTACTTTCTCTACGGTCATTTCTTTCGAAGTCGATGGTTTAGGGGCCTGTTCTTGCACCGATCTGGTTGGTGCTGAAGGTTGATATCTGTTTTGCTGTGGCACAGTGTGCGAGGAATCCTGACGGGGTGCCTGTGTCTTTTGAGCGAGGACATTTTGCCTCCAAGGGGGTATCACATTTGGGGGGACGGGGTGGTATGCACTTGTGCCTTCCCTCGGCTCCACGGATTCTTCGGGCAGAGCTAATTCTTCGGTCGAAGTAAGGCTCCTGTATATATAGGAGCCTTAGGTCGAAGGTCGAAACGTCAGGGTTTCGTCCAGAAAAGAGCACCAGGCGCAAAGCGCTTTTAATCTCCAATCTCTAGGTGGGGTTCTTATCCTCATACTGTGACATTATTTCATTTGCCCATAGTTGGAGGTTCGAGGTTTTTGATTTACTGTTTTTATTATTTGACCTAGTTCCTAGTGTGGCAGTTTGTTGCACATTTAGAGTTTGAGTAATTTTGGGGAGTTGATGCAGATCTAAAGATTTCCTAGCAATTTGGCAGTTTAAGGTTTAAGAATATTTTTTAGAAAAACATTGATCGCGGTTTTTATTTAATTCCGATTTTCAATATTAAGTACCGCGCGGAGTCTCTTACGTGATTTGGCCTTGTGATGATCATAGTCATGCAGATTGAATAGTAGTTCATTTGGAACAGATGGCAGATTTTTGTAGAATTTAAGCGCTAGCTTTTTAATTTGGGCTCTAACAGTTTTTATTTTGAAGTCTTTCCTAATTAACGAGTTTCTTAAGTATCTAGGGGCTTTCCTTATAATCCTTAGGGTATTGTTTTGTTTTGTCTCTAGTAAGTCCATAGTAGTTTTACAGGCATATCCCCATACGTTTGCTGCATACAGCATTCCCGGGCGGATGACCGAATTATAAATTAGGAGTTTATTTTGATAACTTAGATTTCCGTTTCCTATCATTGAGTATAAGGCTCCTGTGGCTATATACGCTTTTTGATTAAGTTCGTTACGTGCTGTTTCCAGGTTAGGTGGGAATCTATCGTTACACCTAGGTATTTAGTAGATTTTTCCGCTGTTAGGGCATGGTTGTTTATGTACAGAGGCGGCGGAGGTCTACGCCGTTCTCGGGATATTTTAGTTTCTCGCTGCTCCACCTCTGAAAAAAAAATCCAGTTTCGAAATGAAAATTGAATTAAAAGTTCAAATTTAGTGTAATTTAAAATAATTATAAGTGTTGTTTTGCGCAATTAAACTCATTCTAATGAATTATTGAAGAAAACAAGAGAACTTGAATATGAGTTTGCAGGGAAAGCCATGTGCTGCCCACATCAGATTTTTTTTGTTTCATATATCATCTGCACGATTTTCGAATTCTAAACAATATTTAATGCTTCTTAACGAATCAGCATAAAGTGAAGTCGCAGCAGTTGACAACATAGAAGTTCATTATTACCTTACAAAAGAAACAATTCTTAATTTCTTTTTAATAAATTCAATGACGATAAAAAAAGAGTAATAATTCCCTGGAATAAAGTGATCTACACATACTCTTAGCAATTTTTTCTTATCTTCATTAAGATCAGCTAGCTCTTTTGATAGCCGACTGCTACTTCTCTCGGCTATCTTCACAAAGACGTTTCTTAGATTCATCTCCTCTAATTAATACAGTGGGGAGTCTAAAAAAGACTTACTGTCTCTATCAGAACGATTTCCGCATTTGAAAACACCTAAAACGGTAGGCATAATAACAAATATAAATTTTTATAGCATTGTGCAAATGAGTATATTTACTCAATAGTACAGTTATATTTATTTCGGTGAGTCAATTATAAAATTGACTCAACCGAAAAACATTCAATGTATGTCTACCAGCAACAGTTGCTAGGTGTATGCTTGCGTCAGCTAAAACAGCTCTATATAAGAAATAAACGCCGCATTTATGGACATATTTCAATGTTCATGAAATGTAATAATTTTTTTACTTCGATAAAAATATAAATCGCATTCTCATGTATAGAAATTTTAAAGGCCACTTTCATTGGCAGTTACAATTCAAGGGTGTGATATGATCGTCCGGTTTCCAAGGTCTAGTAATAACATGGGCCCATAGGTGCCGACTACGGGGAAGGGGGGGCAGAAAGGCACGAGCCCCAGCTGAACTTTTTCAGAGGGGGCTTTGCCCCCTCTGGGACATTTCAAGATTGTTTTAACTTCATATTTTACTAAATATCAAAAAATAAAATTTTTTGAACATGAAAATAATTGAAAGAAAATCCTATCAACGTAAATGTCACATTTTAAAAGTTTTAGTTGTGATAAGAAATATCAACCAACATGTCATCCAAATTTTGCATAAAAATATTATTTATGCGATTTTTTTTTATAAATTGCTCTGTTTTGAAGATTTTTTAATTTAGCTGTATATGTGGTTATAGTGATGATCAATTTATTTACATATTTAATTTACATTAGGTGCAGACTATCTGTTTAGACCGCCGGGGCAATGCCATCTAATTTAGACTGGAACCCGGTGGCGGCGATTACCACAAGGACTAACCCTCCTTCCTTTGCTACCAACCACTCGGAAGAATTTTCAAACCCACAAATTTAAAGTGCTTGTAAACGGTGGCAGTTTAGGCAAAGCCGGAAATTGAACTCGGGTCATCCGAGTACAATCCCCGTGACTTAACCACTCGGTTATCTCACTCTAAAACTGCTGCTTGTAAGACAATAACTTACTAAACTTCCTTGAGGAAAGCATATATATGTCAGTTAGGTGACTACAGTTGCTTCGATGACATTATAATCCCCCTTTCCAGGCCAAAATAACAGTATGCGCTCTTAACAACCACTACTGGCGTTCGTTGGGCGGTTCGTTCTTGGCCGTTGTTAAGGGCGAATACTGTTCTTTTGGCCTGAAGAAGGGGATTAAAATAACCTCGAACCAATTGTAGTTACCTAACTGACATGTGTTTGCTTTCTTCAAGGCGGTCTTGTAAGTTGTTATATCTTTATCGACTTTGCGAATCTTTTATATAACGTTATCGGATTGTGCCCCCCCCCCCTCTGAGATTTTGAAAACTCGGCGCCTCGTGAAAACTTTGGAAAACTCGTGAAGTAACGGCCATTTTCATTGGCTGTTACAATTCGAGGGTGTAGATGATCGTCCGGTTTCCAAGGTCTAATAACAACATGGGAGTCACCTTCGTGAACTAAAGTTCACAAAGGTGACGAACATGGGCCTACAACTGCCTACGCATCGAAGTGCGGTGCAGGGGGATCAAGATGACCCTGAACTGGACGGACGAGTGTATTTTCATAGCATTGATGGGGTTGCTCTAATTTTCAACTTGGCTTCAATCTCCTTTTTGGCATTTCTTGAACAAGAACCTGAAGACAAGGGTGCAGTCCCTTGTGATGTACACTAGGATCATCCACTCACATTTATAGAAGGAAAAATCACCATTCCGTGACTGTGCCATTATTTAATATGTCCTGTTTTTGCATTTATTGCGGTATTGGAAGGAATGAACATTTTTAAATGTTCATTAAAAAAGTTGACAGTAAAATAGTTGATATGTATTAAATTACGCCAACAGATGGCAGCACCAAAAATATATTTTGAATTAAAATAAGAAATATTCTATGTTTTATAGCGAATTAAAATTTGTTTCAATATAATGTACGCATTGTATTTCATTTTTCATAAAAATTCCGTAACTTATTTGGGCAGAATTTTCGTGCGGTGGTTAATCCTACGAAATTAACAAAGCGCGGATATGGCGGAAGATTTACTGACGCTCACCCTTAATATTGTCTTTCAGACAGTTTTTCTTATGAGGTGGTAATGGTAGTAACAAAAAGGGAGAAAGACTGAAATAATAACAGATGGCAGCACCAAACAGATGGCAGCACCAAATATATACTTTGAATTAAAATAAGAAATATTCTATGTTTTATAGAGTATTAAAATTAATTTCAATATAATGTACGCATTGTATTTTATTTTCCATTAAAATTCCGTAACTTATTTGGGCAGAATTTTCGTGAAATGGTTAATTCTACGAAATTAAGAAAGCGCGGATATGGCAGAAGATTTATTGATGGTCACCCTTAATATTATCTTTCAGACAGTTTTTCTGATGAGCTGGTAGTGGTAGTAACAAAAAGGGAGAAAGACTGTAATAATAATAAATACATTTTTATCATAATTAACAAGCAATTAATCATTAACAATCATACATATTTTACTATTTCTCTGCTAGTAAAAATTCTACTATGTTAGAATCTAATATCCCAATTTTTATAATATTTGAAGATACAACTGACTTCTTACAATTAGAGTGATGAATTTTTATTCTATCTGTCTTTCCTTCCACGATTTGAGGGCAGATTTTACATTTGGCCATTGTCTTCAATTTCACTCGCTGATATGATTTCATAAAACTCTCCTCTGTTAATTTTTTTTATTTTCTTTAATATCCATTTTTGAGGGCTGACGGGGCTACTATTCTTCACTTTAGCTGAATATTTCTTAGGAAATGCCTAATAATTTTGAATTGTTGGTTCTGTAATGTATGTAACTTTGAATTTTAAATAAATTAAGATTTCTGCCTCGCACTTTTATTACTTTCGTATTAATTAATTTTCCCAATTTGTTTGCCCCCTTCGTAGATCTTAAAAATTTCGTAGGCTGAGCTAGAAAAATGTGTAACCCGGTCCTGCTTCACCAATGTCATTAGCTTTTGGGAAGACTTACGGACCACACATTAGCACAATCAGTGTCACCAACTTTTGTTAAGACTTACGGACCACACATCAGCACCAACTTTTTATGCTAATAGGCCCTTCCAATTTCTGGAATGTACAATATAAGTAATCTGAATTGTTTATAGCAGTTTGGCAGAGGAGGGGATCGAACTCGGGGCTACCGAGTGCGAGCCCAACGTGCTAACCACTGGGCAAAATATGCACCTCTTGAATGATTGTAGAACAGAATATTGTCCTGGAAGGTATACGGTACCATAAGCAAATAAAGCAAATATTAGAACCATGCCATAAAGCATAGCCACCTTTATCTGGAATGCCCCCATTCTATTGTTGTCATTCCCCCCTATTCAATGGACACACCTACAGAAAATGCTATGTATCGCCATCTAGCGGTGACAGCAGAACAAGATGAAGATTTAAAAACACTGGATGATGTGACTTGATATTTTGACATACGAGAATTTTCCAGTGCAAATAAAAACAGATTGCGTTTACGAATTTTCATCATCTAATTACGTCAGAGCATAAATTCATACGTGTGTAAATATTACATTTTAACATATTAAAGTTTTGTTCTGTAAATAAAAAAAATAAAATATTAGAAACTTTTCAAATTTATTAGAACCGATATTTGCAGTTATTTCTCGTCGTTAAGTTCCGTATTTTTCTCAATATGCCCAAATTTAAGGCGGTAATAGAGAAATGTTGCTCCCCCACCATCACCTCCACTCATTAGCGTAAGAATGGCTTCACGTAAGAAGCAATTAAAATAGAAATATCACTTATTTGTTATCATACTTAAATATATATATTTTTTCTAATGAACTATTCTTTATTTGGCACCAAGGTAATCTGATAACAGAAGATAGACCAATAAGAATTTTTTAACGTTAATAAATAAATAATACATAATGTTCAAAATCGAAGAACTGAAATATACCACAAAAGACAACGACATGCTGAACTTGGAATTTTTAGCTACTCCGGTTCTCGAGTTATTCATAAAAAACGAAGCATTCCCAACGGAAACCCAAGACGGGGTTGTCCGAAGAGGTACAAAATATAAATTAAAATGTACTCCAATAGAAAAGTATATACTGAATTTGCCTTTTTAGCTGCTCCGATTTTCGAATTATTCTTGAAAAACGAGTACATTCCTATATCGGGCTCAAGATTAGCTAGCTCGATAAGGTTCAAAATCCGAAAAAATATGTTGTATAAGACAATGATGATTCAAATTCAGACATTCTAGTGCTCCGGTTTTTGAGTTACATTCGTTTTCGAGTACATTCGTTTTCTTGGGCTCAGGACGAGCTAGCTCGATAAAGTTTTTAATCCAAAGGGTTAATATATATATATATATATATATATATATATATATATATATATTATATATATATATATATATATATATATATATATATATATATATATATATATATATATATATATATATAAATATATACCGCAAATGACAAAAACTTGCTAAACTTGCAATTTTTAGATATTCCGGTTCTTGAGTTATTCTTAAAAAACGGGTAAATTTCTATGGAGGGCCCAAAGCGGGCTAGCCCGATACTGTTAAAATCGAAAAATTCAAAATACTCTTCAAACGAAAAGCATATACTAAATTTAGATTTTCTAGTTGCTCTGATTTTCGAGTTGCTCTGATTTTCGAGTTATTCTCAAAAAACGGGTAAAATTCTATAATGTGCCAGCCCAATAGATTCAAAATCGAAAGAACTAAAATATACCGTAAAAGAAAACGTCATACCGAATATCATATTACTGTGGTGAATGGAACGGGATTAATTTGGGCTTCAAAAGTTTGAACGAACACCAGATGAAATTAAATAAAATTTTCTAAGCATCGAGTATTTTAGATATTACAATTTGAAAATACAAGAAAATCAAAGTCAAAAATTTTCAAAACAAGACTAAAATTAAATAAGTATAACGAATTGTCAAAACGTTGTTTTAGATGATAAACTCCTTTAGCGGCCATTTTTCAGCTGGGGTGGTCGCCTAGTTTCGCGAAGGAAAGAACAGGCATTTTAGATAAAGGTGGCCATGCATGAAGGCTAAAGGGTTTAAAGGTTAGCTGGTATTTGGCAAAAGAAAAAAAATTACAAAAAGTATTGGGGGTATGGGCCTTTTCTAGAGCCCCCCTTCAACCCAGTGGTGTCCGTTCCTCACTATAGTGACCCAGTAAACATTTTACTGGAATCCCTTTTTAGTTACTGTTCAATATTTTAAACCATTTAAAGCTTGAAATTTTGTACAATAGAAATTACATTGGCTTTAAAATGTTGATATTTTTTTCGAAGGGAGAGGGTAGTACTAAATTCAGTGATGTTTAAAACCTCTAAGCAACACATAACTGGTATTTAACAAATAAAAAATACCAAATGCAATAACAATAATTTAACAAATCATGATTACAGATGTATCAAAGCCGCTCATAAAAGTTATGGGCTACCTACAAACCTTTATAACGCCCCCTCTCCATATTTGAATCCCCCTCCTATATGAAAAAAATTATTGGAGTTCGGGGCCTTTTCTAGCCCCCCCCCCCCTTCAATCGAGTGGTGTCCGGCCCTTCCTGTAAGCTTTAAAATTTTGATTTTTTTTTTATGTGTGTGTGTGTGGGGGGGGGGGGGGGGGGATACTGAGTTCAGAAATGTTTGAATCATCTAGCAAACACAAAACTGGTATTCAACAAATGAAAAAGACAAAAGGTGACAAAAAGAATTTAACAAAAAAAAGTAAGTTTTTCAATATGTATATTCTTATTATTTTTGTGATATAAAAGTTATAGATTAAAACTTCATTACTTTTGTGATATAAAAGTTATAGATTAAAACTTCATTACTTTTGCGATATAAAAGTTATAGATTAGAACTTCATGGCAGAAAAATATCAACCAAAAATGTAAAAGCGAAAGAAAAACTATAGATATGATAATGTTATAAAGATTTTAATACGGTCATATCCCAAAAGTTACATGTCTATATTTTTTTAATTAATGTACATGTTCTATAATTCTAATATAACTCTTAGAGATGGAAGAAATAGCACTAATTGCATTTTTAAAAGTTTACTTTCCATACAAATGAAACACGCTTTTATTGAATGAGATTTTTCTTCAAACTCAAACATATCGATTTTAAAGCAGTTTTAATTTTTATAATTCGCACCAGATGGCGACACCATTAGAAAATTTAAATCGTTCTGTCCAGAAAAATATTACTAGCATCTACATTCTACAGCCTACGGATTTTCGATTTATCAAAAACGCTGCCCTCAGTTTTGCTTTTTACGCATGCGCATGAACGCGATCATATGGATTTCGGGTGGCTCGATATATTTGTCCCTGCAGTTTCTATTTCTACGCTGGTTTACAAAGTAAATTTCTCGATTTAAAAGAATAAATTACATGATCTACGATTTCTTATAAGAATGAGGGCTTGATTGACAAAGATCATAGATAATTTTTTTTTATTAGTTTGTAACGAAAGTAGCTTAAATTCATTTTTAACACTTTACAACAAAGTTGAAAAGTGTTTATGACTTTGTTCATTCTGTCTGTCTGTCTGTCCGTTAGCACGATAACTGCCGTAAAAATGACTTAATCAAAATGAAATTTTAGTATGTAGTTCAGACGGTCTGTAGGATCTATGGGAATATAAATGAATAATATCACCCAATTAGTTTTGGATTGAACCCGGGTTGAAAAAATGAAATACATTGAGCCCTATGAGACCTAATTTTTCAAACATTTTTTAAGCGGATTTAAAATTCACAAATTGCTTCGAAGATTTTAGGTAATATTCAAATTGTTCCATAAAATATATAAAAAAAAATTCAGCGAAATATATTCAGTAGTTTTTTAAATAAAAATTAAAATAATAATTACACCTCTTATATGAAACGATCACGTGACCATGATATGAAACCGTCACATGACCCACTTCAAAATGATATATGGCATCCATCTTGTTTCAAAATCGTGATTTTTTTAAGTTCTTTTTAATTCATATTGAGTGTTGTATCCGTCCTAAAACTACTTTATTTTTGCTTAAATTCTGTGCATCTACATACTGAAACAACGCAAATGCAATATATTTGAGTTTGAATGATTATCCAAATTTGATTATTTCTACAACGAAGCCTATTTTTCACTTATGTAAAATGTAAACAGCAAAATATGTAGACTGAGTTGTATTAGAATTGCTGTATTTCTTTAACACAAAATAATTTAGTGCATGGAGTCTGCATGGCTTTATGAATGAAATATTAATTGATTTTATAAAGAGAAGGACGATTTTTTTCGATGAAGTTTTAAGCATAGAGTTTAATTACTTGTAGCTCCATAGTCTTAATTTTTAAATAAAATAAATTATTATAGTATTGTGATGAATGACATGAATGGGAAATCATTTATGAATGAAATGCTGCTTTTATAGAGAGAGCCAGGCGTGTTATTTTTTCTATGATGTCATTTGAATAAATTTCAGTTGTTTTCGATGAAGTTTTCAAATATAATAAATTATCGTAGTATTATGATGATAATTTTAAAAATATTACCAAGGAATTTATCGCATTTTATAGATGTTTAAATCAGGCAATTTATATTTCAATGCCGTCATTTGAATGAAGTTCATTTTTTTCAATGAAGGTTTAAGTTTTCAAATACAATAAATTAATGTAGTATTATGATAAGTTTTAAAATATTACCGAGGAATGTAATGCATTTTCGACTTTTTTAAATAGAATTGCATTGAAGTTGGAAAGTGTTTCATAATCAATGCTTTAAGCATGATTGATCTTTCTTGTTTGAAATTAAAATTAAATTCAACCACAAGTTATAGAATTGGGGATGAAATTTATTTTTAACTTTGCAGCATGTTTAAAACGAATGTTTAAAAATCAAATATCTGCTATTTTCATTTTGCTCATGAAAATTCTAATGCAAAATAATGTTTTTTAATGTTTTTGTATCAGCACACATATTTTAATATACTAGAGAGAGCCCCCCCCCCCTAAGTATCAAAATGTAAATATGTAGCTTTACTATTAATATGTATACACAGATCAGTTTGAATAAAAAATAACAGTTGTAGATGTAACCTAAATATAAAATAAATTTTAAATCATCAGTTCAGAAAAATAAATAATTTTGTTTCTCAACAAAGAGAAAGTGAATATTTTATCTGGATGCTAATGTAACACAATGCAGAATGTGATTTTTTAGATTTTTTTTTAAATATAAAACTTATTCATTTTAACCCAGGGCACCTCTTCCTGAAAAACCGTGATTCAAACCAACCAGCTCTGTTTTTAACTGCATTAAGTATACTATTCTCAGCCTGAACTCATTTATAATTAAACTAGTAAAAGCAAAATATTTGCAAATTACTTAATAATTTTAACTGTACAGTACTCCCAAGATAAGTATCTTTATCACATTTTGTGACCATTCATACAAGTGATGTTATGAATTGATACTGACCCTTTTTTGACGGTTTAAATTCCTTTTCTATAAAAATAACTCTTTGTGACATTTTAATGTATATATACATACACACACACATTGAGGGGGGGGGGGGCATATTTTAAACAAACGAGGGAAGAGTTTTGCAGGGGAAATTTATCTAAAATTAATTAAAATGCAGGTTTACAATATCATCATAGAGAGATTTGCCAAAAATGTTTCAGTGATTGGTGTAAACCCCCAATTCCTTATATATATATGTATATTGAGGAGATAATATTAGTTTGACTGTGAAACAAAAATTTGACTTTATAACAGCTTAGATGTAACTTTATAAGTGTTTCATATCCTTTAGAAGGTGATGTTTAAAATTCAACCAGAATTTGAGAATAAATTCACGAAACACTGGTAATATTTTATTACATAAACTGATAAATTAAAATTTTTAAAAAAGATAAATATTACATATATCATTATGTTAAATAACTTTTTGTGTATTCTACATATGAACAGATTCAAAATCATGAAGGTGATAGAATATATAATAATTACCGAAGCGTTATTGAAATGTTTAGTTTCAAACCCTCAAAATATACTTTTTAATATTTTTTTCTAATTTTTAAATTATGGATCAAGGGTGAGAAATCTTTCTACATTGTTAATTTACACTTCTAACATTTTATAGCAACTTAAATTTAATTTCCCAGCAGGTATTGATGTTCAACAGTATTGGTACAATTAATTTTGAAAAACTAAGACCAAATTATAGAGTTACTGAAAAATATTTTTTTTATTTTTAGCGACCAATTAAACTTTTCGATTACAAATATTGGCTGTGAATCGCTAAATTCACAAATGGCTATTACTTTAATTGGGTGATGCATTCATGATTTTCATACATATGTATCAATTAAATATGCTTGGTGTTCATAATTTGATATGCATTTAAATTTTGATGTGAAATTTGAAATTCAATCATTTTTTTTAAACTTTGCAAGAATATTCTAAATAACTTTCGCTATGAAGTATGCAATTTAAAAATGTAGTTTAAACATGATACCATATATACACGTGAAATTAGGTTATGACTTAAATTATAATTTTATTGGATAGTTAGTCTGAAAGTAAAGACAAATCAAAAGAATTATAACCTGGATGCGAGGATATATGTAACAGGACTTGTGGATTAGAAAAGTATCTATTTACTTTACTCTATAATGAAAGTTTAAGAGTTATGCAGCTGTATTTTTGCAACCGAAAGTGCTCTCTAAGAAACAAATTGCTTATATAAGGCACATTGCAAAATAAAATGATTTCGAAGACGAGCATGGCCCTGAAAAAAGCCGTTTGTTTCTATAATTTTTATTTAAGTCAGTATCAGACATGTTAGAGAGAAGCAAACAGTCAAATATCAATTGAGATATGTCATCAAAATAAACAAGATGGCGTTCGCGCATACACAGAAATATTCAGGAATCCGAAACTTAAAGAGTACGGCGTTTTTGATAAATCGAGAATCCGCGAGCTGTAGACGCTAGTAGAAATTTTACCCTTGACTTAGTACGGCCATATACATATAGTTAAGGGTGAATGCCAGTAAATCTTCTACCCTCTCAGCGTTTTGTTAACTTTCTCAGATCACGTTTTTCGCCGAAATTCTGCTCAAACAGTTGCGAAATATTTTCCGAAAAATAAAATGCAATACTTAGATTATATTAAAACTAAATTTAATACTCAATAAAATATGAAATTTATTTTTGGTGCTGCCATCTGTTGCCGAAATTTAATTCATATCGTCTATTTTTATTTTTAATAAATATTTTTAAAAATCTATTCCTTCTAATACAGTATTAAATACAACACCAGATCATATATAATAATGCCACAATCACGGAAAGGCAAATTCTCATTCTATAAATTTGATATCGGGATCTCAATGTACATCACTGAGGACTGCAGCTTTGTTTTCAAGTCCCTTTGCCTTCAAGTCCAAGTTCAATTCCTTTCCGTGTTTGTTGCATTATTATATATGATCGGTTGTTGTTGTATTAAATAGCGTATTAGTAGAAATAGACACTTAAAAATGTTCATTAAAAATAAAAATAATCGGTATGAATAAAATTACGACAACAGATGGCAGCACCAAAAATGTTTTGGATCAAAATAAAAAATATATTCTATATTTTATTGTGCATTAAATTTAGTTTTAATATAATCTAAGCATTGCATTTCATTTTTCAGAAAATATTTCCCAACTGTTTGAGCAGAAATTCGACGAAAAACGTGATTTGCGAAAGTTAACAAAGCGCGGACAGGGCAGAAGATTTACTCTGAAAATTATTTCATACTTTTCACACATTAGTTTTTCCCAAACTAAGAAAAAACTATGAAAAGAAACATGCCTTTTTCACTGCCCCTTATCTCCAATGACTGCAAAAAAAAAAAATTAATTGTATCTTTATCCCAATGCGCCTAATGTTTAGATACTCCAGTCGGATATTTTATTGTATTTTTATTTTTTCCTCCACCTCCGATTTTATTAACCTTCTCTCGTTTTGTAATTAACCTGATGAGTCCGTGTTATTTTTACGGCGTTTGGGTTAAAGTGATGTATCTCTAAATAAATTTTCCGAATATTTAGCGTATTACTTTTTTTCAAAACAAAGAAAAAATGAAATTTTTTTCAATTTTACCGCCCCATTTTTCAGTGCATTTTTTAAAGTGATATTTTTCTGCATGGTTTAAATATCCTACTCCATTTATTTATATGTATTTTATTTTTTTATTGACTCATACTCTGTCACCCTCAGAGTTTAAATTTTTCGAATTTTACCTGCATTTGCATACAAAATTTCAGGATTGTGGATGAACAAATTACAGATTAAATTTCAAATATTGGTATATTAAGGGGGGGGGGGGATTAGAGATGGATACATGCAAACAGGCTTCCTATTTTTTAAATACGAAACTCTTAAAAATAAAAGATTGCATTAATCTCTAGATCTTGAATGCAATCAACTTGAGCACCCCCTGAAAAAAATTCTGCATACGCCCATACATAAGGCAAAATTTATTGAATCTATTTTTACAGAGTTTTTGATATTACTAAACAATGTGTTTTTAATTCTTGTAAGGAAAAGAAGAAATTTTCTACTTCCAGGAAGTAACTTTTGGTGGACTAAAAATCGCTACGTTCGGGATTAATATTACAGCTATTTTCGAGAAAATCATTTCCCTTACTAATAACGGTGCTTCCCTTCATGACATTTTAAAAATTAATATTCTATATAAAAATAAATGGACAATTTATACTCAAGCCAAAATGAATTCTCGGAAAAAGTTTTGCTCTAAATGTTAACAAAATGTTGGCCTTTACTTTAAACTTCTTTTTAATAAACTTAACAAAAAACATAGAATACATTTGCGATTTGAAGACGACCTAAACTTATGCTGATAAAATTAATAGGCTTATGGAGCATTGTTTTGGTGCTGAGACTGCGTTTTCTTCTTTTCCATACACTTCTGAAAACGATTGTTTAGCCGGGGCCGCCCTTAGATATCGTGGACCCTCTACAAACATTTATTACGCCGCCTCCTCCCCCCTCTATAGTTGATTTTTCTTTTTTGTGAATTTTTCGTGTCTTCTCTAAACTCAAAAATAAAATACATGTCATGATGATTGAGGAAGTTAACCTTGTTTTCCTGATATAAAAGGAGGATAATCTCCTGCAGTATTTGGAAATCTGTTTTTAAATTTAACTCTTCCTTACATTTAAAAAACTTTGACTACTGCCTAAAATTTTGATATTTCTCCCATTGCCATAATAACGCTAGGGTTATATTTTTTTATAAGTTTGATAGAGGTCTCCTGCAATATCGTCCTATTTGCTGTTTGCCCACTTAGGTCAAAATCCCAGATATCATTATCAATAGTGTTTTACATAACTTTCAATTTCGTTTTAGGGAATTGTGAGGACGTGACCTATAACCTTGTTGAATAATTCTAAAAATATTTCTAATCATTGCTCTTTAATACTATAAATAGATATTAAATCCTCTTTTGATAGTTTGAACTATGATTATCTCGTTTTGATTTTCAGTAGGCTCGGCGTGTCATCTTTCTATGAAAAAATGTATTTACTCAGACCTTGAATAAAGGACTGTCTCTTTTCTTAATTATAACTATAAAAACTATTTCTTAAGGTGCTCCTCAGGGCTTTGTAATTTCCCCTAAGCATCTGGATAGTTTATTTTGATGAAATTATTTTAGTGAATAGCGATTTATTTTCTTTTCAAGCGGTTGCCTATGATGTAAGCATTGTTCTTATCCCTGAAAATATGAGATGTCTTGAGAGGAATGTAAATAATATTTTATCTTTGATCAATGAAACTTTAAATAGAATGCGCCTTGCAGTAGCCACAAAAAAATGCAATGCAATTGTTTTTCCTAAATTTAAAAAAGCTAAATTAAAAAGAAATCATATATTTAAACTTAACAGTAAATCTCTTAAAATTACTAATTACCGGAAATATCTTGGTTTGATCATTGATAATTCATTTTCTTGGATCTCATTTTCTTGCCCTCATATTACTTTCTTTGCAACAAATGTCATAACTTTAGTACAGCGTTTAATAAAATTACTGACAATAATTGAGGCTCTAGTAAGCCTCTTCTTAAAGTAAGGTACTCTTCTGTGATTGAAAAAATTATAACTTACTGCGCTGGGAACTTCAATTAAGCCAAATCAAAGAAACTTTTACAATTACAAAGGGTTTTTCTCCTTAAAATTCCGTCATGCTGCAGAACCTCTTCTTCTCATGCCCTTTTAACAGTTGTTGGTAGTATTTAGGCGTCAACAAATTGGGCATAAATTTTAGTTTACCTAGCCCCCACAATTTTACATCTCGGTTCCTAATTGAGCGATTTTTAGTTGAGTGCTGGTGGTTATGGTCTCGGCACCTTTTGTATATGTCACCTGGATATGCATCTTTAGTGTGACAACCCCCGAGCGGAACTTTTATTTCAGTTAGTCTCCCCCCCCCCCCCCCCAATTTCCGATTCCTCCTCTTAATTGAGCTATTTTGATTCTGCTGATGGCTCTGCACCATCTGTATACGTATCAGCTGGATATGCATATTTTTTGTGTCAACCCCCTGGGGTAACTTTTAGTTTATCTAGTCCTCACAATTTTACATCTCAATTCCTAATTGAGCGATTTTAAGTTTGCTGGTGGCTATAATCTCGGCACCATTTGTATGTGTCATCTGGATATAGATATTTATTGTGTCAACCCCGTGGGCGTAATTTTTATTTCAGCTAGCCTCCCCCCCCCCCTCCCCAATTTCCCACCTTGCCACCTAATTGAGCGATTTAGATTCTGCCGATGGCTATAGTCTAGCCACCATTTGTACGTATCACTTGGATATACATCTTTATTATACGTCAACATCCTAGGTTGTTGTTGATGAAACCCAGACCGTCCAACCTACCAGAAAGGTGTCAACATCCTAGGTGTAATTTTTACTTCGAGTAGCCTCAATTTCACATTTGGGTCTTACAAAACCAAGCCGATGTGCATCATCCTGGGTCCTGAAGCACCAGTGTATCACATTTCAAGGCCATACGATGTTTAGATTTTCCGCTACAGACCACACACACACACACACACACACACACACACACACATAGTCCTTTATTATGTAAGATGAAATGACCGTGGTAGTAAGAGGCTCATTTTTATCTATCTTAGTGACTCTTGCTCCGATTTTGATGCAATTTTCACAGTGCATTTTGTACGCTGTAATGAACCCACTCAACTTGTTCATGCGAAATTTTGACCCACTGTTGTTGCTTTATAACTTTTGAGCCAGCTGCTGGGGCTCAGAATTTGCTAAAATAATTATTGCTATAAAAACTGATTAATATATTTAGTGACAGCTAGAAGGCAGAGCCTACTAGTATCATTTTAAACACGAATTGAGATAAGCATAAAGCATGAGAATGTTCTGCAGATTCTGCATACATTAATGTATTATTTATAATGCAAAGTTGTTAAAGCATTACATTTTAATTTTGTGGTGTAAGTTTTGAAAATGGATATAAATGAGTAAAAATATATTTTTTTTTTAAATATTCACAGTCTTACTATCAGCATCCTTCAACTGGCTCCACATTTTTGCTCCACTTAAACAAGATGTAAGCGACAGAATGACTGAGCATCACAAACTCCTTTAAGCATTAGTATTCTAGAACTTTTCTACAATGCCTGCCATAACATAGTTATCTGCATTACTCATTCCTTGCCGAAGACTATCAAAAACTGGTTCAAGTATGATTAAATAAACACTTTATTTCACATTTGCATTGCCAGGAACTTCCTTACACAGGGAGAAATATGGCATTTTCCCTATATACTAATATGCTGAACCAGTTACTGCAGAAGTTTATTTACTGAGAAATACCTATTTTAACATTTAAACATTTTAAATTTGTGGGTTTATACCGATAAAAAGTAAAATTTACAATGCAAAAAAGACAGTAATTATCAAGATTTAATCTCGATGGCAAGTGTAAAACGTATGCATAAATACTGAATTGTTTCTTTAAGCTTATACTACATGACGGCAGATTTTGAAAAACGTATTTTCAATGTCACTATTTATTATGAATTTAACAAGATAGGAAGTCAAAATGTTTCATTTACATCTCTCTTTTTCTTCGACCCAGACCGTCTGATCTACTCGAAGATGTAAGGTACCAATAGAACTCTGACTTCGACTTTCTTCTTGGGCTCACTGCTCCCAGTAAACTTTCGTCTTCTTTTCACTCTATCACGTTTGCTCTCTATGTAGTAATAATCGTCCATTGTCCAAGGTACAATATGACCCTGCATTACCAGCCGAGCGGTTCGACCAATTCTGAAAGAGAATACAGGAATGATTTAAATCAAATTGCTATACTCGATTGCCATTGAAACTTTTATATACGATTTGGGGATAAGTGGGTTATCTTACAGGAGCCCCAAAATGCAAATGCCTTGGCAAACGCAAACGCTTTGGACGGCAGCGGCAGTGCCACACAATTTAGACCGGAACCCCGTTGAAACAGCATCCGCAGGAACCGCACACACCTTAACCTACCATCAACCTCTCGAAAGGACTTACGGATCCACATATTTAGCATGCCCGTATTCCGCGTGAACACGGGGACAGTTTGGGCATAGCCGGGAATCAAACTCGGGTCGTCCGAGTGCAGTTACCGCACGCTAACCGCAGGACCGTCCCATCCATAATTTACATCTAAAAATTTAAAGTTTCTGTTAGTACATAAATAATCCATGACAACACATTGAATGCTTATTTTACAGGCCAAATGCATATGTATAGTACACATGTATAGTGAAATTTTGTAAACAACAAGATTTCCATCAAAATAAGTATTTTTATTGTTAATTTACATTTTATTTGGAGCAATTTTAATGGCTTACTACTTGCACAAAAAATTTATTTCACTTCAATAAAAAAAAAATTCTGGTTTGATTTTCTCAAGTAACCAAATGCACTGTTTTAAACGTCATATTTTATTCTAAATTTAATGTTTTGAAACACTTGCCAGAAGAACATTGTGAAATTATATTAATTACAATCACTCGACGTTGCGAGCGACTGTCTTGGCGAGAAAATTTCTTTATCGCAAATTTCGCCAAATCGCCAAGCGTGTCACTCTAGCTCAAGGTCTATTGAAAGGTACTTCCATTTACCTTGACTTTAGCTAAACCATGAAAATGCGCACCGGAGCTAAAAACTCTAGTTGGTGTTGACATGATGCGAGGCTTCACTCGCACTACCCTTACTGCGGCGCTGATTTTAAGTTATAAATGACATTAACATACAGGATAGGGTTAACATATTTTCATCTTCCACACAAAAGCTTTGTCGAAAGAATTTCTGAAAGTTACGTAAACAAAATATTAGTCGCACTTAATAAAACAATTAAAATCGATATATTTTTAAAAATTGAAATTGATTTAATATGATTATATATCTATATATCCATAAATATATATCCATCCATATAAACTGTTCTCCATCTGCTAAGATTTTGAAAACCGAATTCGATTGGAAAGTCCAGAAAAATCATGTGATCCTTTTCAAAGAATCAGAAAACGTAAAATTTCCTTTAGGACGAGGCTGGAGAGGAAAAGGAAATTTATTTCTCTGGCTAGAGGTAACCGCCCCCCCCCCCCTTTTCTACCCTCCACATCTTAATTTTTTGTCCATGTTTTGTAATACTTTTCAGACTTGTAAATTTTTGTTTGGCAACTATCATTTGATCATCTCAATGGTGCTGGGTGTTCTGTTGCATTTTTTTGGTTAGTTTTTGTAGAGTTAATTCTAATTTGGGAGTTAAAAATTCCCCTAAAATAATTTTTGTTTTGTTTAGTTCTGCACTAAATAATTGAATATAATGGATAAAAGTGGAATTTTCCCTGATGTGATCGATACCATTCCTACATATCCTGTAGAGGTAAGAATAATATTGACTACTTGAAGTCTATATAAGGATTACATTTGTACAGATATTTATGGTGTATTGTAATTACAATTAAATATATGTCTTTTAATCAGTGTCACACCTGAAATATCAAACTATATCTCCTTTTTGATAAGTAATACTAGCGGTTTTGAACATGTACCAAAATTTTTTTAAACTCTCAAGTTCTAACATTGAAAGTCGTTTACACTAAGATCTCCTGCTAAAAATGTTATTTATTAGTGTAGTGATCGCTGTACTTTAAAGGGAATTAACATGCAGAAAAAGTGTTTTAATTTGGTAATTTTAATGCAGTTATATAATGTAATGAAGTTCCAAAGTAGAACGTCGTTTACACTAAGATCTCTTGCTAAAAAAGGTTATTTATTAGTGTAGTGATCGCTGTACTTTAAAGATAATTTACAATTAATAAAAGTGTTTTAATTTGATCATTTTAATGCAGTTCCAAATTGTAATGAAGTTTCAACATGGAAAGTCGTTTACACTAAGATCGCTTCTTAAAAATGTTGTTTAATAGTGTAGTTATCGCTGTCCTTTAAAGAGAATTAACACTTAGAAAAAGTGTTTTAATTTGGTCATTTTATTGCAGTTCTATATTGTAATGAAGTTCCAATTTTAAATTACAAGTATGTGTGCTACTTAAAATAAATAAATCACTATCGTTATTCTTATTTTCATTTCAAAAAATCGTATTTTCGTATTTTACTCTCAATTTCCACATTAAGAGCATTCGATTTTAAACTTAAAACGTTTTGAAGTGTTGGGCTGTTTAAATAATCATTATGCTTAAGATGATCAATGATTATCTAATTAATGTAAGAGAAACACATTTGCATCGACTAAACTTGTTATAATTATTTCGTGTTATATACAAGAAAGCAATTTTTCCGACGTATTAATGAAATGAAAAACTACATTGCACCAGTTCTGCGATAAACGGCATTTGTGTGCGATCGTCCTTATATTTCGTTTTATCGTGAACGTACTTCCCCCTTTTGCAATATGTTTGCATCGTCTGAAATTTTTGTAATTATTTTGTATTTTATACAGAAAAACTATTTTATAAACGTATTAGTGAAATGTAAAGTTATCTGTTTCCCCGCGATCCCGTAATCAGCACTCGTAAACGGCGAGTATTCCCACAACGTCACAAAAGAGAGATGGCCAATGATTATCTAATTAATGTGTGAGAAATATGTTTACATCGCATTATATATAGAGTTGCAAAGACAAGAAAAACCGGTTTATTCCCAGGAATGAAACGAGTTTTTTGGGAAGGGAATTTTAAAAAAACTGGGAATGTTGAAAATTTTCAAAAAGTGGGAATTTTCAAACATTGCATTTTGCATTGTAAAAGAAATATATATGGCCCAAAACTAATATTTATTTTTGCATTCGGAATTGTAAATAGCTGAAGCATGGAAAATTGGGAGGGATTTGGTAAATCCGAAAAAAGTATTTAAATTATGACTTTCTTTTTATATATGGTAGGAAAATGAATTCCATAAATAAATTGCAATTTAATTTGTAAATAATCTCAATAATATTTTAATAATTTTGTGAATAATAAAATTTGCACATTGTTAAAAAGTTATTTATAATTTCAAATTCTCAAAAATTATAATTCATTAGACTTTAAATTAATACAAAAATTTAGTAAATTTATCTAAATGGCGATTCATCCGTAAGATTTAAACTGCATAATGTGGTGGATTAGACAGAGCATATAAGAAACTCGTATATTAGTTTCTTCCCATCAAAGTTTCCAATGCTTCCAAAATTCCCGATTTATTCCCACTTTTTAGAGTTCCTGGGTATTTTGCAACTCTATACAAGAAAACTATTGGCATTTGTGTGCGATCCTCCTTATATTTGGGTTTAATGAGAAAGTATTTTTTCACTTTTGCAATCTGTTTGCATCGTCTGAAATTTTTGTAATTATTTTGTATTTTATACAGAAAAACTATTTCTCAAGCGTATTATTAATAAAATGAAAGTCTATTTTATAGCAGTATCGCAAAAAAACGACATTCATGCGCGATCCTCCGTGTATTTTATTTGTGAAAATAATTCCCAATTTTGTAATCTATTTGCATCGTCTAAAATTTTTGTAATTATTTCATGTTTCATACAGTAAAACTATATTTTAAAGGTATTATTAATGAAATGAAGGACTCTTTTCTGAATAACATAATAAAAAAATAATTAGGGTTCTTACAGAAATGAAACAAATTAACAAATCTTCATCTTCCAAATTAAAGCTTTGTCGAAAGAATATTTGAAAGTTGTGTAAACAAAATGCTACTTATACATAATAAAACAATTAAAATCGATATATTTTAAAAAATTGAAATTGATTTAATATGATTATATATCCATAAATATATATCCATCCATATAAACTGTCCTCTATCTGCTCAGATATTGAAAACCGAATTCGGTTCGAAAATCCAGAATAATTATGTGATCCTTTCCAAAGAATCAGAAAACGCAAAATTTCCTTTAGAACGAGGCTGGAGAGGAAAAGAAAATTTATTTCTCTGGCTAGAGGTACCCCTCCCCCCACACACACATACACACACACCACCACCACCTTTTTCTACTTTCTGAATCTCAAATTTTTGTCTGTGCTTTGAAATACTTTTCAAACTTGTAAATTTTGTTTGGCAACTATCAATTTCATCTTCTCAACGGTGCTAGGTATTGTGCGGATTTGTTTTGCTTAGTTTTTGTGGAGTTAAATCTAATTTGGGAATTGAACGTTTTCCCCAAAATAATTTCTCTTTTTCTTGGTTCTCCACCAAACAATTGAGTATCATAGAGAAAATGGAATTATCATTGACGTGCCCGATACTGTTCCTACATATGCTGTAGAGGTAAGAATAATATTGACTACTTGAAATCTATATAAGCATTATATTTGTACAGATATTTATTGTGTATTGTAGTTGCAATTTAAAATGTATCTTTGAATCTGTGTCACACCTGAAATATCAAACTGTATCTCGTTTTTGATAAGTGCTGCCTATGAGTTTTGAATATGTACCAAACAATTTTTAAATTCTCAAGTTTTAACAAACAGAGTCGTTTACACTAAGATCTCCTGCTAAAAATGTTATTTATTAGTATAGTGGTCGCTGTACTTTAAAGAGAATTAACATGTAGAAAAAGTGTTTTAATTTGTTGATTTTAATGAAGTTTCAACGTAGAATGTCGTTTACACTAAGATCTCTTGCTAAAAATGTTATTTATTAGTGTAGTGATCGCTGTACTTTAGAGAGAATTAACATTTAGAAAAAGTGTTTTAATTTGGTCATTTTAATGCAGTTCTATATTGTAATTCCCGGGTTTTTTGCAACTCTAGTTATATACAGGAAAACTATTTTTCACACGTACTATTTATAAAATAAAAGGCTATATTTCACCAGTACCACTATAAACGGCATTTGTGTGCGATCATCCTTATATTTTGTTTTATTGTGAACGTATTTTTCCACTTTTACAATCTGTTTGCATCGTCTAAAATTTTTGTAATTATTTTGTATTTTATACAAAAAAACTATTTCTCAAGCGTATTATTAATAAAATGAAAGGCTATTTTATAGCAGTATCGCAAAAAAAAAACGGCATTCGTACGCGATCCTCCGTATATTTTATTTTGTGAAAATAATTTCCACTTTTGTAATCTATTTGCATCGTCTAAAATGTTTGTAATTACTTCATGTTTTATATAGAAAAACTATATTGTAAAGGTATTATTAATGAAATGAAAGACTATTTTCTTTATAACAGTATAGAAAATAATTAGGGTTCTTACAGAAATTAAACCATTTCAAAAGCATAAATTAGAATTTGATGCATTTGCATTTAAATTTACATGTCTTTAAATTTTTAATTAAAATTAACACGTGTTTCATATTTAGTTTAAATAAAGATAGGCATCATAATTTTTGTTTAAATTAGTTCAGAGAATAATAAAAAATTAAAATATATATATATTCAAAATTATTAGAGCATGCAGAAAAAATGCTAAATCAGCTACAATTCTAGCACTTTATAAAATAATTAGATAAATTTTTTTATTTCATTGTTGAGTGGATTTGAAATGAACTCGCGCTTACCCGAAATGCGCACGAAATTCAAAAATTACCACTCGAAATAATTGCAGTGACAGCGATCAAGGTTCCTCGTCCTCCACCTTACGAGCCTCCACCTTACGAGCCACCTTACGAGCATTTCAAAATCGAACGTGGAGAATGCGGCCAGCCAAGCGAACGAAGGGCAGGAATGAAAATGTTCCGCGGAACCACTGTATTTTTACCTGGAAGTTCCACATCTCCTGAAAACTTCCCCAGCAACTCCTCTTTTCCGGAAAATTTCGTAAGTGGCACCGTTTTCCCCGAAAATTTCCAAAGCGATACGAGCTGGCGTCTTTAGGCCTGATGAAACTGTGGGGGAGGGGCAAGTTTTCTATTTGCAAGTTTTCTATATATAAATATATCTAAATGCTGTCACATAAATAGGAAATAAATTAATCTAAAATGTCGCCGGGGGCGAAACTCCCACCGAATGTATGCCTAAAAGGAACATTGGGTACGAGCTCGACGTGCACTATATTCTTCACTAGTTAGCAGCTATGTTCTTTTTTATTGACGTTTCATATTTCCTGAGTGTATAGGGTCTGTAAAACACACTGGATATGAACATTCCGATTTTCTCAAATTCGTTACTTTTTTTCTACACTTTGTTCCGGAGCTTTGATTGTCGGTAGAAGATAGTCTACATTTTTCGCTAAAAATAGTCCAATGTCTCCAATAAAATCGTAATTGCTTTGACTACGCCCTTCAAACGCAACAGAATTCAAGCTGTTGTGAACAATTAATAAACATTTCTTAGAAAAAATGGGGGGAAAAGGCGTTATCAGCGCATTTGCGGGATAAAATTTCGGTCTACTAAAATTTAGAAAGAATTTTATTTATTTTTTTTTTCAGGTTACCAAATATAAAAAGTACGTTTTTTTTTTTAACGATTCCCGAAATTAATGCTAGATAACTTTTGCTGAAATGCTTGGAAAGATCTATTAAACGTGATTTTAGCACTTCTTTAACTACTAAACCTAAGAAATCAACTTTTTATTTCCTCGGGAAAATCGAATTTTTAATCTCCTGGAAAATATACATATCTTCAGTTTTATAAGACTTTGATGGAATTCCTGTATAAAAGACATTTTTCAATAAAATTCTATACTTGGATGAAAATGGATAGTTGGAACCGAAAATTATTCCAAGCAAAATATTCCATTGCATTATATTTATGGGTTTTTAATGTGTTCCATTTATTAGTGAGTAATTTATTAAAGACAGTTTAGAAATATTGCTGAAATTTTTATTTAAACACGATCGTCGGTAGATTTCACTTCACTTTTAAATATTTTCCATTCTTTTAATATGTTTGCATCCACTGATATTTTTATATTTATTGTGCTTTTTATGCTGGAATATTATTTTTCAAACACATTGTTGATGAAATTGATATATATGTTCAGGATAATGAAATTAAAACATTTTATTTATTCAGGTATTTAGAAATATAAAGCTCATTAGAAATATATTTGAAGAGCATAAATTACAATTTGATATATTTGCATCCAAAGTTGCATGTCTAATTTCAATTAAAAATTAACATCTTTTTCATCTTAATTTTTTTATTAAAAGTACTTAAGAAAAATATTTTTAGTTATTCAAAATATTTTGTATAAAATTAGCATAGTGAAATGAAAGTATAGGCTAGGACAATTCAAAATAGGCTGTGTTCTAAAATTATGCGATTTACAAAATAACTGCATATATCTTCCTCTTTCTGTTTTTATGCATTCTGTACTCTCTATTTTCATCCCTAAAAGAAGGTTTTCAATTTATTTAAAAAATAAAGTTGATCATTTTCAAATCAAGGCTGAAGATACTAATATTAGATGTCAATTTTATATGCCTTTTGTATTGTAATATAAAAATATCCTTATTTTAAGTTTCACTAATAAAAATCCTGGATTTTTAAATTTCCCCTCAAGTTTTTTAAAATCCCCCTCAAAATATTTGTTAAAGGGAAATGCCCCTACTAAATTTCAAGCCCTATTTCAAAATAAGCTCAATATACAGGGTGGTCCTAATTAAAGTAGAGGTGTTTAGAGCCTGATAGTGAGAAAACTGTTGGGCCAAACTCAACCAAATTTGCAGTAAATACTATTTAGACCATGGGGATTTGATTTTAAAAGGAAAAAATAATGCAGATTTTTGCCACCGCGAGCCAAAGTGGCGCTGTAAGGTCCATTTTTGGAGTAAAATAGGCATAGGAAGTACAGAAAGTTAACATTTTAGATGCATTTGGAAAAGACCACCACATTTACATTTTATACGCATTTAGTACATTTTATATTTACATATGTATCTTACATTTACATACATTAATTTTTATATTGGCATCATTTACATGTGTTATTTAATATGTTTTCCTTGCATATGTTCCATAAAGTGCATTCTCTGAATAGCATTTTCTACTGCAGAATGCAGCAGATCTCCATTGATTTGCTTGAAGTGCAGTATTATTCGGTCCTTCAAAGTGGCTAAATTATCCACATTCCCTTGGTATACCAAGCACTTTACATGACCCACACCAAAAAGTTACAAGGGGTCAGATCAGACGAAAGGGGTGGCCACTTCATAGGAAACGCTCGACTAATTATTGAGTTGTTAGTAAACTGTTGTCATAGGACTTCCTGTAGCGCAATCCAATATGAGGAGGGTACTCTATCCTGCATAAATATTGTAGATTTAAGACATCCACGCTGTTGAAGTTGCGGAATAATAAGGTTCAGCAGCATTGTTCGATACTGCTCAACATTGACGGAACTTTCTGTACTTCCTATGCCTATTTTACTCCAAACGTGGACCTTACAGCGCCAGTTTGGCCCGCGGTGGCAAAAATCCGAACTTTTTCTTTTAAAAATCAAAACCCCATGGTCTAAATAGTATTTACTGCAAATTTAGTTGAGTTTGGCCCAACAGTTTTCTCTCTATCGGGCTCTAAACACATCTACTTTAATTATGGCCACCCTGTATATGAGTATCAGTTGCTCTAAAATTTAAGGGTTAAATGCATTTATGCGCCACGTTAGTGCGGCCAAAAATCTTTATTTTTTCCCCTCGCTCAATGTGTCCCTATTTTCTTCTTGTAGGTTGGCAGCTATGTTTTTGGGATTTTGCAAATATTTCACAAATCCAATATTTTGAAAATTTTTAGAACGTTAAAAATTTCAAAAGAACGGGGCCTAGAAATTTTTTGGGACATTGCGAAATTTGTAAGCAGAGAGCAATTTTCAAAACGCAAGAACATACCGAACAAAATTTTGAAACACGGATGAATTAATCAACAAAGGACTACCCTAGGCGATATTCAGAGCCATCTATCGGAAAAAGGTAACTTTTCGGATCGGTTTAACTCCGCCTTAACACTCCTCGTCCGACTCAATATCGGAAGAAAGTTGAAATATAGATTCTTTTGTTTCTCCACACTCAGGACATACGTACTTATGACTCATAAGTCCTTTCATAACATACCAATCAATAACTTCTTTCATATCTTTTTTTTTCCAAATTATAATAAAATTTCATACTCTACTCATTTAAACCAACATCCATTCGGTCACGTTTCACAGAACTACAGTCACTATACTCAGCAAACATCTAACATGTAGCATTGTGAAATCTGCAAAAGACTTTTTACTCAGTCACCGGTGACTGGGTGCTAAAACAAGCACCTGATGCGAATTTCGGCGACAGAGAATTATTATAAAAGAAATTTTTCACTCACGTAATTTTCCTAAAGAACGATTGATTAAATGTAATATATCAAATGTAATAGAATTACATTTGCTTAAAAATACAAATATAAACTCATGTATGTGCATATAAAATTAAAAAAGATTGTAAAATTAACATAAATTGGTCGGCTCATGATGTCATTTCAAGGATTCATAAAATTCATTTTAGCCATATTTATTCATTACTCATAGTAATATGAAATTTGGTATGTTATTATCTTTTGCAGTACATTTTAGTTTCATTTTTAACCGTTTCGGGCTAGCCCGTCCTGCGTGCGCCATACGGATGTACTAGTTTTTGAAGAATAACACAAGAATCAGAGCAGCTATAACTTCCAAATTGAGTATGTCATTTTCTTTTATGGTATATTAAATATACTCAATAAAAGAAATAAAATATACTGTATTTTATTTTGTGATATTTTTGCTATTCAACCGTGTTTATATATCCGTTTTCTTGCAGATGTCTTTAAATTTTTTTCAGTATGTACATTATGATAAGGAGCATTGGCAATCACACTGTTTTGTCCGATATTCGGAAGGAGTTTTTCTCCGAACCAGATTTCATACGATTCACCATTCATTTCCCCGTAATAGTCCCCAGCATACTTTTTAGCTTGTAACATTTCACAAGCGTTTAACATGAAAGCTTCGTTTCCAGAGTGGAGCCTTCATTCCAGTTGACGAACCACTTGAAAAAGCTTGCTTTCGCAGGCTGAATTTTGGGAAAATAAACATGTTAGGTAAATAAACATAAAATATTGAATCACAGATCAGAACTAATAATGGATAATACTGGATTTTGCTTGGCTGTAAAAGAAAAAAAAGAACTTCTCTAACCCTTTCGCGACGATCGGCACGCCCACGTGCCAGCTGCGAACTTGCATTCAAGGACGAACGGCACGCACTCGGGCCGGAGGTAATTTTACCGCAAGCGGATAGTGGCACCTATACGTGCCACCACGCGGAACGTTTTAATTTGTCTGCTAGATGGCGTTCCATGTCCGTCGAACTAACTCCAATGTATTTTGCAGAGGCATGACCTTGGCAGAAGAGGATCGAATGAATTATTTCTCCATTTGGAGCGGTGAAAATCATTTTGTAATATAAACAAACAGAGCAATTCTCGTAGCATCAACAATTTTATAATTGAGTTTCGGTTTTTATTTTTATTTCAGCGTTATGATTTCGTTGGTGAATCATAGGAATATAAGAGAGTATTTTTTTTTGTTTGAGTTTTAGAGGCAGTGAAATTATTCGTTTATTTCGGTTAAGAGAATGGGAGCAACTAACGAGTATTTTGTATTCAGATTTGTATGAAAATTATACATCAAATAGAACATAAATATTTCTTTTATTCCTGAAAAAAGTAGATTTCTGTGTTGAATAGGTGATTTTTAGTGAATTTTTTTCGAGAGTTAGGCTTAGCGCAAAAAATGCGCCGTCCTTTGGGACCAGTTCGGAAGCGAAGCGCGCCGTCTTTTGGGCCGCGACAGCTCCGGAATGCCGCCGTCCCGAAAGGGCTAATAAAACTTATCCAAATCTGCCGATAATAAGGCGAAAATAAATTTATATTATTTATTGTTTTAATTCCAAATCTATTTTTATCATATCGGGTATGTATTTAATGTGAAATATTCTGAAAATTTCAAATCCGTTTAAAGTTTGATCCTATCTATAATAGTTTTGAAAATAGACAGTTTGACAAGACAGAAAAAATAAATTTTAACGTTTGGTTCTATCTATAATAGTTTTGAAAATAGACTGTTTGATTGGAAAGAAAAAATAAATTTTAACGTTTGCAAAAGCGATTCTAGTCTCCTGCATAAGTTTTCATCAAGCCGATTTCTCGCCAAGACCACGTCAACTAATTTTGCCATGGACGGAAATGAGTACAGATATTTCACTTCCCATTATATATAAAAAATATATAAATTTTACCTTAAATCTATTTTACTTAATCTTTCTATTCGTTTTGTAGTCGATATATTAAAGAAATCTGGTTTAAAAATGATTTTGTATCAAGTTTCATGGCGCATTATTTCTTTTGGCGGAAAAATAAATCTCGTTCCTTATGCTCCACTGTAGCAGCTGCTCTTCAAGTATAAGTCCATTTGCTTACTCTTACCCACAGTCATTAGGAAACTATAGGCGACAATAAAAAATGCTCATAAGAAATAAACCTTTAATCCACGTTATAAAACATGTCCAAAATAAAGGATTATGCAATTACAAAAAGTGGTTAAATACACTGAAACTACTCTTCTACTTTATAAAATGGTAGCAACTATGCAACCGCGTGTTTATTGGATATAATTGATGCACATGAGGTTACCAAATCCGACAACGCAGCAAAACAACAACAAAAAGCGATTGCAATTGGAACGCTTGGCGGTGACTTGGCGAACTTAGGAGCGTGGGGTTAATATATTATTTATGATGCAAAGTTGTTAAAGCATTAAATTTTAATTTTGTGGTGTAGGTTTTGAATGTAGACATAAATGAGTGAAAATAAATTTTCTAAAATATGCAGACGTACTATCAGTATCCTTCAACTGGGAGCATCACAAACTCCTTTAAGCATTAGTATTCTAGAACTTTTCAATGATCCCTTCCATAACATAGTTATCTGCATTACTCATTCCTTGCCAAAGACTATCAAAAACTGGTTCAAGTGTGATTAAGTAAACACTTATTTCACATTTGCATTTCCAGGAAATTTCTTACACAGGGAGGTATATGGCATTTCCCTTGTGTTGTGTGCTAATATGTTGAACCAGATATTAAGAATGTATGTTTGTGTATTGCTATTTCTGTATTCCCAACCATCACCTGTAACTGCTCCATACACTTTGGGTGAGCTGGACGGCCTGTGTAATAAATAAAAAGCTTTTGTTCGTAAATAAATTATCCATGACAACTCATTAAATGCTTATTTTATAGGCCACATACAATTGTACCCATTTATAGTGAAATATTATAAACAAGATTTCCATCAAAATAAGTATATTTTTTTGTTAAATTACATTTTATTTGGAGCGGTTTTAATTTCTTACTACTTGCACAAAAAATATTTTAATTTACTGCAATAAAAATAATTTGCCCGTTTGATTTTCTCAAATAACCAAATCCACTATTTTAAATGTCGTCATTTATTCTAAATTTTATCTTTTGAAACACTTTGTCAGAAAGACATTGTGAAGTTACAAGCACGTGAAATTGTGATGTACACATTTGCAAAATCTAATCCTGTGAAGTGAATATTGGAGTGTTAACAGCCATTTTTAAAGAATTTTAAGAATTCATAAAGATACAAATACAACATGTAAATACGAATCCAATTTTCAATATACCCCTCACAGATCACAACACTCTTTGACACAAATGTTTGCGATCTGATGCGACTGTCTTCGTAAAAAAATGCCTTTATCGCAAACTGATTTTAAGTTATAAATGACAGGGTTAAAAAACCTTCATCTGCCAAATAAAATCTTTATCGAAAGAAATTCTGAAAGTAACGTAATCAAAATGCTAGTTGCACTTAATAAAATAATTAAAATAGATACATTTTTAAAAATTGAAATTGATTTTATATGAACACACACGAATTCGAAGTTCGAAAAACCAGAAAACTCATGTGATCCCTTTTAACGAATCAGAAAACGTCATATTTTCTTTAGAACGAGGCTAGAGAGGAAAAGGAAATTTGTTTCTCTGGCTAGAAGTAACACCTCCCTCTTCTACCTTGCACATACCAAACTTTTGTCCATGTTTTGACATACTTTTCAAACTTGTAACTTTTTGTCTGGCAACTAACATTTCATTCTCTCAATGGTGCTGGGTGTTGTGCGGCATTTTTTAGTTAGTTCTTGTAAAGTTAAATCTAATTTGGGAATTAAACGTTTCCCTCCAAGTAATTTCTGTTTTTCTTGGTTCTCCACCAAACAATTGAGTATCATGGAAGAAAATGGAATTATCCCTGACGTGACCGATACTGTTCCTACATATGCTGTAGAGGTAGGAATAATATTGACTACTTGAAGTCTATATAAGGATTATATTTGTTCAGATATTTATTGTGTATTGTAATTGCAATTTAAAATGTATCTTTGGATCTGTGTCATACCTGAAATATCAAACTGTATCTCGTTTTTGATAAGTGCTGCCTATGAGTTTTGAGTATGTTCCAAACAATTTTTAAATTCTCAAGTTTTGACATGGAAAGTCGTTTACACTAAGATCTTTTGCTAAAAATGGTTTTGATCAGTGTATTATCAATTTGATTAGTCAATTATCTAGAGATAGCTGTACTAGATAATTGACATTTAAATGTGTTTTAATTTAATCGTTTAATGTAGTTCTATATTGTAATGAAGTTTCGATTTTAAATCAAAAGCATTGTTATGTTAAGTTCGCCTGTATGCTACTTAAAATAAATAAATCATCATCGTTATTCTTATTTTCATTTTAAAAATTCGTAGGTAAATCGGGAGAAGAGACCCCCACTCATTTTTCTAAGTACAAAATTGCGCCAAGTTGGTGCGTTTCTCCGTGATTTGAAATTGACTCCTCCCCACTGCAGTGATGTATATTCTCGTGTTTAAGAATAGACTCCTCCTACCAAAGTGGCGTATTCTACAGTTTTATGAACTGGAATTTTGTTGAATGATATTGCAATTGAATATAAATAAAAGTAAATAATACTCATAAAAAGACTGCAAAATACGATTTTTGTGCATTATATTGCGCAATGGCAGAATTATAAAAATATTGCGTAACGGCAGAATAATAAAATTTTAGAAACCATATTGAAACACTCGATACTTAAAATATTTTTTGAATTTAAATCAATATCAAAAACTTATAACACGAAACATCGAAAATCACAAAAAAAAAGACAATAATTTGAACGTTGATACTAGAAATTTAAGAAAAAACGATATTTAGAAGAAATTTGATGAAAACGAAACTTAGAAGAAATTTATAAAGATTAAAAACAAATTTAGGAACTTTTCGACCAGTCGTTCGTTCTCTGTCGAAGATCGCTACATGAAAACAACCGTTTGTGCAACAGCTGATCCGTAGTAATTCGAACATGGTTCTACGCCTGCTTACTTCGCTCCCTAAGAAAACATCACAGAATCCGGCCCCGCTGGCTGTCGGAGGTCGCCCGTAGCAACAGATGTTCCGTGGCTCATAGAGTGATGTAGCAATTCGAACATGGATCTACGCCCGCTAAAAAAACATCACAAAATCTGGCCCCGTTGGCTGTCGGAGGTCGCACGTAGCAACAGATGTTCTGTGGCTCATAGAGTGATGTAGCAATTCGAACATGGATCTACGCCCGCTAAAAAAACATCACAGAATCAGGCCCCGTTGGCTGTCGGAGGTCGCACGTAGCAACAGATGTTCCGTGGCTCATAGAGTGATGTAGCAATTCGAACATGGATCTACGCCTGCTAAAACACATCGCAAAATCTGCTGGCTGTCGGAGGTCGCATTCACATTCATCTTACCACTATCAATCAAACAAAAAAAAAAATTCTAAATCTTTCACTCTTCCCAGCTATTTAGCACACACAACACAAATCAAGGAAACTTGAGAAACAATGAAAAAAGATCTCCAAACTTACTCCAATCTATCAAATTTCAAAATCAATATGTGGTTGTATCCAAAAATTCAAAATTAACGTAGCTGATTAATAAAAAAAAAATCCGAAACGACCGAGAATCACAACAGATGCAAGAAATGCGCTGCTATTCTGTACAAGTTTCTCAAAAGACGGTTGCCAGAGTTACTAAAGAGTCGCCAAGGTGCAATATAGCATTTCGCTTATCGCCAATTTAGCACTACAAAAAAAAAAACGACCGTACCGGTTTCTAGGATTGAACCGAAAAAAGTTAGTACTTTTAACTAAATTTTAAGAAAAAATGGAACTTAGAAAAGAACTAACCTCATTCCTCGTCATCCTCTTCTTCCTCAGTATCCGAGTGATGTAAAAAACTATTTTCTTTTTCTGCTCTTCGTCACGTCTATGGGGAGGGAAGATGGAAGCTACAGCTTTCAAATATTTGTTCCACGCTTCCTCCCCAATAGAATGCTCCTGCTGTCGCTTCCACATATATTCATAGAAGTAAGAATTAAAATACTTTTTAACCTTCCTCCCTTTCACTTTTCTTTTGATTGCAGACCAAGTTCCTTCAATGGAATTGGTATGCGCTCCTGTCTCGGGGTCTTTGAAATGGAAACTGTGATTTACCTGAAGGTGCATGAAGCCTTTATGTTCAAGACAATCATACGCCTTCCAACAGTCCGATATTATCAATGTCCCCTTCTCAGCATACTTTTCGATCACATTCAGCAAACATTTACTCGACCTATTAGAAACCTTAGTGAAAAAGCATTTATTAGTACCCCTTTCAATCCCCCCAAACACCCATTGTCCCTCCACAGGCTTTCCTCTTCCATACTTATTTTTACCAAACTTACTCTCATCTATCTCCACAGTCACACCAGCCCCCCCAATCTTACTTCTATTTTTAAAAAAAGCACTCATACAAATGTCACGGCAAAACTGTTTCCAATCGGTAACAGTTTTTCCCGAGACATTCAAATGATTCATCACAACCTTGCATTCAATATTTCCAAACCACATTAAAGTTAAAATTAAAATCTCAATTATACTTAATTTACTGTTATCAAACCACGTACCCTTTCTCACACTCCTACATACTTCATGCTTATCATCACCCGATCGCTTTCTACACCTCCATTCAAAACCATCAATCTCTCTCTTTCACACAATTTCATCTCATCTCCACACTTAGGACATTCATACCTAGCACTCATTAAACCTTTTAACACACACCAATCAATTACTGCTCTCTTACCTTTAGCTTCCAGCATATAATAAAATTTAAAGCTTGACTCATTTTGACCAACATCCACTCGAACACGTTTTCTTGAACATTCGCTCGAATCCATTTGCAGCTTACCAGATGCCATACTAAGCCTGCAATCCACAAAAAACTACTGAAAATCAAAATGATATGTTCCAGAAAAAAGCTTAACAATCGATCAAGAAAGATTTATTTCAAAGAAGTTCTAAAAATTACTGAACTATCTATAAAAAACTACAGAAAATCAAAATAATGTGTTCCAGAAAAAAGGCTTAATGCAATCGATCAAGAAAGATTTATTTCAAAGAAGTTCCAGAAATAACGCAATGCTATTCAAATATTTACTGGCTATTAAAATACAGATTCCCCAAAAAGTCGCGCGCTGATTGGATATTCGTGGGTTACCAGAAGTCATGGGCTACCAGATTGTGAAGTATACGGAATGAATTGGCGCTCTTTCGTAATTTGAAAAATGAGTGGGGGTCTGTTCTCCCTATCAACCAAATCGTATTTTAATTTGGTCAGTACCGCTTTCTACATTAAGAACTTTCGATTTTAAATGTAAGATGTTTTGAAGTGTTGAACTGCAATATATCTAATCTTGTAGAGATATAGCCACGCTTTAAGAAATCATTATCGTTTTTAAAAAGCTAGTTTTTAAGGAATAAACTGTTTTAACTAGTATACTTCGAGAATTGTTAGTTGTCATTTTCAACAATAATAAATCCAGGATCGCGCCCAACATTCGTCCCCTCACCAAATGCAAAATATAAAAAAGTTAGTGGCAGAAAATAAATATTGACAAAAATTTTTGGCCATTGTAGTAAAATAGTTTGTTACCCATCGACCCAGTAGCAAAAATTTATGAATCCATCTACAACACCTACGACATACATTGAAAATTGAAGAGCTTGAACTTCGGTAAACCAGTCTCTAAAATCAAAATTTTGCTATGATAATAAAAAATAAGGTTAATCTGGAGATGAACCCACCACACTTTTAGCTCACTCCCCCAAGTTTCCACCAAGCGTTCTGATTGCGAGCACTTTATGTTGTAATTTGATAACATTCAATAAGCACAAGTTTCTATGGTTGCTACGATGTTCTTGTGTAATAGTGCATTTATTTTCATGTTATTTCCATTGTTGCACATATTTTATTTTGTTCTTTAGTTTCAAATTGATTTTAATTTTATAATTTTTTTAACTTTAGTGTTATTTTTGCTGATTTGCTTTTATTGTCAATTACAGTTCCCTTATGTCTTTTGGTAAGTGCGAGCAAATGAACTGTGAATATAGTGTTGTGAAATGTGGTCGGATGGATGTTGGTTTGATTGAATTTAGCAGTAAATAATACAATAATTTGGAAAATAAAGGTATGAAAAAAGTGATTAATTGTTGGGTTTTGAAAGGGATTATGAGTGATAAGTATGTCTGTAAGTCGGAGAGGAGTCCTGAATTTAGTGTTTTTGTGTTTAATTTATCCTGTATTTTGAAATTTTGGTTTGAATTTTTCAGTGTTTGGAAAATTGCTTCCCCCCTTCTTTAAAAGTTCTTAATTTTTTTATTTTAATGTCATTTTTTTTAGTATAATTTTTTTTTTTGTTAAAGTACAAATTTTTTCTAAGTATCATATGTTTTCTAAAATTTTTAAAGATTTTTAAAATTCACATAAATCTTATTTTGTAACATTTTTATCAGTACTATTCATTTTATAAGTTTTTTATTCTGCAGTTTTACAAACTTATGCAATTTTCTTAAAATTCACAAAAATCTTATTTTGTAACATTTTTGAGTATTAATCACTGTTATTCAAATTAAATTGCACTATAATTTAACATTAAAAACTCTTGTTCAGAACACAATAGCAAACACCATTTGGGTTGGAGGAGGCTATTTCTAAACACGTAAGTACTTACATCACTTAGAATGAGTGGAACCAATTTTGAAACACGAGAGATTGTGCCAACTTGGCCTGATTTATACTTACTAAAAAATACTTGTGACGGGCTATCATCCGGATTTACCAAAAATTATAACAAATCAAAGACAGCTTTGATAGTAATTGCAGGGATGCGATCGGTCAAACAAGAAACTTTTTTTGCATTTTATTGTGTAAGAAATTGTATATATATATATATACTGTCAATGCCCGATTATCTGCTTGTGGTTTATCTGCTTTTCTTATTATTCTCGACCCCTACAGTAATTTTTTTTTTTTGTCATTAAAATGTAATAAGATCTCTAACCATACACTGCTTATTGAAGATTTAATGATTGATCAAAAACTTGATAAAGGTTCTATGAGCAAATAGATTTGTTTAGAATAAGGAATAGGGAAGCAACATTTTGTGACATTCTCTAAAACACAAGGGCAAGCTTGCGTCATTTTCATCTTAAGCCAGTTTGTTCTCTGTGATAAAAAGAAATACAATGAAACTATCAGTGCACAAAGAGCTAGATAAGGCTTTACAAGACTCATTTTGTCAGCATCAAGCAAAATTATAACAAATCATTAAATCTTCACATGTAGTTCTTGAAAATTATAAAAAGTCGATTCCTTCAATGGCCAATTAATTGTATGCTCTCCCCCCAAAATTCCTAATTCAGGTGTTCGATCAGACACATTGTATCTAGTAATATTGGTACTGATTTCTACAAATTAGTAGATCGATAGAATAGCCCCCACTCTGATACAACCACAAAAATACACCAATTTGGCGCATATCTCTGTTTTGAAATTGACTCCTCCCCACTAGTGACATATTTTCCCGTATTTTAAAATAGGCTCTTCCCACCAAAGTGGCATATTCTACCATTTTCTGAACTAGAATTTTGAATGTAAATGATAGTGAAATTCAGTTTGAATAAAAGTGAATAACACTCATAAAAAAAAAAAATTACAAAATAAGATTTTGGGGAATTCTAAAAAAATTGCGTAACTTGCAGAATAAAAAACTCTTAAAATTTTAGAAAACACATCGAAATACACGATACTTAAAATTTTGTGATTTTAAAACAATTTCAAAAACTTATAACATATAAAGAACGATACCTTTCCAAAATTACCCCAAAAAAACCCCGATAAATTGTGATACTTTGTTGAAATTGAAGGAAAAAGATACATAGAAAAATGATTAGACTTAACGAAATTTAAGGAAAAATGATATATATAAAAACGATTGAATTTAATGAAATTTAAGAAAAAACAATATTTTGTTAAAGTTCAATATTTTTTAAAAATGATACTTAGATAAAAGATTGTACCTTAACAAAATTCTTAAAATATTATTGTAATTTAGCAAAATTTAAAAAAAAAAGAGAGAACCATTTTAAAAACACGGGAAAAATACAATTTCAAAACAAGGAATGAATAAATGAAAGAACTAACCTTTATGTAAATTTGCTTATATCCACATTTTCACTTACATCCACATGAACACGTTTTCTTCAACATTTTCACTAGTCTTTCACAAACTTTTTTGGTCTCTCTACCTCCACATAGAAATTCCTACCATCTGCCTAACCAGAAAATTGTTGCTTTCAGTATATTTGTCCATGCTGCTTTGAATGTTTATTCTACTATGGATTTACTCAACTCTGAGATCTATTATTTAAAAGCTGTTGCTGTTGATTGTAATTTCTCTCCCAACATTGTTGATCACGCAATTCAATAATTTTTTAAACCTTCCTCCAAACTAATGTCTGAAAAAAATTTCAATAACACTATCATTTTACCATTTTTTCCAAAAATCAGTCAGCAGATTGCTAAAATTCTCAAAAAATTCAAATTCAATATTGCGTTTAAACATTCTAATAAATTTAGGTTTTCTAATCTTAAAGATCCTTTAGAAATTTCTAATAGTTGGGGCATTTACAGTATTCCTTGCCAGTGTGGTCTTTCTTATATTGGTCAAACTAAATGTGCTTTAAAATTAAAAAACATAAAAATTATGTCAAAAAACAAGAATTTAATACATCAATTGCTCAATATTGCTACCAATTTGATCACCATTTTGAGTAGGCTATGGGAAATCTTTAAAATCTAGCCTGTCCACGAGGACAGCTATTGAGAATGTTTACCCACCCACCTAAGAATTTTTTTTACATTATATTCATTAATATATCTGCTTAAATACATCACACAACAATAATAAATTAGAACCAACTGTCTCACACTGAAGTGCGATAACTGTATATCCATGCACCATCACCACAGCTCTTAATTGTTTAAAGATCAAACTCGCCGATGCTGAGTCTCTGATAAAGGACCAGACCCTTCAAAATTCTGATCTATGGATGAGTGCAGAGGGATAAGACATGAAAGGAATCTCTCGTCTTTCCGATGTTTGGTAACTTCAAGGAGTTAGAAATAAATAATTCTATAAATCTTTTTGTCTCTATTCTGTTTGACCCTCATTGACTCTAGTTTCTAGGGAATGTGACTATATCAAGATTGAATTCTTCTTAGACTGAATAGATCAACCCCCGAGGTTTGTTTTCTAACACAGTTTTCGACCGGGCTAAGTCTATTTTTAAAAAGTCTGGTAAGATCCGGCCGAACATATTTATTTTGAAAAAGTTTCAATGAATTTTGATTGAATATATGTAACCTATTGGGTTTATTTCAGCTATGTAAAGATAAATGTCAAAAAAAGTTGTGCTGTGAGTTGAAACATGCAAATATTGAGGAGGGGCAAATTGGTGATGCATGTTGAAATTTTACATAATTCTGCGCAATACAGCTTTTAAATGTAATGTGTTCAGCTGATCAGCTCACAGCGATCATGACTGAGTACGTTATACACTGTCATGTAAAAAATATCACAGAATTTAAAAAGTGCCACATTTTGGCCTATGCCAATTCCAGACTACGTGCAAGGTAAAGCTTAAAATTCCCATTTTTAGTTAGTAGCCACTGGCCGGTAGGTCCATGAAGTTTAATGGCCTGTTGACAGCTGCAAAAGGCAAAATGTGCAATGTTTTTTTTTCAAATTGCTTAATGCAGGGATGTATCTACAGTGGTCGGGGTTTCCACCACTCAGAATTTCCGACCACCACTCATCCAAAAAATTATACATATTATAATTACATTTAAAAAAAGTTATATTCAATTTTGTCAAATGTTTTTCTTTAATATAAAAGTATACAATACTAATACTGTTTGTGTGTGCGAATTAACATGAAGCTCGTTTCAAAATTATATATTCGCAATTATATTTATTCTGGAAAATCAACCACCACTCACATTTCTCTAGATACATCCCTGTTAATGTTATGCAAAATTGTGTTTAAGTATGTTATGTAATAATTTAGGAATTTGCAGTTATTACTTGTTTATTTATAGATTTATTATACAGTAAACATAAGTTACTATATGTCTGTTAGCAAGAAAACTCCCCTTAGCGAATCTACTTTTATACAATCTATTATTTAGATGTTGAAGCAAAGGAGGAGGATTTTTAAAATTTGGGTAAATTTAATTTTTAGAGAAATCCCTATCCTATTTCTTAAAACCATTTTTTAATAATCATAGTTTTTCTATTAGTTCCACTGAAAATTTCATTGATATATTATTTAAAACTAAATCTAATCCTAATAGTACACTTTATAGTTTTGATGTCGTTTCTTTATTTCCTAGCATTTCCGTTGGCATTGCTATTAAAATTATTGCCCAAAACTCCAAAATCACAATTTTAAAACCTATTATTACTATATTATTATTACTATCGATGTAATCACTTCTGCTTTGAATATTGTTGTGGAGACAAATTACTTTGGCTTCTGCAATGCTATTTACTTGCAAACTTCTGGCACCCCTATGGGTAGCCCATTATCTGGTATTTTGGCCAAGGCGGTTTTGCAGGAGCTCGAGAATGAAATTTTGCCTTTTTTTAACGATCCAACACATTCTTTGGTGTTGTTACGTGGATGATGTATTTATTACTAGCCGCCTTTGGCGACCAGCCTGTTCGCTACCCTTGAAAATTCTTACCGTGGCAAACTCGTTGGCGCGACCTACCAGAAAGGTGTAAGGTAACTGCTTGGAAGGCCAGGAAGTGCCACACAATTTAGACCGGAACCCAATGGGGGAGGCATCCAAAGAGACCGTACCCTCCTTCCCCTACCACAAACCTCTCGGAAGGACTTGCAGTCCCACACGTTTAACGTGATCGTACTCCGCGTGAACACGGCTGCAGTTTTGGCAATGGCGGGAATCAAACCCGGGCCTACCGAGTGAAATTCCCGCGCGCTAACCACTGGGCTACCGTGCCATCCGCGACAATCTCCATAACTTAATTTTTATTCGGCAATTTTGGGAATCGAACCCGGGCCTACCAAGTGCAAATCCCGCGCACTAACCACTGGGGTACTTCACCCTCCGCGATATTCTTCATAACTTTCTTTTTATTCACCCAATTTAGACCGGAACCAAGTGGGAGAAGCATCCACAGGGACCGTACCCTTCTTCCCCTACCACCAACCTCTCGGAAGGACTTACAGACCCACATGTTTAACGTGATCGTACTCCGCGTAAACACGGCGGCAATTTTGGGAATCGAACCCGGGCCTACCGAGTGCAATTTCCGCGCGCTAACCATTGGGCTACTTTGCCCTACGCGACAATCTCCATAACTTTCTTTTTATTCATCCAATTTAGACCGTACCCTCCTCCCCTACCACCAACTTCTCGGAAGGACTCACGGACCCACATGTTTAACGTGATCGTACTCCGCGTAAACACGGCGGCAATTTTGGGAATCGAACCCGGGCCTACTGAGTGCAATTCCCGCGCGCTAACCACTGGGCTTCTTCGCCCCCAGCGACTATCTCCATTAGGGTTGCACCGAATATTCGGTTGGTATTCGGTATACTGCCTATTCGGCAGTCAAACCGAATATTCGGTTCGGCCGAATACTTTAATATTCGGCCAAACCGAATAGTAAGAAAAATTTAAACATTCGATAATTGGTAAAGCACATTTTTTTATACAATGAATGAAAGTTATAGTATCATAGTGCAAAATTAGTTCAAATTGTTACTTACCAATATTATCGTATTTAAAATAATTTTAATGTAAAAGTAAACAATCTGATATTAAATTCTGTTGTTTTTTCAATTTTTCTTAAATCTTATCACACGTTAACCTTACTAACTCGTTTAAATATGAAGCAGTAACCAGAAAATAAAACTCATAATATTACGTGTTCAAAAATATAACGGTTAATTTTTTATAAAATATGCAGCTAAAAACAATCAATTATCATTTCACCAATATTAAAAAAAGGTGAAGGTGATTAATATATAAAAAAAACCAATTTGATGAATATTCAATTTTGCAGTATTTTAATTTCGATAGAGATAGAGAAAATACTGAGGATGCCGGATGCCATAGGTGTTCTTTTGTATCCATTAAAATGTGTCAAGTAAGATAACCAAAGAATTTCTCTCTATGTGTGTAGTTAACCCTTCTAATTTCTTTCATGATTTCTAAAGAGAAGATTACTTTGTTGAGTCTTTTGTCACAGGGTGTAACTGTTTAGTTATCTATCAGTGTCTACTCTGTTGTAGTTTGTTGTAACAACAACTTAAAAAAGAATGGCTAGACATTCTGGCAATGTATCCTTTGCACTTTAAAAAGAAAAATGATTTGACTATGTTTGAATTTGACTGCTCAGTTTCAATTCTAATAAAATTATTTATTAATTACATTACAGAAGAGACTAAGATAGCAAAAATTCACTTGAATAAATTGTAATTCTAATTTGTAATGATATTTTAAGCAACTTGGGTTTGTATTTGCATGTAAGGTAAATGCAAGATTCTCTATAACATAACATAACATGAAGCCATGATTATCACATATCAGAATCTAACTATCAATTATCAATTTATGCAGATAAACATAAAACAAATTAAGTACTATATTAATTTGCTTTTGAAATGATTTATTTCATTTTTTATTTATTTTAAATTAATAATTATACTTAATGTAAATGCAAACAAATTTAGGATGTTAAATTTAAATGCATTTAAAAAAGGCACAAAATAGAAACATTTTCTATTTTAAATTGGCATAAAATAGAAAAATTACCTTTAAAAAAATTTAACCGAATATTCGGTATTCGGCCGAATATTCGGTTAGAATTTTAACCGAATATTCGGTATTCGGTATTCGGCAAAATATGGTATTCGGTGCAACCCTAATCTCCATAACATTCTTTTTATTTGCCCAATTTAGAACGGAACCCAGTGGGAGAGGCATCCACAGGGACCGTACCCTCCTTCCCCTACCACCAACCTCTCGGAAGGACTTCCGGACCCACATGTTTATCGTGATCGTACTCCGCGTGAACACGGCGGCAGTTTTGGAAGTGGCGGGAATCGAACCCGGGCCTACCGAGTGCAATTCCTGAGCGCTAACCACTGGGCTGCCTCGCCCTCCGCAACTTTCTTTATATTCACCCAATTTAGACGGGAACCCTGTGAGGGAGGCATCCACAGGGACCGTACCCTCCTTCCCCTACCACCAACCTCTCGGAAGGACTTCCGGACCCACATGTTTATCGTGATCGTACTCCGCGTGAACACGGCGGCAGTTTTGGAAGTGGCGGGAATCGAACCCGGGCCTACCGAGTGCAATTCCTGAGCGCTAACCACTGGGCTGCCTCGCCCTCCGCAACTTTCTTTATATTCACCCAATTTAGACGGGAACCCTGTGAGGGAGGCATCCACAGGGACCGTACCCTCCTTCCCCTACCACCAACCTCTCGGAAGGACTTCCGGACCCACATGTTTATCGTGATCGTACTCCGCGTGAACACGGCGGCAGTTTTGGAAGTGGCGGGAATCGAACCCGGGCCTACCGAGTGCAATTCCTGAGCGCTAACCACTGGGCTGTCTCGCCCTCCGCAACTTTCTTTATATTCACCCAATTTAGACGGGAACCCTGTGAGGGAGGCATCCACAGGGACCGTACCCTCCTTCCCCTACCACCAACCTCTCGGAAGGACTTCCGGACCCACATGTTTATCGTGATCGTACTCCGCGTGAACACGGCGGCAGTTTTGGAAGTGGCGGGAATCGAACCCGGGCCTACTGAGTGCAATTCCTGAGCGCTAACCACTGGGCTGCCTCGCCCTCCGCAACTTTCTTTATATTCACCCAATTTAGACGGGAACCCTGTGAAGGAGGCATCCACAGGGACCGTACCCTCCTTCCCCTACCACCAACCTCTCGGAAGGACTTACGGGCCCACATGTTTAACGTGATCGTATTCCGCGTGAACACTTCGGCAGTTTTGGCAGTGGCGGGAATCGTACCCGGGCCTACCGCTAACTTCCCGCGCGCTAATTTACAATTTAAAATGACCATATGCTCTCTAAGCTCTTAATTCCATCATCCTCATTCCATTGTTCCATCATTTAAAATATCCATAAAATTTAAATATCCATCGTTCCATCATTTAAAATATCCATAAAATTAAAATATCCATCGTTCCATCATTTAAAATATCCATAAAATTAAAATATCCATTTAAAAAATCCATATCGTTCCATCATTTAAAATATAAATATAATAATTTCTACAGTGCATATGTTAAGCTCTTATTTCATTTAAAATCGGAAGCGCGGGAAACGGAAAGTAAAAACTAATTCGGTTTCTTATTGTCCCACCCATCGCTATACATATACAGAACCGTGACGTCACCTCCACCTTGACGTCCCCACCCACCACCTTCCCTGCTTCAGCGGGGGAGATTACGAAGCGTCACGCCGAGCGGAACGGCGAGAAATTTAAAATCATGACGTCTTTAAAATTGCGATCCTGAAGGCAATTTTCATTATTTCTGGACCAGATTAGACTTGTAAGAATGCCAGATGTTTGACCTTTCTGAAAATGTAAATTATTAGTCGAAATTATGAGTACTTTTCACGATGCGAGAATTTAAAAACCAAAAATCGTTTTCTTGAGCAAAAAGTGACTTTTGTTTTAAAATCTTTAAAAAATATTAGAAATCGAAATTCAGATTTGAAATTGATATATTTTTACTCAAAATTCTCTGCTCTTTCCGATGGTGTAATTTGTTTTTTTCTACGATGTCTGGATCGTGGAGAAAAAAGGGCAAAAAACGGTCGAAATCGCATAAAACATTAAATAAATAAAAAAATAATTAAAATTTTAAAAATCGGTTTTCACGTGTCCCCTTCCCTCCCCCCCCCGGGTCTCCGATTGCCAAATTTCGTAGCTCTCCGACGCGCGGTCGCGAAACGTATAGTGTATAAGACAGACAGACAGACAGACAGACACACACACACACACACAGACATTGCCTTTTATTATTTAAGATTTGGGATAATGAATTAAATGATCTCTTTCTTCTTTTGGCCAAGGTTAATGATTTTTACCCTTCGAGTAATTTTACTGTTGAACATGAATCCAATTGTTCTTTGCTTACCTTGATGTTCTGGTTACCCGCTCAGCTTTTGGTTCTCACACTTCTATTTTCCGTAAACCATCTTTTACTAACTTCTGTATCCCCGCTAATTCTTATCATCCTATTTCCTCAAAAAAGCCTCTTTTAATTCTTATTTTAATTGCACATTTAATGTTTGTTCTTCTATCCCTGCGTTGACTGATGAAATTAATTTTATATTTAATCTTGGCCATGAGACTGCTTATTCTTTTGAGTACATAAGATTTTCGCCCATGTTCGCCATAAATTTACTCATATTGATACTAAACTTGTTGCATTAAAAGATTGTTTAGCTTATAAATCTAGTTTTCCGTACCATCCTAAGATCTTCTGTCCCGTTATTCAATTCTGTCATGAATTTGGTTTCAAGCCTGCATACTCTAATATTACCACTTTATTTAACCCTTTCTGGATGGCGGCATTCCGAAACTGCCGTGGCCCAAAGGACGAAGCTCTTTGTTTCCGAACTGTTCCCAAAAGACGGCAAATTTTTTGCGCTAAGCCTAACTCTCGAAAAAAATTCACTAAAAATCACCCATTCAACACAGCATTCTACTTTTTTCAGGAAGAAAGGAAATACTTATTTTCTATTTGATGAATATTTTTCATATAAATTTTCTTTTATCAAAATATTAAAAATTTTAGTGTATATATGTTTTAGGTACAGATGGATAATTCTTTGGCATGTCCTTCTGATTTTTTAAAACTGTACCACATATATGTGTATTCTTAGACAATAAATACTTTGCGAGTACAGGAGAGGTAAAAAATTTATCCAAATACAAAGTATATCCTTTTCCTAAAAGTTCACTTAGAAGTGTTTTCACAACACGCTCTCCATACCCACCATCAGAGCTTGATAATTCCGTGTCCTGTCCAGTATACACAAGGAAATTCCATATATAGACTTATTCCGATTCTGACAATTTATATATTTTTATTCCATATCTGGATCTTTTCGAGGGGATATATTGACGAAATCCCAGCCTTCCTTTCCATGAGAACAGAGAGAAGAGAGAAGATTCATCAATGAACACATTTCTTCCAGGAGTGACCAACTGTCAAAACTAATGCATCTTGAATTTGAAACTAATGCATCTAATATGGGTTTCAATTTATCTAGTTTTTGGGCATTACTATCAAGAGTAAAATGAAGGTAACGTAATATTCCTATAAATCGATCGCGACTCATAACTGAATTGAAAAAAGGAGTACTGATAATTGGATTCTTAGAAAAATACATTTTAAGATTTGGTTTTCTGACAATGCTCGTCAAAACTACTAGTGCGAGAAACACATGAAATTAGTTTCCTGTCACAGGTGTAAATACATTTGAAACAGGTGGGGTCTTCGATGTGGACGGAGAGAGGAGATTTTTCTTCGATTTTTTCTTTGCAAACTCAGTTGCTTTTACGATAAATTCTACTAGTTCATCATCAAAAAATATGCTAAAAAAATCAAGTTCCTTAACTAAATTAGGCGGCATGATATTGTGATTTATTCCAGGTATGTTCAAAAACTCCAAACAATTCAGATCTTTCAAATCACATGTCCAAACATCATTCGAAAAAACACGTAATAATAGTACGCTCAGAATCTAAAGAATCAATTGCATTTTCAGATTCATCATCAGAAATAACACTGTTCCACGAATCTTCACTATCTGCATTGCTTTCATTACTGTCTGGTTCTTTTACCATACGCGTATATTCTTCCACAGAAAGGAAACGTCTCAAACCAGCCATACCTTTATCGGAAATAACCTAATCATTTCACTGTCGCACATTCCTTTACCCCCCCCCGCCAAAAAAAAATAAAAAAATAAAAATACTCTCTTATATTCCTGTAATTCACCAACGAAATCATTAAAAGCTAAAATCAAAAGGAGACCCGGAACTCAATTATAAAATTGTTGATGCTGTGAGAAGTGCTCTGTCTGTTTACTTTACAGAACCATGTTTCACCGCTCCAAATGGAGAAACATTTCATTGGATTCTCCTTATGCCAAGGTCAAGCATCTGCAAAATACATTTAAGTTGCTTCCACGGGCATTTAACGCCATCTAGTAGATAAATAAATTCAAATGAAAACGTTTCACATAGAAACACCGATACGTGCCACTCGCCAATTAGGGTAAAGTTCTCTCCATCACGAGTGCGTGCCATCCGTCCTTGAATGCAAGTTCGCAGCCAGCATGCGGGCATGCCAACCGTCGCGAAAGGGTTAACCGTATTTGTTCTGATAAACATGGGGATATTGATAACTTTAAAAGCTATGCTAGGGTGTATGTGGTTCCCCTGTTGTCTCCCGATGATGACTATAAATTTTATATTGGCATTACCAAACGCAATGTTGACATCCGTTTAGCAGAGCACGCTCGTGATGTCAGAGGTGGTAAACTTTCTACGGCTCTTGTTCAATATGTAGTTAATGATAATTTCCTACCTGTTTTTGATAAACCTTTTCATTTATATCTACCATGCGTCGATTTGTAATTTTGATCCTGTTCAAATTTTAAGTTGTGCTTGGCGACTCATTCTCGACTCTATGCAATTCAAGTCTCTTCATAGTTATCTTTGCCGTCATTCTCATAAAGATTGGGCTTGACTGTCCTGTTGAATTTGCATTTTTCCTGTAATAAAATACTATTTTATAATTGTACTTTTCTCATGATATATTTACATTTTGAATCCGTTTAAAATATATTTTATATTTTCTGTATATATTTCTTGGATAATAGTCTGTTCATTTACTAATTTTATATTTATTTATGCAAATTTGCTGTTACTGGTCTATATATGAACAATCCATATTTACTGTTCATGTAGCCATTGATGAGGAGCGTATTAACTCTCGAAAGCGCTCTGGCACTTTTTAATACTTTGTATGTCTTATAAGAAGTTTTAATAAGAGACCTTCTATCTAAACGTTGTGTCCTTAATCTTATTTAGTTGAAGTCAGACGTGATACCAGGGTTCGAAAAATCTATTGCCCGACATGCCCAGGGCATATAAAAATTTCAACCAGGCATGTATTAATTTTTATTACATGCTCAGTTGGGCATGTAACAAAACTTTATTTGACATTAACCTGATAAGGTCAATCGGTAGCCGAAATCGAGTAACCAGCACTCCACTGCAAATATTTTATGTTCAACTTTTAAAGCCGAGTAAGAGAAGAGGATGAAAAGAAAAGTCTTAATTATTCAGCGATGGACTATGAATGGCTTTCGCAGTGGGATAGTTGATAACTGTGGGGAGAAAACAAAGCTTTACAGTTTACCGGCGACAGTGACATCACTAAAAGAAATAAGCAGAGCCTCTGGCACAGTGCCAAAGCGGCTCCTTGTTCTCTTCTCTCTCTCTTTCTCTCATTCACTTGCGCTTGATTCCCCCGGTAGCTTTGGGAGATTTGTGGACTTGCACAAGTGTTGATAAGCAGAGATGCAGATTACTATAGAATCTCTGTAGTTTCTATCTGAAACATCCTCATACTACATACAAAATTTGCATAGTTTCCTACAAAAAATTCCCTTCTGTCTAAGCCAATGTAAATTTGCGACCACATGCACGGTAATGTCAATCATGATGATGGGGATTTACAGCCGCATATAATGTAAATTAAGATCACGATCACTTTTTTTTTGAAGTAATAAATATGCTTCTTCAAAAGTTGTCTAGTCTAATTCGGCATAAATCGCTAAACGGTTATTTTCAAAATTATTTTAGCATTAATAGTATTCAATTTCCATTTTTTGATATAATTACTTCATTAAAAGTAGCTAATTTTCTAATTTTGACATTTAATTATAGGCTACATATATGATATTTAATATATTTACTTTCATGGGCGCCAGAGCTATCAACAATGAAAAATGTCATTAGGAAAATGTTGGGCATGTAAAATTTTATCTTGGGCATCTATATGTTTGGACAACATGCCCGAAGGGCATGTAGAAATTTTTTGATTTTTCTGACTCTGCGTGATACCAAATTATTTATTTCTCATCTTGATCTTTTTATTTTTTACTTCTCAAATCTGATTAAGCATTTACTATTATTTATTCCTCCCGCTTACTTTTAAGAATCCCGGCCACTCATTTTTCTTTAATTTAGAGGGTTTTACCAATGATTTTTGGGGGGTTTTAATAAATTTATAATCTTGTTTTCATTTTTTGATTACCTACTCTGTAAATTTTCGATCATCGCTATCGTGATATTTCGGTCTTTTCCCGTTATATTATTGGACGTTATGAATGCTTTTATCTTACAATTTCCCCAAAATATTTATTTCATAACAAGTAAATTCTTTATCCTCATGAAAAAATTTGATTTTTTTTAATATTTCGACGTTTTTGAATTTAAGTAATGTCATTTTGTATCGCTAGAAACATGACGTTTTATTACAATACTCGAATTTTCCGATCAATGGGGGATGAAGGGGCGTGAACTTGGCTGTAAGTAAGTTGAAAATGGAACCGATTTAACTTTGAATTTATAATAATTGTTAGCAATTAGCACTTCTAAAAACACATCTAAGCGGCAAACATTTTAAGAATCCATACATTTTTAGTTTTATACATCGTCGATGAGAGACCAATAACTTAAAACATGGTATAATCTACAAAAAGAAATCTGAAATTTCTCCGAGCAAAGAACTGTCATGCATCAAGACTTAAGAAATTGTGAAATTCTTGCTATCAAGCTTTAAAATTAATACGAAGTATGTCCGGGATAGTATCCTTCAAACGCTCTATTTTAGTCTGTTACACACATTCATAATTTCCATATAGTCGTTTATGGACCATGCATATGTAGATTAAAGTAGAACAATAATACAGAACATTGCAATATCGGCAATTCAGCTCGGAAAAGAAGGTTAATGTCCTTTATTTGCACCAGACACCCAGATTTAAGTTCACTTGTGCCATTCCCGAGCCGTAACGAATTCTCGATTTCATAATAAAAAATTAATTCTCTTAATTTTTTTTATTATGAAAAACATGCTATAATGAATATTTAACCAATAAATAAATTCACATGCCGAAAATAGCGAGGGCTAATTTCACACACCATCTTCATTTTAGCGCGTAATTTTAATTCCGTTTGTGTATCCACTTTAGGAAACCCTTTTAAATTTGAGGTAGAAAAAATTTGAGAATAAAAAATTTGAGAATAAAAAGAATTTGAGGTAGAGAAAAGATAGATTTGAAAGACCTATTAGTACCAAAGAGCTAGATTACTCCTCGAAGATTGGTACTGCATGTAAAAATGGTGGGTATCTAGATCAATGCACAGAGCGTGGCAAAGACTCTACGCCACTGCATGTCACAAACCACATCGGTGATTACAGGGAGGTGTAGGATAGGAATGTGTATTGCACTCGTTCTCTGCTGCAAATGCAATAAATTACGATCACTTCATACAGGAGAACAACGTACAGAAGAGCCTTAGCAGTATCGTAGTGATTGTTGACAGATTTTTGTTACTCCACAGGTGGGATTGTCTAGGGAGAAGGGTCATTCTAAGCTATCACTGAGTTTGACCGGTAGTCAGGATTTTGTTAATTGCTATGTGGCGAGTGGGAATTTTAAGCTTTAGTGCAAGGAAATTGCTGAAATCACTGGATTAGGAGCTATAGGAACAGCTCATTGCTCATTATTAAAGCTTGGAAAGATGGCAGTAGACCGTCAGCTTTGCAGAAAATGTGTGGTCGAAAAACACTCCTAAATAATTGTGACAGAAGACCATTAAAACGCTTAGTGAAATCGAATCGCAAAACATCGACCCTAGAACTCACACCATGTTCAATAGTGGAAGCAAGACTATTTCCACTCGCACTATGAGTTGAGAACTCAAAGGACTTGGATTAAACATCTGTGTTCCAAAAAGGAAACTACTGGTTACTGAGAGGAATCGGGAAAAAAGACTCCAATTCACCAAGGAACACAAAGAATGGACTACTGAGCAATGGGGGAAATCATGTGGTCCAATGAGTCCAGATTTACTCTCTTCCAGGGTTCCCACTAAGTCAGGAAAAGAGGTGGAGAATTTCTCTCCTTCCAAAAAATTTTGGGAGAGATTTTCTATCATAAGGAGAGAAACTTAAAATTTCATTTTTTTTTTACCATGCTAATTTAGAAAGTAATAAAAATGAAAGCATTAACTATAGCTCATATTTTTCGACATTTAAATTTTTAATTCTTAAAACTAACATTCTTACTAACATTCTTTTTAAAAATTAATTAGGAGTCGTTTAAGTACATTTTAAGCACATTTTTGGTAATTTTATATCTCCCCCCCCCCCCCCCCCCCCCACACACACACACACACACTTGTTAGCAAAAATACTCAAATTCCTAACTTCTCCCATACTTACGTTATGATTTTATTTGCTGACATAAAAACGTCTACATGGGTTATTTTCTGTAAAATGACTCACATGCGAATTTACGATTTTTTTGTCTGTAAACTGCAAAAGTCGAGAGCCGACTGTATTTACTTTATATTTTGATTTTTAAAATCATTTTATGATCAATTTTCATGCAGCAATAAGCAATTAAAAATTTTAACGATTTTTGATCGCTGAAGGCGAATTTCGACGAAAACTATTTCACTAGGCAAATAGAATTAGGTAATAATTTTGATTTGATGTTTGAAAATGGATTCTTTTTTTCTCTATTTTCTATATAACTTGCAAAACATAAGCATCGTCCTTTTGTTGAATCTCAAACCAGTCGTGATTTTAGCCAGTTTGTTTGAAAAGTGTCGACTTTTTTCTTTTTGTTTTCAAAATAGCCCTTTACTTCATAAATAATACGTTTGTGAAATAATTTTTCTGTATAAAACGTGAAACAATTACAAACACTGTAGTCGATGTCATCGGGCATCGGATTTCTAGGTATCCAATTTGAAGAAAAAAATAATTTTAGGCCGGAACTGAAGTGAGAGAAATTCTCGTGCAGTCTAAATTCTTACGCAAGATTTTTTATGGATTTCGCAAGATTCTCGCGGGTTCGCGCTGAAATGGGACCCCTGCTCTCTTCCAACATGATGGACGTATCAGGATTAGAAGGGAACCCCCATGAAGCATTGTACCCTTCCTGTACTGTCCCCACTGTACAGGTGTCTGTGTTATGATCTGGGGTTGCTTCTGTTCGGCTGGGTTAGGTGCAGCAATAAAATGAAGTCAGCTGAATATCTGAGCATACTCAATGACCATCTTATTCCATCTATGACATTTTTCTCCCTGAGGGCAATGGCATATTCCAGGATCACAGCGCCACAATTCATCATTCTAAAATTGTAAAAGATTGGTTCGAGGAGTGCAAGACCTCATTCGTGCACTTGAATTGGCCACAACAAAGATCTAATCTCAACCCTATTGAAGATATATGGAATATATTGGAGAAGAAACTAAGGAGTAATTTCACTCTTCCTTCATCAACCAAAACCAAGGAACTTGGCAAAATGTTACGGCAAATCTAGGCACGAATAAGCTTTAAGACATTACATGATCTCATATACACAATGCCACGACGAATGCTAGCCATATTTGTACTAAAGGTGGTCCAGCGAAATATTAATTTGCACGACTTTTTGTTTGGCCAGGTAGTGTATGATTGACTTTGCCATTTATGAGAAATTTTCAAAATTGCTGCACATAGTCTTGCTGTCAGTGTAGTTATTGTAAGTTGATGCTGATATTGTTTCTCCGATGCTAAGACTGCACTGGGAATGTGATTCGAAGCATTTAAGAGTGCCACCTATTAGCAAGTTTTGTTGGTAAAATAAAATAATCCTTTTGGTTTACAGACACGAGTTATAAAAATCATCAATTTTATTATTTACCTCCCAAAATGAAATTTGTTTATAGGGTAGGTCATGCAAATTTTTTACTTATTTTGTAATTGTATCTGTTGGTCTGTAGAAAACAAATTTGTCATATATTAAATTGTAAATATTGCAGTTCTTTCAGAAATTATTGGTAGTTTGTTCGTAATTAGTCCTCAGTTTTGTGCTTATCATGTTTCCTTATTGTTTTCGACTTATCTCATTGTGAAGAACTATTTAAATAAAATCTTGTAGCATTGCATTCATAGTTAAATATAATTAGGGTACAGCTTTAGTAAAGACTTTGGCGATATTTTTGGCACAATTTTCCCATGATCTGGAAATCTTGTTTTGTTTCTAGCAACCTTTCCGTGTTGTAAGAGCAAAGAATATACAGTGACCACCGCTTTTAAGAAACACGTTCGTTTCACTCGTTTTGTTTCTTATAAGTAGTTGATTCTTAAATCCGAAAATTTTTTAAATATCGTTCTTCCATTGTAAATACTAACTATTGAACACAGTTTTACAGAATTTGAGAGATAATATATAAGGTAAATATTAGTACGTACATAATACATTTGTAAATTGAGTTTTGCATTCAAAAATATTTCTTATTTTACAAATTATGCCTTACAACTTAAAATATTATCTATATGCATATAGTATGTAGTTAAATAAGAATGAAAAGTAAAACTCATAGGTTGTTCATTTATGTATATAAGAGCATAGTACATTTTCATACATACCGTAATCTATTACTGAGGAACAGCAAAAAACTTATCCAGTGTTGTTTGTGTTAACGAGTCTGTGATTAGTTTACGTACATCCATTTCTAAATCGTAAAATAGTCCATAAACTTTTTCTGATGCCCCTCTGTGTTCAAGAGTTTTTCTAATTATAGTTAGGGCTTCTCGCGACTGTTTTGTTGCAGGAAAATTTTCTTCTGGGGAACGTCGTCTTTTTTTTCTTCATTGCACACATTCTGAATTTCCGCCACTGTCATCATCACTTTTTTCTTCAGATGTTTGTAAATTTTTGTCGATGTGAATCCATTCTTCGAAAGGTGCTTCTAATTCTTCATCTTCTTCTGGTATGTCAACATTATTTTTCAAAAATCCTGCGTTACGGAAACAATTAAAAATGCATATGTCAGAAACATTTTTCCATGCGCCTGCGATCATATGGATAGCATCAAGCAAGGTTATTTTCTTACTTATTTCGGAAGCCGATCCTTTCTTTTCATGAATTGCATCCACTATTTTCTGTCACATATTTGACCAATACAGAGTTTTAAATGCTTTAATAATTCCTTGGTCAAGATGCTGTATGATGGAAGTTGTATTGGGTGGCAAAAAACAAAGTTCAATGTTTGTCAGCTGTACTACAGGATGAGCCGAACAGTTGTCAAGGATTAAAATATTTTTTTCTTTTCCCATCAGTTCCATGTCCCACTTTAACAAAAATTCTACTTGTCATCCAGGTATTCTTTGAATTTTCGTAGATCAAAGGTAATTTTTTTATTCCACTTAAACAGTGTGGAGGTTTGCTTTTGCCAATAACTAAAGGGCTTTTTTTTACAGTTCCCATCATATTTGTTGCTAACAGAACTGTAACTCGATCTTTTTGTTTTTTTCCAATGGAGGATAGATAATTTTTTAACATCATTGTATACTCGGGCATCACTCTAAAATAGAGCCCAGTTTAGTCAGTGTTAAAAATTTGATGAGGAGCGTATTTTTCTAATAGAGGTGGTAAGCTTTGCGTAATCCATGAAGATGCAAACTCGGAGTCCGCATCCGGCTTTTCTCCATAATTCTTTTTGTGCACAATGTTATTTCTTTTCTTTGCAGCCAATCATCAGTCGCACGGAACTCTTTTTCTCCTAATATTTCTGCAAAATTTTCTGCCTTTTTCAGAAAATTGCCCTACTGATAGGAGTGTTCTTTAATCTGGAGTTGGAAAACCATTGTAAGAGTGCTTCCTCTATAGCAGCTGCCTTTCCTTCTCGTTTCCGTTTTCTTTGAAGATTATAATTTGGCGTCAAAATTTCATTTCTGCCTTTCAAATGTTTTACATAATGTTGAGTGCGGGATTCTAATGCAGAAGCAGCTTCTCTTTGACTACGCGGAGGAAGAGAATCATACTTTTGAAGTAAACTTTGCTTTTCAAGCAAAGTTAGGGTTTTTCTCTTTTGTGACATGCTTCCACTAGCAAAACATAAAATGACTAACTAAAGCTGTACGAATCTTACTTGAGTGCATAAGCAAAGATGCCTTTCCTTATCAGTACGTTTTCTTAACTGACAAAAGACTAAAACTCGTTTCTTACTGGTTTAGTGAAGTTGTTCACTCCAAGCCTTTCTACGGAAACATTCTCTGTCATTCTTTGTTACATAGCAAACTCCCACCCCCTCCCCGTAAGCCCAGAGACAAGAGATAACAACTCGTCCTTCAGTTAACTTTAAACAAATCGATTTTTTTTTACACCCAGCGTCGCAAGGATTTCAACAAATTTTCCGTAGAAAACTGTTTCTTATAAGCGGAATAGTGTTTCTTATAAGCGACACAATTTTAATGTTAAATTACAAGTTTGTATTTGTTTCTGTCGTTTTGGGTCTTACAAACGGCTGTTTCTTATAACCCCTGAATCTTATAACCGGCGGTCACTGTACATGTAAAAGTGTGTATTTGGTTTTGAACTTTGGTTTATCATTTTAATGTTTTTAAATTTTATGATTTTCATGTTACTTCCGCTGCACGGATGTAAGCCTTTGCTCTATGAGTCATGGAACACATGTTGCACAAAAAGCTTTTATTGCTTGCAACCTCCAACAGCCAGCAGAGCTGGATTCCGCAATGTTTTTTTAGTGGACGAGTGTCGTGGGGTAACACGCGAAGTGGTCATGGGTCCATGTTCGAATTGCTATGAATCAACTGTTACCATATTGCGGCCTTTGACAAAGAACGACCATTCCTATGTGAATTTTTTGTTTCTACATTATTTTATCAATTTTTAGTGTTGACATGTGCTATTTTTTCTTTTTTGTATGATATTTATGTTTTTATGCAATTTTGTATTTTCCTTATATTTTTCAATTATTTACCCCCTAAGCCCAACATGGCGTTTTTAAACACTTTCTTCCTTGGCAACAAAATTTATTCATCTCATTTTAGATTAATGAATAATATATTGTAGTATTTTTACTAGATCTGTTTAAAAGCATAATTAGCTAAGATCTTTTTTTTTAAATTTATTATAAATTATTTTCTTATAGGTTACTTACAATGATAAAGTTGTTTCAATGGGAAATGAATTGACTCCAACTCAAGTGAGAAAGCCTCCAACTCATATCAACTACCCTACTGAAGAAAATGCACTGTATACATTGTGCATGACTGGTATAGTTCTTGATTATTTTTGCTTTGAAAATACAAAATAAATGTTTTAAAATGTTTGTAATTAGAATTTTTTCTAAAAATTGAATTATACTTTAGATGTATATAAAGCTTAGTTTAATTAAAAAAATAATTGAGAGCTTTTATTGTAATATTTTATTTTGTGAATATATCATAGCTGCCAACTCTGCTGGTTTTTCTATGAAACTCCCTGGTTTTTGATGATTTCTCCTAATTTTAACGAGAAGTCTTTCAAGGTTTTTAAGTGCGATTTCGCGGGTATAGATTGCATTCCTATGCAATGTTGAAATTTCCTTTTTCACCCATGTTTAATTTCAAATTTTGTGAATTAAAAAATCACAACATTCATTTCATTGCACTATGTTTTATTATTAATTAATATTTTATGAAATGTTTATTAATTTTCAAATGTGATTTCGCGTGTATAGATTAAATTCCTGTGTAATGTTTAAACATCCTTTTCCATCCATCTTATTTTTGATAAAATCTCAAATTAGTTAATCAGTATTACATCTTTGTAGTTTACATAAAAGCGAAGGATTATTTTCTTTAAAATATGCTCAAAATGAATGAATTGAATGCACAATTAAATTTTTTCCCCTTATTTTCTAGGCAATAGAGTCTCAAAAACAACAAATTACAATGTGAGAATTGAACAACTTTTGTTTATGAGCCACCTCTAAAATTTCTGTTTATACTGCTGTTGATTTTTTTATACACTATGTAAAAACATATAGTGAGTTATTTTTTGAAAAAAGCATAATTTTTTGTATGATGTAAAAAAAATATCCCTATTTTTCCCTAATTGATAATGAACAAGTCATACACTGATTTGTAGAGCACCATAAAAAATGCTCACCGCGCTATCTACTGAATTTTTATTCCCCAATGTTGGTAGGTATGATATATATTTCTCCAAATCAATTGTAATAAACTAATAATTTGATAATGCCAGAGTTTTTTTCCTCAAATAATACATAATTTAAATCAATGAACCCTGGTGTTTGGTATTTTAATTAAGAAACATTTTTACATGTTTTCTATACAACAAAAGTTATTATGTACAATTTTTCATTTACATTTTTCTATGAAATGCTACAAAACGTTGATTCTCTGTTCTTTTAAGTGTTGTTTAATGTACCTTTTTTGTGCTACCCAAAATCATACATTCCAACTTTTACGATTTTCCCGTAAAATGTACGAATTTACGATCTATCACTTATACGAAATTTGGTAGGTTTTTTTAAAAGAATGAATTTCATCAATATTTTAAAAAGTACTCATTATTTGTTACTTAGTGCATTCTGTGTCAGATGCGTTATAACATAGTTACAAATACGTGTCGCTAGCCTCTACCATGTCCACCAATGCACCAATTACCACTTACATTGGTCGTTACAGCCACATCTATCCATTAATGACATCATAGAAACTACAAATCCAAGCATGGTTCAGAGATGCTGATCACTACGTATTCTCTGTAGTTTCTACGAGAAACATCCTCATACTGTGGATTATGGAATTTGCATAGTTTCCTACGGAAAATTGTTTTCTGTCTGCACCGATGCAAATTTATGGCCATATCCATAGTAATGTAAACAAATCAACGGGGATTTACGGCTGCGTTAATTTAAAAATCTCAATAGCTTTTTTACGGAAGTAATAAATTCTTAAAAATTTATCTAATTTGGCATAAATTGCTAAATGGTTAATTTTTTAAAAATTATGCATAAATTGCAATTGCAGCGAGAATCCATTAGTATTTTTTCCATCCATCTCTATCTTCTAAATATTACAAATTACATTGATTAAACTAGCTTATTCAATGCTCTTGTTAATTATTGAAGTTAATTTTGCATAAATAATGCTATTGCGCAATTCTGTTTGTTTTAAAAAAAGTGAGAAACTTAACAAAAGAAATACTACAGTAAAATTTTCATTGGATTTATTAAGCTAGAAAGTGCTAACTTCAAATCATTACTTGGTGTAATTAATTTATAATTTACATTTTATTGCATGAAAATGAAAATTGATACTCCTGAAAACCCTCCTGAAATTACCATAATGACTCCTGAAGACGCTCATTCAAGTTTAGTATCTCTGGTCCCATATATAAGCACCTGCTACTTAAATAATATATTTACAGAATTACCTCTTCAAACTGCTACCAAATCATTTTCTGGTTTCAAACTAAATCTACACACATGCTCTCCACAAATGTGGAAAGCAAAAAAAATATATATATTAACTACCATTTCTACAGGAGAAATTTGGATTTTTGAAGAATTTTGCTGATGCATATTTTTCCAGGTCCTGAAAACTGATTTCTGCCCCAATCTTCACTGTCTGACCCTTAGATTTCCCAGGTCAATTCCATATAGCAATCTCATTTTTGCCCCAAAATAAATATTCAGATTATTGTCTATTTTCAGAGGATTTAAAATTTTTAAATTGTCCATGTGTATTAGTAAAAAACTTTAAATTTCATATAACAATATCGAGGAATAAAAATGCACTGACATAAGAAATTGATACTGTTACATCAGTTACAAAAGCATGTTCTGTCAGTTACAAAAGTTATTGTAATTTTTGAAATTATTGCTGATAAAATATAGATAGGTATGCATAAAGTCTATTAGTTATTTAGTATTGTTTATAAGCAAAAAACACCATTCTAGGTTTAACATTTTGATAGTATTTAACTTTTTACTGAATCAGAAATTACATCTTGCCCAATTGCGTTGCGTCAGTTGCACAATTTTAAAATGCAATTTTAGAGGTATATTCATAGCAAGAAATTTTAAGTTGCTATATAATAGCCATAGGTAATAAATATTTTAAAGCATAAAGTTTTCTTAGTCATTTTTAGTAAATGTTTCCTGATATAAAGAAGCCATAAATCTTGTATTGATTGTTACGTCAGTTACAATGGAACTGACCCCACTACATGTTGTTGTTGTTGAGACCCAGACCGTCCGACCAACCAGAAAGGTGTAAGGTAACTGTTTGGACGGCCGGGAAGTGCCACCCAATTTAGATCAGAACCCAGTGGGGGAGGCATCCACAGGGACCGTACCCTCCTTCCCCTACCACCAACCTCTCGGAAGGACTTACGGACCCACATGTTTAACGTGATCGTACTCCGCATGAACACGGCGGCAGTTCTGGCAGCGGCGAGAATCGCGCGCTAACCACTGGGCTGCCGCGCCCGAAAAGAGCCAACAACACGCGGTGTTCCCAGGTGGTCACCCACCCAAGTACTAACCGCGCCCGATGCTGCCTGACTTCGGTGATCTAATGAGAACCGGTGTTTTCAGCACGGTACGGTCGTTGGCCTAACGACCCACTACATGTGACACAGACACATATAAACCTATTCTTTTATTATGTAAGACTAGATCATGTTACCTGGCATTGCTCTTGTCCTAAATAAGTGCCTGCTTCTTAAATAATACATTTACAGAGAACACCAATCAATTTTCTTATCATTTCTGCCTTTTATTTCTATCCAAATCCCACGCATGCACTTCATTACAATCAAATGCAAAAAGTAAATAAATAAAAGAAGCAAAACATTATCCATTCTCTAGGATAGAAAATGTTGCTTTAATCATGCCACGAGTTCCAAGGCGTGCAACCATTTGATGAGCATGCACACAAATGTCCACCGGTAAGAAAATGGTTTGCTCTTTATTAACAGAATCTTCAACTTATACGTGGAGTCTAAAAAATAAAATAATAAGTCTAAAAGTTATTTTTTCCCATGAAACAATCCATCCTTAAACAATGTGGTAGTAATTACACACTCGTGCACTCCAACCGTTACCTTACACCTTTCTGGTAGGTCGGACGGTCTGGGTTTCAACAACAACAACACTCGTGCACTCCGAATTTCTCTGTATTTCAAAACTCTCCTGTGAATCGCTGCCCTTTCGATTACCAGTATATTACATCATCAAAAAATATGCATACATTTTCATTCAATGTTTATCACTCGCTTCGCGGATTATGGCCGATCGTTTTCAAAATATGGCTCTTTTCAGAAATAATTCTGTAACACAGATTATTTAAAACTATAATGCAAGATTTTAAATTGAAAGTGTTATTTTATTTTGTTTATTGAAGAGAGTATCTAATAACAACTATGTTGGGGGTTAACGGTTGTGCGATTCGGGGTTAAAGAAAAAAATCAGCTCAAATAACTGTAAGAAGCCAAATATTGTTTTGATAGCATGGTGGGTCAAGGACACGATAGGGCAAAACGTATGCTAATTCAGATCTGAAATTGGCTGGCTTTTAAAGCACTCACCAAATGTATCACATGACGCATGGGGAGAGTTTGCTTTCAAGGTTATTATTGCGCAAGTCACATGATATTTCTTCTTTCCTATGGTGAAAGGGAGTGGAGGTAATCTGAGTTATTGATGAAGAGCTTCAAATACTTCGGATAGGATTAATTTCATACATTAGGTGGAATAATGCATTAAAGAAAGAGCTCTAAGGCAATGGATTGATTTTTACATTCCTTATATACGCAGGCGAAAATTTGAATTTGAGTTTTTGACGGTCTCCCGTCCGTTTTGAGGATGCTGCATGCTGGGTACATGTCCATTGGAATTGACAAATGGTCCAGGAGTTTGGTTGTAAAAGTCAAATACTCTGCAAGTTTCATTAGGAGTTTTGTTTTAAATACCTATTTCTTTGTTACAAAGCTAGATAAAGAAGCTATATCACTAAATGAATTTAAAAAGTCAATATTACATTAATTCTTTTTCATAAGTTAAGTTGCATGACGAATAATACATTATTTGATGTAGAAAATATAAAAAAAATTCTACCACTAGTAAAGCCCAAATGCACCATCAAATGCAATTTACTGTAATAGACATGGATTGGTTCAGGGTAGCCCAGTGGTTAAGGCACGGGGATCACCCTCGAAAGACTCGAGAGTTCAATTCCCTGCTCCGTCCAACATATGTATCAACATGGAGTACTGGCACATTACATTTGTGGGTCCAGAAAGTCCTTCCGAGAGGGTGGTGGTAGGGGAAGGAATGTATGGTCAGTGTGGATGCAGCCCCCATAAGCATTCTGTCTCTGGCTGAGAAAATAGCTGCTCTTAACCAATTTTTGCCATCCCCCCCCCCCCACACACACACACAGTCTGGGCAGTGGAAGATTCCATTCTAAAATGGGAAGCACTGTCCCAGCTCTCCAAACAACCTAACCTTACACACTTGGATAGGTCGAATGGTCTGAATCAAAAGGAAGAATAGATGTGCATAGCTGCCAATATTTCCAATTTACCTGGAAAGTTTCTGATTTTCAAGCATTTTTCTGATCGAAAACAGATTTCCTCCGATTTTTCGACTATAAATCAAAAGTCCCTACTTTTCCCGATTCCATTATAAAAAATCTAATATTTTGGCAGGATGTCTACAGGTTTGGAAAATTACAAAATTGGCCATAAGAGTGTCGAAAATGTCATGAATTGTGAGATCGGAGTTTTCTCCTGTTCTTTCATCTGGAAAATTTGTTTTTCTACGATTGCGAAATTGGTGCTCACAAGCGCATTAGGAGAGAAATGACCATTGATTATTTTTGTCCCACTTTTACAGTCTATTTACTGAAATTTTGATAATTATTTCATGCTATATACAGGGACGTAAGTACCGGGGGTGTGTGGGGGGTGTCACCCCCCCCTGACTCAAAAAATTCGAAATAAGTGTGAGTTTTGTTCACCATAAATTTCAAAAACTTGTATTTTACTTTAATTTTCTAAATGTTCACTACAAAATCACCGATTCTCTTGTGAAACAAAATCCTTGAAATCCATGTTGAAGTAAAGCCATCTGATGAACGTCGAGCAAATGATTTCTTTGCAGTGTCATAAATCTCATTTAAATACATTTGAGCCACCTGGAAGGGGGATAGCAACGAGGTCGGTCCAGGATGTCCCTAATCTTTTTCGGCCTTTTACTTGAGGAAATTCGGAGAAGCAGACTTTGCACCCGGAGGGTGCAGATCATTTGTAGTGCCCATGTGTGGGGACAAAACCATGCAACAGCAATTAGGTTTGGTAAGAGTTCTTCGGAAAAATCTATTTTCTTCGCTATGCAATCGGCAAAACAGCAGGAGAAAAATACTGAAACACATTGTCCAGGGATTTGAAAAGCAAACCCAGTATGTATTCCCTTAAAAGTGTCTTTAATTGGGCAAGTAATTTATGACCCTCAGAAAATGTGTATGCATTTTCTGTAGAATGCTGAAAAGCATGGAATCTTCATTCAGCCTAGATTGCTTCAATTTTTCGCAGAGCTGGGTTGTGACCGCGTAAAGTAAGGTAGTATTTTTAAATTATTTAAAGGCATGCATAAGAATTGTTTATATACGTTTCTCATAATGATTATTATTTATTTTTATTCCTTTTTTAAATTTTGTTATAAAATGTTTGTGCTTTTAAAGGTATCATTTAACAAATCATACGTCATTTAAATAAATTTTCTGCGATAAAATAAAATAACAAATTGTGAATGAAACACTAAACTATATAAAAAGATCAGCAGTGGTTTCAATACGGGTCAGAACGGGCTAAAAATTTAGATTTTTTCCCTGTCTGGCACAACTGTACCAGTGCTTAAACCCTGCCCAAAGACCATTGAGTCTCGGCTTGATCCGGCCCGAAATAATTTATATTCATATATGCTAAAAACATGAATGTGTTGAAGACCCAGACCGTCCAACTCATCCTGAGGACTTGATCAACTATTTGGACGGCCGGGAAAGAGTGAAATTTTTCAACGAAGAATTGAGATAATTTTTTTTAAACATTTATCTATATATAGGTGAAATAAAGACAATTATTTCAGGTATTCAATTATAATACATTTGAAAATTTTTTTAAATTAAATATGTTCGGCCTATCGAAATAAATATATTCGGCCCCTGAAAAATTTTCAAAATGTGTTCGGCCTTTTTTAAAAGCAAAGTTCGAGCCCGGCCCGAAACAGCGTTATAAAATTTCGGCACGGCCTGAGTCGAAATGATTTCGCCTGAATAACATCTTTCTATGCAGATATTATGCCTTTTTTGACAATTTTAAAATAATTTTAAATAATTAAATAGAAAAATTAGAGCCATTTTTTCAAAATGGTTCAAAATATTAAGACATCGAAATTAGAACCACTTTTTCAAATTATTTAAATTATTAAAATATCGAAATTAGGACCACATTTACAAAATATTAAAATATCGAAATTGTTGCCACTATATTTAAAAAATTAAGAACCTATCCAAATTCCAATTGTACACTCCTATATGGTTTTCCAAGGGCTACAAATTACCTAATATTGTTCATAGCTACCACTTTTCGTTTTCGAGAAATAAGCATTTATAAACTTAAAAAACAGGAAAATTTCAATCTTTTTAAACTTGATAAGACGATTCCTCTAAAATTGCATTAGATCTATAAAAACCCATTACTAAGCTAGAACTTGGATTTCCTACTAAACATTCTTATCGCTTATGGTTTATCTTTCATAATTTAGAAATTAGTTCGAGTGAAAGCAAGGAGACTAAAATTCTCTCCGGCAAAAACTTTTTAGTTTTTCGAAAAAAAAATGCCAATATACTAAAATATTGAAATTATCTCTCTATATATACATAAAAGGTACTATATTTCCAACAAAACAAGTAAAAGTTGGTGATATTTTTATCTGTTAGGTTTGGAGATATAAGCGCCCAAAGTGTTTATATTTTTCGTAACGCCCCGATGTCTGCCAGAGACTCCCCAACCATACATGTTATTCATATTAAAATCTATGCAATTTGCCCTTTCATACTGTGATTATTTTTCGGAAGAATATTATATATCAAATTGATGAGGACGAAAAAACTTAATACTTTTAATTTTTGCTTGTTTTTCTTTATGATGATGTATTTCCTTTTTTAAGTTGAAAGAAAATAATTTGCCTAAACATATGTAAGTGTGAAAACGGGTTTAATATATTAATACATATTTGCAACTAATTATTTAAACCAATTTATTAAATAAAAAAGTTAGGCTTCGTAACCCTGAAAGATGTAACGAATGTATAAAATGCAGAACTCTGGAGAAAAAAATTTTAGAGATGATAGCAACAAATTATTTCTACAAATATAAATATTGAATAACATTGTGTTTGACTTATGGCTGCATATGCGGCAAAAATTAAAATTGGAAAAATTTTAAAAATTGGAAGTTTGATTAATTAACTTAAAATGTTATTAATTTTATAACTTAAATAATGTTACTCTTAAATTTTAGTAAATTTTTAAGTTATAAATACTAACAGAAACCACCAAAGAGAGGCGTTCCAAAACATAGGATAGTCCCATTGCAGAATCCTACATAGATGCTAAAGTTATCCTAGTTTGGGGAACGTCCCCTTTAGGCGGGTTCTGTAACCATTAACGCTTGGTTTTGGTCATAGTCCACAGATAAATTGTGTAGTATGGCCTCATTTTTGTGAAATTTAATGTCGACTGAGTGACAAGACTGAATTTATCTGTCTCTATAAAAGTTCACAAATTTGTAGAATATAGCAAGTTTTCGTGTTGCCATTCCGCATTAGGTATTACTTGCAGAGAACTAAAAAGTGCAAAAGCGATCTACAGATTTTGAATGGAGACGCAATCCTTATAGAATATAATTGGTTGATATATTATCAGAAAAAATGAACTATATTTACATGTTTGTATTTAAACTATTTGTGATTAAGGAATTTCACCATTAACGAAGGTAACCATTAAGGAAGGTAACCATTAACGCTTGGTTTTGGTCATAGTCCACAGATAAATTGTGTAGTATGGCCTCATTTTTGTGAAATTTAATGCCGACCAGGGTAAGAAATTAGCGGGGGCCATGCGCGAAATGCGACCAAAATTTCGGAATCGGGGGCCAAATCGCGACTAGAATTAAACCACTACAATTTCCCAAAAATAACCGAGGAAAAATAAAACCCCACTTTTTTTTCTTGTATAAAACAATAAATCAATTTAAAATTAATACAATAATATAAAACAAACTTAATATTCCTACTCGCCAGATGGCGATTAAACTTAAAAAACTGACGATTAACAAAATCCTGACTACCGGCCAAACTCTGATAGCTTAAAGAATAATCCTTCTCCTTAAACAATGCCACCTGTGGAGTAATAAAAATCTGTCAACAATCACTACGATACTGCAATGGCTCTTCCGTAGTTGTGAGATTATAATTTATTGCATTTGCAAAACATTCCTATCTTACCCTTCCTCTTAATCAGCGATGTGTTTTGCGACATGCCGTGGCATAGCGTCTTTACCGGGCTCTATGCATTGACCTAGACACCCCCCCTTTTTACACGCTGTACGAAGAAGTAACTACTCTGCTTCGAGGACTAATTTAGATCTTTGGTACTGATAGGTCTTTCATCCTTTTTATACCTACCTCAAATTTGAAAGGGATGCACACAAACGGAATTGAAATCACTCGCTAAAATAAAACATGCTGTGTGAAATTCGCCCTGTCTATTTTTGGCATGTGAATTTATTTATTGGTTAAATATTCATTCTAGCATGTTTTTCATAATAAAAAATTAAAAGAAGTAATCTATAAGAAAGAGTTTCGGGAATTCGCTGAGGCTCGGGACCGGCGCCAGCGAACCAAAATCTGGGCGTCCAGCGCGAATAAAGGACATCAACCTTCGGGAAGGGGGAATTCTTTTCCGAGCGGAATTGCTGACATTGCAATGTTATATAGTATTATTCTACTTTAATCTACACTTTCACGGTCCATAAACGACCCTATGGAAATTATGAATGTGTCTAGCAATGACTAAATTAGCGCGTTTGAAGGATACTAGCCTGCACATACTTCGTATTAATTTTAAAGCTAGATCGCGAGAATTTCACAATTTTTAAAGTCTCGATGCCCTACAGTTTTTTGTTCAGAGAAATTGTAGATTTCCTTTTATAGATTATACCCTTTTTAATCTCTCATCGATGATGCATAAAAATAAAAATACATGGATTCCTAAAATGTTTGCATAGTTGTGTTTTTAGAAGTGCTAACTGTTAACAATAATTATAAATTCAAAGTTAAATCGGTTCCATTTTCAACTTATCCGCGGTCAAGAGCCGTTCATGCTCCTCCCCCCCCCCCCCCCTGTTGATCGAAAAATTCGAGTATTGTAAGAAAACATCATGTTTCTAACGATACAAGGCGACAGTTCTTAAATTTGAAAACGTCGAAATATTAAAAAGATCAAATTTCCTTAAGGAGATAAAGAATTCCCTTGTCATGAAATACATATATTGGGGAAATTTTAAAATAAAGCGTTCATAACGTCCGATAATATAATGGGAAAAAAGACCGAAATATCGCGATCGCGATGATGGAAAATTTACATAGTAAATGCTCAAAAAATTAAAACAAGATTATAAATTTATTAAAAATCACTGAAAATCATTGGTAAAACCCTCTAAATTAAAGAAAAATTAGTGGCCGGACTTTTTAAAAATAATAGGGAGGAATAAATAATAGTAAATGCTTCCTCAGCTTGGAAAAGTAAAAAATAAAAAGATCAAGATGAGAAAACTTGAAATTGCTTAAATTAATTGATTGAATTTAAAATTGCCTCCAAAAATATTTGAATGCTTCATGATAAATTAATTTTTTTGTAATCTATTGGAAAACAAATATTATAAAACACCTGAAAAGACTTATAATAAAAGTCATTGGTAAGATTTAAAACAAGATTAAAAAAAATACTGAATCTAAATATTTAAAATATTCAAAAATGGGAAAAATAAAAAATTTAAATTTGAAAACTTTTAAGAAATGGAAAAGATGGGGATATGGACACTAACTTATGGAAAATAATTAGTTTTAGAAAAAACACTTAAAATATGTTTTGAAAATCTATTAAATGTTAAAAATGAGATGTTAGCAATAATCAATGCATGTTAACAATATTACTCATTAAAAATTTTAAATATTTCTGTGAATTTGTCGTGTTTTCTCATCAAATAATAATAAAAAAAATGTGTATCTTGCCAATCTCTTAAATTTCCCTCAATTTTTAAAATCCTCCTCTTTTGTATCAACATCCAAATAACAGATTGTATAAAAGTAGATCCGCTAAGGGGAGTTTTCTTGATAATAGACCTAATAGTGACTTATGTTTACTGTATAATAAATCTATAAATAAATAGGTAATACTAGCAAATTCCTAAATTATTAAATAACATACTTAAACACAATTTTGCATAATATTAAGCAAGTTGAAAAAACATCTAACATTTTGCAGCTGTCAACAACTGGCCATTAAACGTCATTGACCTACCGGCCAGTGGCTACTAACTAAAAATGGGAATTAAACGATAAGTCAATTTAAAATTTTTAATTTGCACTTTAGTGTCTTTTTTTTTTAAATATATATATTTGGCAAGCAAATAAAATATTTAGGTTAGGCCTATGTGGTTTTATCGTGTATATTTTTTATTTCATTAAATTGTTTTATTTTGGCCCTTTGAAATGTTCAAATGGCCCATAAAAAATTGATGTTGGGGGCCATTTGGCCCCTACGTTTTTTTTCTAATTTCTTACCCTGATGCCGACTGAGTGATAAGACTGAATTTATCTGTCTCTATAAAAGTTCACAAATTTGTAGAATATAGCAAGTTTTTGTGTTGCCATTCCGCATTAGGTATTACTTGCAGAGAACTAAAAAGTGCAAAAGCAATCTACAGATTTTGAATGGAGACGCAATCCTTATAGAATATAATTGGTTGATATATTATCAGAAAAAATGAACGATATTTACATGTTTGTATTTAAACTATTTGTGATTAAGGAATTTCAAGTATTCACAATTACATATTTAAATGCGGTCGTCATTCGTATGAAATTTTATATCTTCTGCTTTGAAATAAAAATGTTTTATTAATTCCGTCGTATAAATCAAATGCATGGTAATATGTATGTAGAAAGTTGAATAAATATTAGAAGTGTCGAAAATCAAAATTCAGTTTTATCCCAGCTCGGATAGTCTTGACATGTTGCGTGTATTAGGTTCTTTTTTGACTATCTGATCAGTAAAACAAATAAAGCACAATTTCCATTATAAAATCCTTCACGAAAGATAACCTTTTCTTAGCAGCAGGACTCTGTTATGCTGTCTTTGCCTTATAAAATCTTTTTCATCTCCTTCCCCCCCCCCAAATGTTCTTTATAATCTTTTTAAGGAATCTATTGTAGTACAAATTGCGATGAAATTTATTTATAATGTTTAATTCCGAAAGAAAGTATTATTTTACAGGTTTTATTTATACCGTATTTAAATTTCAATGTATTTTTTCAAAATTAATAAATTTCCTTAATTTTTAAAGTTAAGGTGTTTCCTTTTCTTAAATTATTGTAATTAAACCTTTTTAGTACAATAATTATCTTATTAGAAAATTTTCTCCCGTCAATATCACCACAGAAAGAGCACTTGTGCTTTGCATTTTTTTAAAAGTTTCTTTTATTGAATATACGATTTAAAATCAATTACATTCTACAAATTTTTACTAGAAAGTTAAGAAATTTATTAAAGTTAATTTCAAGAGTTTTCAAATACAGTAAGTAAAAGAAAAAAAGCAGAATTATGCCAGATAAGCTCTCAGGAAAAATGCCTTTCCAGAGAAATTTCTAAAAGAAAGTAGATAACATTTTAGGTTACATGCTTGTCTTATAATACTATAATGACTAGCGCCAATATATATTGTAACAAAATTGAATTAGCAAACATAAACGGTTTTAGTGATATGGAGCATTAAGTCATGCAAGTTTTTCTTTAAAATGCATTCTTCTATACTGTAAAGGCAACCAATTCATTGGTTTTCCTGTTGGTAGCCGAGACTATTGCTTGATAATTCTATTATAGTAAGACTAATCTAGACGAAAATAAAATTTAGATTCTATTGCAAATAACAATGATAGTCTACTGTGCGGCCGCACATGCTACACGGGCGTAATATGCCCTTTATAAACACCTAAATGATTCATTGCTATGTCGGTTTGCATATGTGGGCGCGCATTTAATCTGCATGTGCAAACCGTATGCCTTAAATAAGCACTTAAACACGCTTTTTCTCGTTTCGCTGCAACACCTATTGAACAAAAGGCAAGGAGGTAAAAATCGGGATTATGGTTGTAGTTATCCCGTTTAAATGATTTTTTCACAATGCATTTAATGGAAAATAATTGTATTTTGAAAAATATAAATAATATCTTTAAAACTGAAGAAATAAGAAAACTTCTCAATTTAAATCACTTTGTCTTTCGTCTGCTGAACTTTCATGAAATAAATGCCGAAAAGTAAAATTAGATAATTAAACACTATCTCCGAATATTTTCGTGCTATAGAAGATATTTATCGAGCGAATTCTTATAAAAATAAAATAATTGCTCATTTAAAAAAATCAAAATGATATCTGTAAAATTCTGGAACTTAGAATTTTTGATTTTATCACCCATATTGTGTCGCGCTAATTGTCTATAAACATCTGCTATTCTTCAAACAATAGTCTGCTGGGAACTTTATGTTCTGAATATTTAAAGGAATGGATTTAGAAACAACGAAATTTCGATTTTAAATATTCATAACCTTTAAACTAATTGAAATTTAAAAGAAAAATAATCCCGGCGAGGTGCATATTTACATAAGCTAAGATGCCAACTAAATCTATACAGATCTTCAAAACTGTTGAAAGCTTGAATTTTCTGCTACGCGTTACACACACATAGAAACAGACATCTTTTTGAAAAATACTAAATAATAATAATGCGACCATTCGATATTAAATTCTGTATAAATTAGAATGTTACACTAAAATGGTAGCAATGTCGAAATGTTTTTATAAACCTTTTATTAATCGAAAAAATATGTTAAATAGTTGAGCGTCCAATAAATAGGAATTTCCATTAGTTATAATTTTACTGTTGTACATTTTGTAGACACATTTTATATATTATATTTTTATTAATAAATAATCATTAATTTATTTATAATTGCTATTATTTTATTTTTAAATTAAAATATTTCTTTCTTGTTCAAATAAAAATCCCCTAAAATATTATTTAAAATTAGAGTTATTTCAAAATAATATACCAACATTGATAGTTGCGGAATATTGTATTCAGATTTTTTGTGGTCATTATTTGGTATTTTAATAGTTACAACCTTTCTACTAGAGCTGCCACTATAAGTAGGAAACAAAAAAGTAATAAAATGATCTTACATATTAAATATCGATGAGGAAGTCAGTAAAATAGATCAAAATAATGAATAACATAATTTTTTGCTTTTAAAAGTCAGCTGTCCATAAAATATGGTGATGCTATGATTTATATTACTTCATTCATTTCTGATTCTGTTTGCCCCTCTTAATATGCACTCGTTTCCAGTAATAATTTACTTATACTAAAAATTTTGGTGTTCAATTAAAAAGAAAATGTTTTTATATTTTGTGGACTTCCCGTCTCTGCAATTGGTTTATTTAATCTTTTGTTCTTTCGAAGTATTTATATCTCAAAGACTTTGATCGAAGTTGAAATTTTTTTATAAACCAGCAAAGTTTTGCGCACTTTGGCCGCTAAGCTCGGCTAAGTACACTACGGCCATACATGAGAAACAGGAACCGGCAGACATTAACTGTCACCGATCCTCTCACCCGCTCCTAATATCCACAGTCACGAACGAGTCATACACCTCCCTATTCAATATTACTATCTCTTATAGGATAATATCTCTCTATAAAAACATATATATTATACCAACTCATAACATAACGCACGGGTTCCTTTCTCTAGGAGAGTGTTCAGGCATGTGCAATCTACTGGGGAGAAACCGCAGTCCTACGCATCTCATTAAGGGAGATGCATTTGTTGCTTTGATGCGTTTTCTTAAAAAAAATGTAGTAATTAAAAAAAAATTGTTAGAATGCGAAGGTAAATACAACTTTCTGTAGAATTCAAACTGTAAAATTAAGCTAATCTTCCTGTTTTAGATGCGGCGAAATAAGTATCAGATAACCTAAAAAAATGTAATTTCAATGTATTTAAGAATATGTGTGTAGCTACATGTAGGTAAGTTTTCTGGTGGACCATTTGGAATTTTTTTTTTTTTTTTTTTTTTACGTCCGTGTCTGAACAATTTTTTTAAAACAAATATCGAGGAAATGAAACAACAGCAACCCCTTATGAGCACTGCAAATCATATCATATTAATTTCCTTTGAACAATGTATATATGCATGCTATTATACACATCCCGTGTTTTACAAAGCTAATTCTTGGCCTAGAAATGCGTTTTTCTTCTTTTTTGAGGAAATTATTTGGAAATGTGCAAAGTGCATTTGGAAATTAGAAAAAGTAATAAAGTTTTAATAATCTATAAAAATCTAACAAAAGACCCAATTTTATCAAAAGAAAGATGCATGTTCCGAAATTTACACAACCAATCCTTGGCATAGAAACTCACGGGTTTTTAAGTGCTAGACAATCATCTAAGAATGTGTCAAGTGCATTTGAAGAAAAATCCCAAAATGTACAAAATTTAATACTTTTTCAAATATATTTAAAATTCTACTAATTTTTGCCCTAGAAACTTGCCTTGTTTCAACTGGTAGCTAAAGATCTGGGCATTTGCAAAACACATCCGATAATTAAACAAATGTACAATTATTTATAAAACAAAACCCTCAAAACTAAAAATTTGGTTTTGAGACTATTTCTTTTTTTAAATTGGGGTATGATTTGGACATATATACCAAACATTCGAAAATTAAAACAAATAATTGCTGTGTAGACTTTGAAATGCATAAAGGTCACTAGAACAGCAATGCACTCGCTCAAAAACAAAAGTTACCTCACTTGTTTGTAAAGTCGGAAATTTTCAATATTAGTCGGAAAAATTTCCTTCACCCCACCCCCCACCCCCCCCAGACAAGATTGCTTACTTACGTCCCTGGCTATATACAAAAGAACTATTTTTCAGATGTGTTATTAATGAAATGAAGAGCTATTTTAATCGCGAAAAATTGCATTTGTATTGTATGCATTCCTTGGTGTATTTCGTTTACATATGAAAATATTTTCCACTTAGCTATCTCAGAGATGCCAACCATTATGGATTTCTGAACAAAATTACGGACTACAGAAAAGATTCGTAAAATTATGAAAAATGCCTGTGTAGCTTATTTTTTCCTACTGAAAATATCCTACCTAAATATTTCCCTACTGTAACTTATTTTTTCCCTTTTTTATATGGTGTGAATTCACTTTACGATAATTATTCAGAATGTCACCAATTTTTTTTCTGCGTGTAAAAATCTACAGATTTTCAGCCATTCAGAGTTGGCAGCTATGGATGATGTGGATTTTACCACTGCAACCATAATTTTAACCTAAACTTGCATGTTTATTGATTTCTTCTCATTCAAACTCCCTTATTAATTGTAATTGTCATTTATTTTCTTCTACTTGGAAATCTCTGGCTTATTTCTTCTTGCTTCCTTCTTATGTCGGTAATTTTCTTCCTGTTTCCTGAATCTTTGTTTTTTATAAAGTATTTGTTGATGATACTCTTTTGGTTTTCCAAACCAGTTAGTTCCTTCATTTTCAGTTCTACTTATTTTTTGTATTTGTTTGGAAACTGCTATATTTTCCGTAGGTTTGGACGACTCATGCAGCTTCCACAATCGGTTAGTTATCTTTTTCAAGTATTGTATCAATCGAAATATTTTTTCAAGTCCTTTAAAGTGAAGGGTAACACGCTATAATTGTAATCATTTGGACCAGTGATATCAATTTTTATTTTTTATTTTTCTTATAGTATTTGAAAAAAACCCTCACAAGCTACTTAAAAATGGATTATAGTCAAGTTGAGCCACACTCCAATTAATGTTTCAAAGAATGTAAAAATCCACTTAAATAGTAAATTTTGGCACTTTTAAATTGCAGCATGTATTTTAGTGCAATGAAATTGCATGTTTTAGAACTTTTAAATAAAATAATATAATAGCAGTTTTAAACAAAATTGCAATTTGTAGCATTTTTTTCTAAAAGTCATGAATTTCAGCACTATTTAAAAGAAACCGTGCGTTTTAGCATTCTTCCTCAAAAATCACAGATTTATCGCATTTTTTAGCATTATTTCTCAAAAATCACAAATTTTAGTGCTGTTTAAAAGAAATTCCACTTTTTAGCGTTCTTTCAAAAAAGAAAAAAAAAATCAAGAGTTTGAGTGCTCTTTCTTAAACATTTTAAGTTTTAGTGCGCTATCTCAAAATATGTAAATTACTGTGCTCTTTCATAAAATTCTGGAAGTTTAGCATTTTTTCATAAATCCATGAAATTTGGTACTTTTTCATAAAAATAACAAATTTTAACACTTCTTGTGAGCTGTTGCAAAATTTTATATGTTGTTTTAATCAGATAAAAAGTGTTAATATTTTCTTTCCTGAAATTTTCAAAATGCTGATTTCTTTACTACAAACTGCTGCAAAAAGGTTTTATTTCTATACAACATGTAACACATACAACATTTAATTTTCTTGCTACAAATTAAAAAAAAAAATTCTGCTACAAATTCAAAGTTTTTTTGCTAACTTTTATAAAATGGGATTTTTGCTGCTTCAAAAGCACTGTAGATTGTGACATGCGTATTTCAGCACTAGAATTATGGGGAGGGGGTAAGTTTTGAGAGGATGGAAATTAATATTTCTACTTTCTATTTTTTTATATCAAAATTTTTGTTTTTGACCCCGCCTTTTCCCCCCTTTGTGTCTGCAAAAGTTGAGTGCAATCCCTGCATTGCATTACAAATATAATAGAATCATGTTTGTTTTGTTTGATACTATAGTGCCTTTTTAGGAGTAAGTTGCACTTTTGTTAACATATTACCCTGCCCAAATTTGATCCTGGGGAAAATACTAGCTCTCTCAGAAAGGCTCTGATTCTTGTGTGTCCTAACAAAAGCTGTTTTAGAATTTGAAACCTGTCAACACTGTTAATTTTGTGTTGCATGTTGATTTTTACGAAGTTGTTGTAGTTTTACTATTAATAATGCTATCATCAGAAACCAATTCTCTCTCCCCCTGCCACTGCTCCATATCATACCAAGACTCTGGTTGGCATTAAGCAGCGGGTTACAATTCCATTTGATTTTTGTTGCCAATCTAGTAACCCATGCCTTCCTGACATCCAATCAACACTCAGCTTTTTTGGTTTCTTCAATTTAGTGGGTATGTCATCAGTTTTTTTCAATGATTTCAGTGTGGAGATGAGATGAAATTGTGTGGAAGAGAGCGGGCGATTGATGATTTTGAATGGATGTGTCGAAAGTGTCTGGTGTTGTAGGAGTGTGATGATGTTTTAAGAGTATAAGAAAGGGCACATGGTTTTAATAAAATATGAAGAGGAATTTACATAAAGGTTAGTTCATTTATTTATTTATCCTCTGTTTTGAAATTGTCTTATAATTTCCCGTGTTTTTAAAATAGGCCTCTTAACAGAAGTATCATTTTTTTTTTTAAGTTTCATTAAAATACAATTTTTCCCCAAGTATAGTTTTTTAAGATTTTGTTAAAGTACAATCTTTCTTTCTAAATATCATATTTTTTTTAATTTTGTTATAAAGTACAATCTTTTTAATTTAGGCATTTTAAGTATAATAATTTATTGGGTTTGTTTTTGTAATTTTGGCAAAGTGGTGTTCTTTTAAAATTTTCTAAGTATTGAGAATTTTGCAAAATTCCAAACATTTTCTAATATTTCAGGGGTCCCATTTCAGCGCGAACCCGCGAGAATCTCGCGAAATCCATAAAAAATCTCACGTAAAAATTTAGACTGCGCCAGAATTTCTCTCTCTCCAGTTCCGGCCTCGGTGGCCAGGTCGCCATTGGTGACTAAAATTATTACAGTAAGTCGCCATTTCTGGCGATCGAAATTTCTCCAGAATCCTTTCAGTCCCACGGCGTCCGCGGCCAGTAGATCGGACCGATTGCTTCGTGATCGCAAATCGCGATCAGTCGCCTCGTTGTTGCGAATTGCGGGCCGATTGTCGCGGACCGCGATTCCGTAGCTATGTGTGAATCGCAGTCAATCGATATTTGGGCACGCTAAAAGTACTACGTGTTTCTAATTAGCGAGATATTGTATAAAAAACTATAATTGTGTCCCCCGCTTGCCTGGTCGCAAATTCGATCAAATAAAATTTTCCTTTTTTTTTTTTTATTATAGGATTCTTTCATGGATTTGAATTATGCTTTTTTCCGAGTACTTCCCGTATTTTTCGTGTTTTGCTCGAGAAATTTTCTTCTTTCCTCAGACGAAAATCCTTTTCCCCGTACACAGTCTGTCTACAGGTTACATAAAATTCCGAAAATGTTATGAAATTGGCCATACATGCCCCAAAAATGTTGCAAAATTTGAACAAAGCAACGAATTTTTTATCAGAGATATTCCTTTCTTACATCTGAAAATCTGTTTCTCCGCGATTGCGAAAACGGCATTCGCATACGGCGATTCCCACAGTTTCTGAGGAGAAATGACCAATAAATATCTTTTTGCCATTTTTACAATATATTTCCATCGACTGAATTTTTTTATAATTATTTCGTTTAATATGCAAAGAATAAAAACCAAACCAATTTTCTATCGTATTATTAATAAAATGAAGGGTTATTTTACGAAAATCTGCATTTGTACGCGATCCTTGGCATACCTCGTTTAATTTGAAAAATATTTCCCACTTTTCCAATCTGTTTGCATCGATTACAGTTTTGTAATTGTTTCGCGTTTTATACAGAAAAATTATTTTACAAACGTATTATTTATGAAATAAAGGGCTATTTTGAAAACAAAAAGAAAAAAGTTGGCACTTTTCAAACAAACTGGCTAAAATCACATGAGTAGCTCGAGATTCAACAAAAGGACGATGCAACCCTTATGTTTTCCAAGTTATATAAAAAAAAAAAGAATCCATTTTCAAACATCAAGTCAAAATTATTACCTTATTCTATTTGCCTAGTGAAATAGTTTTCGTCGATATTCGCCTTCGACGATCAAAAATCGTTAAAGGTTTTAATTGCTATTGCTGCATGAAAATTGATCATAAAATGATTTTAAAAATTAAATTATAAAGTAAATACAGTCGACCCTCGACTTTTGCAGTTTACAGACAAAAAAATCATAAATTCGCATGTGAGTCATTTTACATAAAATAACCCATGTAGACGTTTTTATGTCAGCAAATAAAATCATAACGTAAGCGTGGGGAAAGTCAGGGATTTGAGTATTTTTGCTAACAAGTGGGGGGGGGGGGAGGTATAAAATTACCAAAAATGTGCTTACTTAATACTTAAACGACTCCTAATTAATTTTTAAAAAGAATGTTAGTTTTAAGAATTAAAAATTTTAAAGTTGAAAAATATGAGCTATAGTTAATGCTTTCTTTTTTATTACTTTCTAAATTAGCATGGTAAAAAAAAAAATGAAATTTTAAGTTTCTCTCCTTATGACAGAAAATCTCTCCCAAAATTTTCTGGAAGGAGAGAAATTCTCCCCCTCTTTTCCTGACTTAGTGGGAACCCTGTATTTTTAAAATATCGAGATTTTGAAGTTTTTAAAATTCACAAAATGCTAGTATTTTTTTTTTTCTAAAATTTTACAAAGTTATGCAATATTTTTTTAATTCCCAGATATCTTATTTTCTAAAGTTTTTATGAATAGTATTCACTTTTATTGAATTTGAATTACACTATCATTTACATTCAAAATTCTATTTCAGAACATGGTAGCATACATCACTTTAGTAGGAGGAGCCTATTTTAAAACACGGGAATGTACATAAATTTGGTGGGGAGGAGCAAATTTCAAAGCACTGAGAAACGCACCAACTTGGTGCAATTTTGTACTTAAAATAACTGAGTGGGTGGATCTATTCTATTAATCTACAGAGATACCAACTGCTCCGGAAATTCCAGAATGTTTCCAGAATTTATGCAATGAGTACGGAAAGCAATACAAATTCTCTGGAAATAACAAAATATTGATTCACTCTCCCTGCACTTCGTATCGCCGACCGATGAGATCAAAGTTTTCCTGTTCATGCATCTAAAAATTTATTTACTCGCGATTGCAAAATTGATACTCGCAAGCTGCGATTCCTGTTGTGTCACGAAAAAGATAGACAGTGATTATCTTTCTCCTACTTTTGCAATCTATTTGCATCAACTGAAATGTTTATAATTATTTCACGTTATATAGAAATAAACTACCTTTCAAATGTACGATTAATGAAACGACTGTCTATTTTTCAGCATTATCATAAAATATGCCATTTGCACACAATCATCGGTATATTTCCTTTAATTATGAAAAGATTTTTCACAATTTGTTTGCATCGACTAAAATTTTCATAATTATTACGTGTTGTATATATATAAAAAAGCTATTTTTAAGAAGTATTATTAATGAAATGAAGGATTATTTTGCAACAGTGTCGTGAAAAATTGCATTTGTACTCAATTGTCGGTATATTTCATTTGATTGTGAAAATATTCGTCACTTCTGCAATCAGTTTGTATCAACAAAAGTGTTCATAATTATTGCGTGTTGTATATAAAAAAGCTATTTTTCAAATATATTAATTATAAAATGAAGGGTTATTTTGCAGCAGTATCGCGAAAAACTGCATTTGTACGTTATCATCAGTATGTTTCCTTTGTGAAAATATTTTCCACTTCTACAATCTGTTTCATGGGTCGTACTTATCCTGAAAATCCTGAAAAAATATTTGTGTCCTGAAATGTCCTTATGTTTTATATGTCATCGTGAAATTCACGAAATTTTTCTTATCTCAAAGGCAAATATACCCACTACTATGGATTCTCTGTTGTTTCTACAATAAATATCCTCATCTCATACTACAGATTACGGAATTTGCAGTTTCCTTTTAAAAATTACCTTCAGTCTAGGCCAACGTAAATTTACGGCCGCATGCATGGTAATGCGAGTCAGATTAACAGGGATTTACGTCCATGTGTAATGTAAATTAAGATCGTGATCACTTATTTTATGAAAATTATACATATGCTTCTTCAAAGGTTGTCTAATGCAGCATAAATCGATAAAATGGAAAAAATATATTTCATTAATTTCGCATAAACAGTGCGATTGCGCAATTGTTTTTCTCGTAAATTGCCAAGAGTACATTAGTATCTTTTTCCATCCATCTCCAACTTCTTAATATTGCATATTAATAACTGCAACTGAACTAGCATATTTTCATAGTCAGGTTAATTTCTTAATTATTTTTGTATAAACAGTGCGATTGTGCAATTCAGTTTTTTTCGTGAATTGGCGAGAGTATATTAGTATCTTTTTCCATCTATCTCCATCTTTTAAATGTTGCATATTAGATTGACTAAACTAGCATATTTTCATAGTCTGGCTAATTATAAAGACTTATTTTTTGAATTATTTGCATAATACAAATTTTTCTATTTTGAAAAATGGGTATGAACTCTATGAAAGGCTATTAAAGCAATGATTTAGGCAAATAAAAAGGCAACCATTTTGGCAGGGATGTATTTCATTTTCTTTATTATTATTATATATCAATATGTGTTCTCAACTTGTTTTATTAAACATAAATGTTTGTTTTCATTATAAAGTTATTTTCACCGGATAAAAACTTTACATATTTTTTGTCTTGAAATTTTGTATAATTGGTGTCCTTAACTTTCATATTTAACCAGTACTACCCCTGCTGTTTGTATCGACTAACATTTTTGCAATTATTTATAGTTTTATACAGATAAACTATTTTATCAAACATATTTTTAATGAAACGGACAATTTACTGAATAACTATTTAAAATAATTTAGATATCATTTCAGAAAAAATAGCATTTTTCTCATCCTTTTATTTAAATTAAGATAGTAATCCTAATAACTATATTTTAAATGAGTTCCTGAGAATAATAAAAATATAAGAAATAAAACACGCTATAAAAAATATAAAAAAATTTGACTCCTTTTTATTTCTTTTTCTCTTCCAAAAATGAACTAAAATCTTTTGTCTGAAAAATTCAAACTGATTTCCACTCCAATCTTTCAAATAAGGTATTATCAAGTCTTTTGTCCAAAAAATGAGAAACTTAACAAAACAAGATAAATACTACAGTCAAAAATTTCAATGGATTTATTAAGTTAGCTGAAAAGTGCTAGTTTCAAATCATTACTTGATATAGATGTAATTATTTTATAATTTACAAAATTTTACTGCTTAAAAACGAAAATTGATACTCCTGAAAACTCTCTTGAAATTTCCTGTGTTGACTCCTGAAGAGGTTCATTCAGAGTTGGCATATCTGGTTCTACCACCAATTCTTCGATATCTGAGACTTTAGCACTAGTAATGTAATTCAATTTATGGGGATGAGCGCAATATATGATGATCATCTAAAATTATATTTAAGAATGGCAGTATCATAAATGTAATCCCAACATAAATGATATTAAAGCCACCTTTTTTCTTTAATAGCCTTTTAAACCATAGTTTTAGGATCAATTAAAAGAAAACTGGACCTTGTTGACTCATGTGCCTCACACCATAATACTCGCTTAATGAATGTCTGCAATAAAAAAACATTTTAATAAAATTAAACTAATTAAATTTTAATGTCTTGCAGGTAAGCAATATTTGTACAGTATTTTCTTTTATTTCAGAAATCTGCCTGCACATTTTTATTGATATGTAGTAAACATTTGGTAGTGATATGTAGATTCGACACAAAGATATGAATTTTTTCCTCAAGTACTGCCTCTATAATGTATTCTGGGAATAGTCATTTATGTGCAATTTTCTAAAACTTTGTTATTTTATATCTCAGAAACTATGTGGTCTAGAGAAGGAAAATCTTATATGGAGTAACTTGGTGATAGTAACAACTAAAAAAGTGTCAGAAAAATCTGAGTTGGTGGGTGTCATTTCAAAATTTAATTGTGTGATATGACATGGTTCATGTTGTGATGTGGTTCATTATTAACTGACTTACTTTTCCAGCTGCTAAAAGTATTCGCAATCAAAATGCAATTTTCAAATTTCATACTTTCTGCAGATAATGTTCGTCAAGTATAGGCACAGTACTGGTATTCATTAAGGGGGTGGGGTCAAGATTTAAATCTCTTTGAGTGGGGCTTACATTCCTTTCTGGCTTTATGGGCTTAGGTACCTAGTGACTATGAAGGGTAAAGAGTCTTTCTACCCTTCATGCAAGTAAACGAGATGAAAAAAGAGTGCATTAATTGAGAATCTGCACAACAAATGCTTTCATATCTCTTGCATTCAGAAAATTGTCTGCTGGAATAAATTGATTTTGAATGTGAAATTTCAATGAAATTTCAACTTAAGTTTAACTTTTAAAGTAATTGAAATTTGAACAAAAAAATTGACAAGGTCTATCGTCCCAGGAGTTTATTTACCTTTGTACCAAAATTTGCAGTAATCTGAAACTTGGTTTTCTGCTAAAGTAGATATAAGCATCTTTTATTATGCAAGATACCTTAATCATTCTTTTGTGTAGTATCCACTGATTACCATCAAACCATTTTCTTGTAATCCAAGCAAAGTACATTATCAGCCATTGTAAGTGCAAGATGTAATTATAATCATATTTTAGTTATTTATTTTAATTTCAGTTATATGATTTTTAAAATGACGATATAATGTCTATGTTCTTATTCTTTTAAGATCCTGATGCACCCAGTCGTCAAAATCCAAAATATCGGGAATGGCATCACTGGTTAGTTGTCAATATTCCTGGTACTGATGTTAACTCGGGAACTGTTCTCTCTGAATATGTTGGATCTGGACCTCCCAAAGGAACTGGTAATATATCTTAACTAGTTACTGTAATTATCTGAAAAATTTTTAATGATCAATAGTTTATAATAATGAGCTTTTTTTTCCTTGTGGAAAATATTTTAATTTATGTGCCAAGAGCTCACATTTTGTGTAATATGGTTACATTTTATTCTGATATTTACCATATTCAATCATCAGTATATTTAAAGTTAAAATTGCTTTGTGAATATATAGATACAAACTTTTTTTAAAGACTATTTCTAAAAGGGAAATGTATAGTAGTATTAAATATAATGACTTGCTCGACATTGTCTGGATGGCCCCTTCTACTTAAACAACAAATTTGCAGATAATACTACTCAATTTCTAAATTGTATTTTCAGACCATAGGTATTCTAAACTGCTGTTGAAGCCCCACATGCTCTCTGCAAGCATGGAAGGCAAATATAAAATTAAAAAAAAACACCCAGAAAAAAGGTATGGCTGAAACCTTCTAAGACGAGCATTCACAGAAAAACTCATTAGGAGAAATTGAACCCAGGTAGAAAATCCAGTTGCTTAAAAAATCATAATCCTTCATTTACTTAAAAGTCACAGAAAATGAAATTATGTATTAATTCAAAAAAAAAATTATTTTGATGCAAAGATACACAAATTTTTGCCAAACTATAGAATTGTGCTAATCTTATTTTTTTATGTAATTAAATAAGTATTGGATAACCTAAAAATGCACATTTTAATGCATTATGTATATATATATGTATGTATATATATATAATATATATATATATACATACATACATACATACATACATACATACAGGGTGTCCCAAAAAACATTGACCTCAGCTTTTATTCCTTAAATATTGATCTTAGACATATATAATAAATTGCAAAGTTGCGTAAAGAAAGGTACAGAATTTTATGAAATCGATAAAAATTTTCAGGGGATTAAAGTTTAAGAAATAAAAAATTTAAATTTTTATATGGCCCCGTACAAAAACATTTCCAATGAGTAAAATGTGCCCCATGCACTAATAAGGTGATGAACAAAATTTCAGCATTTTATCATAAAAAGTCCCAGAGATATCCCTTAATTTTTGTTTAAAGTTGGTAAGGGATTAATCACAAATTAAAATGTAAATGTTCACAGCAAGAGTGCAAATGACGCAACGCAGAAATGCATCATAGGCAAAAAATATCTTATCTTTAATGGATCTTTGGCATGGATGGAAAACATTTTGAACAAGCTTTGTAATCTTTATGTAAAGTTATTATTTCTACACAATGTAGATACTTTTGTACCAATAAATAGCAAAATTATTATTTATGTAATCATTGTTTTCTTTCTTAATTTGTGTATGACCCCTGAAACGCGATCTGCCGACATGATTTTTCTCCTCTTGAGAACCCATGTCGTTGCATCGAAAAGTGGTTTAAGTCAGCATACAGCAAAAGAAATACTACAATTAATGGATTATATACTACTTAATGATTTATTAAGTAAGCTAAAACATGCTAGTTTCAAATCATTACTTAATATAAATATAATTAATTTATAATTTACAACATTTTATTGCTTGAAAACAAAACGCAGAAAACAAAAATTAATACTCCTGAAAATCCTCCTGGAATTTTCCGTGTTGACTCCTGAAATGCCTCCTAAAACTCCCAAAATTTACCATGATGACTCCCAAAGAGGCTCATTCAAGGTTGGTATCTCTGCGATAATTTCTTGTACCCCCATTAAAGCTTTTAAATAATTTTTATTCCTAACCTAAATTTGATATACTATACATCAATGGATGTAGGATTAAAATTGTTTGTTTAGAAAAATGTTTAGTACACCCAAGACCCACTCGATAATGTGGAATTGGTACACCTCAACTGCAATGCATGCTTACCCTGCTCCTCTGATTTTTTTTCAATCTGTTTTTCCTTTATTGCTACTTCTGCCTGCAGCTGCAGCTCTATTCTCTTCTCTCTTTCAACGTGACATTTGACTCATGCGCTGCAAAGCATCTTTCCACGATACAAAATGTTTTAGAACTGAAGTCAGCAGACTTTTTGTTTTATTTTGCTTCTAGTGTAGTTTTATCATGTTTATATGTGAATTTGTACATGTCTATGCACCCTTTTATCTTGGACAATGAAGTGTAGTGATGAAATATATGACGATTGTAGTTTGCAGAAGAAAAAGGCCTGTAAAAATGTACAAAAATATCGCCAAGCGTACACAAACAAGTGGCTGTGCCGTCTAAAGAATTCCTCATCTGAAAACCATATTTCTTGTTCTGTGAGTTCTTGTGCTTTTTCAATAATTTATTGCTGTAGAGATGATTGCAAATGTCATTTCTCATTTCATTTCTAAGAAACATGCAGAATACTTCAAAAGGTGTAGTAAAAACAAATTAATGCTTTTTTCTCTTCAAAGTCAGATAATTCTAAATTGCTGCTAAAGCCCTCTTTGCTCCGTTTTTAGTAGAACATAATATTTCTCTTCAGGCTTCACACTGGAATGCTATTTTAAAAAATTGTTTCCTGACTCTGAAATTGTCAAAAATTAAGGGAGTGGGAGAACAAAAATAACAGTAATCATTTAATGTTTAGCAGAAAAAAGAAAGTAACCTGTCATTGATGTTATAGAAATAATGCTTTTTCTGTTGTTGTAGATCCCAATAATGATATTTGCTATAAAAAAATCTTACACTTTTGTAATGACATATTTTAGTAAAGTTGGTGGACTATTATTGATGGGCCAATAATGATAAAATGGTTACTATTATTTCATCATTGTTGGATTCTAATGATGCCATAGGAGGAGGCATTTTCAATCTTTTGGATAATTAATTCATTAATCTAAACATTTAATGAAAAAACTGAGTTGAAAGTGATAATGCCAGCAACATACAAGGAAAATTTAAAGGAGACTCAGCTTTCCTAGAGAAAAAGCACCCACACATAAATATTATTGGATGTTCATGAAATGTAATCCAAATAGCCGTACAAAAAGCTGCCAAAGAATCCTTACCTGTAGAAATTGAGTTATTATTAATTCAGATATCTTACTATCTAGAAAAGGAACAGTAAGCGAACACATGATTTTAGTTTGTGTCAAAAACTTTGATGAGAAAACTCACAAAATGTTGAAATATGGTTAATACAAAATAGTTATCTTTGGAAAATGCATTAAATCATGTCAGAACAATGGAAGTCATTGAAATGTTTTTAGCATTAGTGATTCAAAGTAAAAATGTTCAATATATGACAGTTAGCAAAATGAAGATCCCTGTACTAAGCTTTAGGCATTTTTTATGATCACTGTAGGGTCATTACATGTCAATTCAACCAAAGCATGTCACCCACCCCCTTGAATTTTTCTGAAATTTTATACAAAGTTACATACAAACTTATACTACCATGCAGAATTTTAGTTCATTCAATGCATTAGTTTTTTAGCAATAAATTTTTAAAGAAATGGAGATTTCACTTTGTGCTGCTTTGCAAATGCATGAAATGAAAATCCTGTGTTTGACAAAACTCTTTCTTGCTGTATACCTATTTATCAGAAACACATAATATTTTCTATGGATATTCTAGAATATATGCTTATTATCAAACAGTGTGCACTTTGATAACACTGTAATTAAAATCCTGTTATATTTTGCCTCAAAGTTGAAAAATGTAAAATCATTTTTTTTTAATTATAACAAAAACAATTTTTTTCAATCAACAATATTTCTCCATCTTTAAATTTCTTGATAATTTTTTTTGCATGTTCTTTATACAGTAACCTTCTTACCATTAAAAAAGTATATATTTTTAAAAATTATATAATAAAAATAAATCTAAAGGGCATTTTTGAATTATCTTGTAATGATCAGCAGCTTCTTGTGCAGGGAGCATATGATAGTATACACCAAGATGTAACTGTGTGCCCTTATCATAAGCAAGAAGTTTAAAAAAGGGTGTCCTATGCATCCAGTAAAAGTGCTGTGATCTTTTTAATTGACACAAAAAAGATATGGAATCAAAACTAAAATGTATTACATTATAACTGCAGAAAAGTTAAAATAATGTTTATTTTCATTAAAAGAATCTGTATCACATACCAAAAATAAAAATGAGATGAAAAATGTAAAACAAAAGTAAATGAAAATAAATTTGATGTTGGAGATTCTTCTAAATTTACTACTGAAAAGTATGAAGGAATCCTCAGTTATATACCGGAAGTGTGTAATGAAGAGAAACAAGGTGCTGAAGCACGCAATTGTGTTCAGCTACTTCTGCTTTAAAATCTAAACTATTTCTTGTTTATGTAGAACAATAGAAATTTGTACAATTTCAAGTGCAATATTCAAAGTTTAGTCCAACGATGAAAAGGTTAAGGAAACAGATGTACAGGGTGTCCCAAAAAGATTGAAACACGCTTTTAATACAGATATGCAGGTTTTTTTAATGATCTTGTTGCATTTAAAATAACAATTTTCTGATTGACCAAATTTGTCTAAGGGGGTCGTATGAAAATTTAAAAGTGTAACTTTTGGAAAATTAATGGGAAGACTATTTCATTAACATAGTCTTATTTCCTACCTTACTTTCAACATTTTTGCAATTTACATTGCCCACTTATCTCCAGCAGGTAAAGAATTAAAGCATGTTTCAATCTTTTTGGAACACCCTGTATATACTAATCAGTTTAAGGATTTTAATGAAGTAATCACCAAAATTCAAAAGAAAGTAAGCCAGCAAGTTACCATGAAAAAATTCAATTATTATTCCAGATGAGCAAGAAAATCAGTGAAACTATTGAAGTGGCTGACTGCGAAGTTAGCCAGTTCAGTAAATTATTAATAAAAATAATTTTACCTTGATCAAAGCCTATAAAAGAAAAACAAATTTTACTAGTGTTAAAGTTTTGAGATTGAATGATTATACAATTCTGATGAAGTTTTGAGAATAATGCCAGATCTGAAGAATAAAGTCAGTGTTAATATAAAAAACAACAATATCTAAATGTTAGTGATAAATTCAAATTTATGATTTTAAATGATCATTTTTTTGTACACAGTTTCTTTTATTTATCATTAATGACTTTCATATCCTTAATCAGAAATATATATTTATTCTTATTTATTTATTTCCTGGTTAACCAATGTTAGCTATTCATAATTTCTATTTATTCATAGAACATACTCTAACAATTTTGTAATCTTAACAAGTAATTGTGGAAATTGTTATGTAGAGTTTAAACACTTGTTTTCTATATTTAGGCTAACTTTTCTATTTTATTTTTTGATTCTTATTAAACATGTTTTCCCACATTTTCATATATTGTGATGAAAAACACTTACTGACAATCTTAGATTTTTTTTTTTTTTTGTTTAATTTCAGAAAATTTTCTTAGAATTCAATTTTTTATTATGAACAAATTTCATGGCCTTGCAGAAAATTATACAGTAATTTTGGCTAACCCAAAACAAATTTTAGTAGCTCAGTTAATGGGATAATTGCCCAGTGTGACTTAATTTGATTTTGAATTGCTATGTTTACCTATATCAAAAAGCAGAACTCAAACCACCACCTGTGAAACAGCGACCATAAAAACCTACTAATGTAATGCTAATTAAAAAATAACTTAAGTCAATTTGAAAATTATCAGTTGGGAATATTGAAATTAAGTAGCATTTTTATTCTTGAAATGCAATAAAATATTTCTTCAAATCAAGAATATCATTTTTTCTGATATTTACAGATGAATAACATGTTCTTTCTTATCATTTTAATATTTACCCTATCTCGAACGTATGGTATTTAGCTATCGATTTTATAGGAGGAATAAATACAAGGAAATATTTATCTTTGAATTTACTACATTGATAACTAAACTGCCGTATTTTGATCATATATCTTATATATGAATTTTATAGTTCTTTAAACCAATAACAGAAAGTTATTTACTGTTATTAGTTTAAATAGCTATAAAATTATGTATATATATATATATATATATATATATATATATATATATATATATATATATATATATATATATATATATATATATATATCAGGCTTCAGGAAATTGGCAAAATCTAGCCCGTCCGCGAGGACGGCTTGTGAAATTTTTTACTCGTCCTCGAAAATGTTTACCCGTTCTCCTAAGAATTTTTTTTTCACTTTATATTCATTAATATATGTGCTTAAATACATCACACAACAATAATAAATTAGAACCAACTGTCTCACGATGAAGTGCAATAACTGCATATGCATACACCACCCCCAGAGCGCTTAACCGTTGCAATCAAACTTGCCGACGAGGAGTCTCCGATAAAAGACCGACCAGATCGGCGGAATTCCAATCTATGGGTGGGGGCAGAGGGGTAAGATATGTAAGGAATCTCTCCTTTTTCCAATGTTTGGTAACTTGAAGGCGTGGTAAATAATCATATAAATCCTCTTGTCTCTAAGCTGTTTAAACCTCATTGGCACTCTTAATTTCTAGGGAATGTAGTCAATCAAAATTAAAGTCTTTACGTAGAATAGATGTTTCATACCTGAAAGTCATCAAACAACTGGAACATATGCAATGAATGAATTTTAACCATTTTAGTTTTAAAGTTGAAACCAAAGAGGGGAAGAAAATAAAACACTTATGGCTGAAACTAGAAGAATCCATTCCAAAAATTCAAACTTGTTACTTACTCCCGTCTATGACAGCAAATGGAAATTTTATAGTTTGGGTTATAAACAGTTAAAAAGGGATAAAAGGATTTGGGTTTAGGTCCAGGCTGGGCTTGAGTTTTCTGTTGTTTCAGGCCGAGTTGAGTCTTTTTTTTTTTTTTTTTTTTTTTTTTTTTTTTTTTTTTTTTTTTTTTTTTTTTTTTTTTTACTTCCGTTACGACCGGGCCAAACATATTTATTTTGAAAATTTTTAAAATGGTTTTAAATCGAATACATGAACTTATTAATTTTATTTCAGCTACGTAAAGATAAATGTTTAAGATAAACTAAATTCTCCGTACAAAATTTTCACAAATTTGTTCTTAACATATTTGAATACAAATCATTTCGGGTCTGCTGAGACGCAGTTATCTTCAGGCCGAATTCATTCTACATTTATAAATTTCTTCGGGCATGGTCCGGGTTTAAGCATTGGTATTGTCGGTCGTGTTAAAATCCGAAATTTTGGCAAAATTTCATGTAGACCTCAAAAAGGAGAACAGAACATGTCACTTCGATTGTAAGCGTGCTATCGCATTTTCGTTCGGTCATCGGATTCACTGGGTGGAGGATGAGGGGAGAGAAAATAGCTAGCGCCTGTGATTACAATGCGGATCTGACGGCTCGCCTAGAAAGAAGGCATTGATAATGCACACTAAGTTTATGCGAAGGGAGGGGGTTGACGACATTTCAGTTTTCATTCATGGTACTGGAAAGGGCGGCTTTCGCCATAATTTTACGATGACAACAATTTTTTTTTTACAGAATCTAATCTCAAGGCTGTCCAAGACGACGGCAACTTCCGAAAATTGGTCGTCCTCGCCGAATTTTAACCCGGCAAGGACAGGCGATTTCCGGAAGCCTAATATATATATATATATATATATATATCATATAAAAGCCAGTAAACAAATTCAAATAGAATTCCTATGCATATCCACAAAAATCAAAAGCACTACTCAGGAAAAGGCGCCAAGCCGCTCTATACTCCGAAGCAGAATGTAATCCAAGAAAAAGAAGAATTAAAGGAACTTGGGATAACCAAATGCTTTGCATTTAATGGTTGGGGAGGATTGCGACTCCCCCTCCCGTTTAAAGCTGCTTTTCCAGCCTAGGCAAACGCTCACGGTACCAATACAAAGCAAAGGTTGGTCCCCATTGCGTGCTAATACGAAGGCACCCGAATACGGAAGAACAAGACCAACCAAACAGAAGGAAACTGGACCAAAAGTGAATCTTGCCCAATTCGCTATCTTATATATGTTCAACTTACGCATGCGTGCAATCTTAGCAGGTACACATAAACTTTATTTACCCGCAGATTGAAGAAGTAAACTGTCAAAATCTACCTGATCCTTGAAAATCGATCTATAACAATCCTTTAAGAAATATAAAGGATAATGTTTATATAAAGCCTCTTTTATGATTTTTATATTGCTATTATTGCAATCTTTTTTAAACGTGTTGTAAATTTGATTTCTCTTGAAGTGTCCGAGTATGATATTTCTGAAAATATTTTTGGTAAGATTTGTTTTCCAATCGATGAGATGATTGATCTTAATTTTATATAATTCTCTTTTGTCATATAACGTTGTATAATGACCATATAATCCATGTTTTTTTATTGAGATGTCCAGAAAATTTACCGCTTCATTTTCTTCTTTACAATTTTCTATTAATTCCAATTCCGGTGGGTAAAAAGTGAAATCGAAATTGGTGGTGGCTTCATAACACCCCAATAGCACATCGTCAACAAACCGGAAATATGGTATCTCAGACAAAATATGGGTTCCTTTTTCATATGTTGAGAGGTAAATATCAGCCAAGATTGATGAGCAGGCTCCTCCCATTGGAATTCCCTTTATTTGTCGGTAATAATTTTTTCCGTTATATAGAATATTTTCTTTTAATACTAGTTCAATAAGGTCAAGGTATCTTCGATAAGTAATAAAATCCTTCAAATTAAATTCTTCATATAATTTTTTCAAGATTGAGTATAAATTAGATAAATCAATGTTGTTAAATAGGTCGCGGAAATCATAGCTTTTAAAACATATATCTTTATTACAATGTTTTAATCGATTGATAACTTCTATTCCATTTTTGATCATGACATGATTCTGTGTTTTGATATTTTCCATCACAAACCTGCTAAGATTGCACGCATGCGTAAGTTGAACATATATAAGATAGCGAGTTGGGCAAGATTCACTTTTGGTCCAGTTTCCTTCTGTTTGGTTGGTCTTGTTCTTCCGTATTCGGGTGCCTTCGTATTAGCACGCAATGGGGACCAACCTTTGCTTTGTATTGGTACCGTGAGCGTTTGCCTAGGCTGGAAAAGCAGCTTTAAACGGGAGGGGGAGTCGCAATCCTCCCCAACCATTAAATGCAAAGCATTTGGTTATCCCAAGTTCCTTTAATTCTTCTTTTTCTTGGATTATATATATATATATATATATATATATATAAAAATTCCCAAAAAGGACAAGTAGCAATGTACTCGTTCAGATTCTAGATGTGTGACAGAAGTACCGGTCGGGGGGAGTTGCGACCCCCAGCACTCCGGTTAAAGCTTTTTCCGCCATGGCAAACGCTCCCGGTAACCGATACTCCCTACACGATTTCCTTCATGACCCTTTATACTTCCGCAAAAATTACACACATATACAATTTCAATAACATGTAAAAAGCTAAAAGTTTACTTTTCCACGCTAAAACTATCCATGAATCATGTTGTAAAAATATAACAATTAATTTAAAATACAAAATATTCAAGACTATTAAAATCCCAGTCTGAGAGGATCAAAACTAATGTTTGAAATACAATCAGAGTGTCTGTATTTTTAAATATGGACTCAAGACCTATTGGCTACTCCATCGCCATATATATACTAATGTTTGAAATCATTTAACTCATGGTCAATTATTACTGTAAAAACTATATATTCAAGACTATTGAAATCCATGTTATTATTATGAAAATCCTTTTCTGGATACCAAAACCTATTGGCTTCTTTATCACCATAAAAATCCTAATGTTTGAATTTACTGCACTTGTAATAGTTTAATGCTCAAAAATCGATATATTCAAGTCCAAAGACATTCCAGACAGAGAGTTATTTTTAAATATTGGATACAAGACATTTAAACATTTAATAACCTTATAAATATATAGACACATAAATACGCCATAGTCCAAACTCTACGCAATACACCTTCCCGTGGAACAACACATAACTTGTTGACTTTATACCACTTTCACATATTACTAAAGTAAATATTTAAAAGTTCGTCCGATATTTCAGAAAAACCTTTATAATCACGAACTTGCAATCTGGATAACGCCTATAATGTATCCACACAAAATAGCCCCAGCTATAAAATACCGGTGTATAGCCATATTGAGCTATCTGATTTATTATCCTCAATTTCACATAATAAACACGTCACCCTCTGCGTATTTCAATTCCCGCCATTAGGCGATATCCGAAAAGTCTTTTGTTGTTATCATTCCAAAATATCTCTTCCTGGTTACGGCTACAGTTAAACCATTATAATTGGAAACCAATCTTATCAGAAAAGCGTGAGGATAACCCTCCTTGATAGCCTCCCCCAGGAAACGGCAATCACACTTGTATCTATCGTTGGCAGTAAAATTCAACAACTTGTGACGTTTCAGTTGATTTACTATCAGATTTCTGAATATGTTACGGTGTAGACTAGTTGTCCATGACGTCAAATATTTGATATCAAAATTAAAAGTGTTATGTTTATCGTAAATACGATAACTTTGTATAGTGGCAGGCTTCATTATAGTGAGATCTAAAAAATCCAGACTTTCATCCTCATTGCGTGGTGTTTCTATTAAAGTTAAACATGGAGGATAAAAGTCAAACTTCATTGTATAACCACTATCCTCAAATCCGCATAGGATATCATCCACGTAACGTAGGAATAACATCTCATTTAAAAGATGTGTTCCCCTTTCATATCTATCTAGGTAAATATCTGCTATAATTGACGAACAGTTACCCCCCATTGGGATACCCTTAATTTGTTTATAAAAGTTTTCTCCATTGTATAAAACTGTCTCGAATAAAACCAACTCCACCAAAGCCTTGTACTTTCCAATTGCTATATATAGCTGCAAATCACATCTATGGTATGATTCTATTAGGATGCCATATAGATCTTTAATATCTATATTATTGAAAAGGTCAGCAAAGTCATAACTCCTGTATATACCGATGTTTGGCAATTCTTTCAGTTTTTTAACTACTTCGAGGCTGTTTTTTATAAAATAGCTACCCTGGTCATATAGTTTCCGTAATACCAATTTTAAATGTTCCAATAATAATTTATTGGCCCTTGTTAAATAAGTTTTAAAACCGATGGTTACTGGTCGGAATTTAACTGGATTTTTATGTAGCTTAGGTATTAACGTTAAATAGGGATATCTAATATTTCCCACACATATGTCAGATTTTTTGTACAAAGCTTTTATCCGGTTACTGATTTCCAACTGAGTTTGATTCAACAAGGAGTACATACTATGATCTTCGTATGCTTGTCTTAATAAACTAACATAGTACCATTTACATGTCATTGCAAAATTCGACGTTACCTTGTCTACGTACGTAATTACATACATATTTTGTAGTTCATCCAGCTCTTTTTTATTATATTTAAGCTCACTTCCTTTTGTATTACACCGTACGTTCCTGCGATACCATGAAATGCACTCATTTATCACCAAGACCTTCCATTCTTCAAATGTCTCAGTTGGCAAACTGAATTTAACTGCCGCTTTTTGAATATAATGTGTAATATCAATTACCATTGCTCGTTTAATGGATACGTTACTCTTAAATCGGTATTTAGTACCCAATTCAAAGTATTTTTTAATATTCGATTTTATTATACCCAGATCTCCTGTTACAATATGACCATGATGTACGTCTCTGTACATCGATGTATTACATTTGCAATTCTCCGTACAAAATTTTCACAAATTTGTTCTTAACATATTTGAATACAAATCATTTCGGGTCTGCTGAGACGCAGTTATCTTCAGGCCGAATTCATTCTACATTTATAAATTTCTTCGGGCATGGTCCGGGTTTAAGCATTGGTATTGTCGGTCGTGTTAAAATCCGAAATTTTGGCAAAATTTCATGTAGACCTCAAAAAGGAGAACAGAACATGTCACTTCGATTGTAAGCGTGCTATCGCATTTTCGTTCGGTCATCGGATTCACTGGGTGGAGGATGAGGGGAGAGAAAATAGCTAGCGCCTGTGATTACAATGCGGATCTGACGGCTCGCCTAGAAAGAAGGCATTGATAATGCACACTAAGTTTATGCGAAGGGAGGGGGTTGACGACATTTCAGTTTTCATTCATGGTACTGGAAAGGGCGGCTTTCGCCATAATTTTACGATGACAACAATTTTTTTTTTACAGAATCTAATCTCAAGGCTGTCCGAGACGACGGCAACTTCCGAAAATTGGTCGTCCTCGCCGAATTTTAACCCGGCAAGGACAGGCGATTTCCGGAAGCCTAATATATATATATATATATATATATATCATATAAAAGCCAGTAAACAAATTCAAATAGAATTCCTATGCATATCCACAAAAATCAAAAGCACTACTCAGGAAAAGGCGCCAAGCCGCTCTATACTCCGAAGCAGAATGTAATCCAAGAAAAAGAAGAATTAAAGGAACTTGGGATAACCAAATGCTTTGCATTTAATGGTTGGGGAGGATTGCGACTCCCCCTCCCGTTTAAAGCTGCTTTTCCAGCCTAGGCAAACGCTCACGGTACCAATACAAAGCAAAGGTTGGTCCCCATTGCGTGCTAATACGAAGGCACCCGAATACGGAAGAACAAGACCAACCAAACAGAAGGAAACTGGACCAAAAGTGAATCTTGCCCAACTCGCTATCTTATATATGTTCAACTTACGCATGCGTGCAATCTTAGCAGGTACACATAAACTTTATTTACCCGCAGATTGAAGAAGTAAACTGTCAAAATCTACCTGATCCTTGAAAATCGATCTATAACAATCCTTTAAGAAATATAAAGGATAATGTTTATATAAAGCCTCTTTTATGATTTTTATATTGCTATTATTGCAATCTTTTTTAAACGTGTTGTAAATTTGATTTCTCTTGAAGTGTCCGAGTATGATATTTCTGAAAATATTTTTGGTAAGATTTGTTTTCCAATCGATGAGATGATTGATCTTAATTTTATATAATTCTCTTTTGTCATATAACGTTGTATAATGACCATATAATCCATGTTTTTTTATTGAGATGTCCAGAAAATTTACCGCTTCATTTTCTTCTTTACAATTTTCTATTAATTCCAATTCCGGTGGGTAAAAAGTGAAATAGAAATTGGTGGTGGCTTCATAACACCCCAATAGCACATCGTCAACAAACCGGAAATATGGTATCTCAGACAAAATATGGGTTCCTTTTTCATATGTTGAGAGGTAAATATCAGCCAAGATTGATGAGCAGGCTCCTCCCATTGGAATTCCCTTTATTTGTCGGTAATAATTTTTTCCGTTATATAGAATATTTTCTTTTAATACTAGTTCAATAAGGTCAAGGTATCTTCGATAAGTAATAAAATCCTTCAAATTAAATTCTTCATATAATTTTTTCAAGATTGAGTATAAATTAGATAAATCAATGTTGTTAAATAGGTCGCGGAAATCATAGCTTTTAAAACATATATCTTTATTACAATGTTTTAATCGATTGATAACTTCTATTCCATTTTTGATCATGACATGATTCTGTGTTTTGATATTTTCCATCACAAACCTGCTAAGATTGCACGCATGCGTAAGTTGAACATATATAAGATAGCGAGTTGGGCAAGATTCACTTTTGGTCCAGTTTCCTTCTGTTTGGTTGGTCTTGTTCTTCCGTATTCGGGTGCCTTCGTATTAGCACGCAATGGGGACCAACCTTTGCTTTGTATTGGTACCGTGAGCGTTTGCCTAGGCTGGAAAAGCAGCTTTAAACGGGAGGGGGAGTCGCAATCCTCCCCAACCATTAAATGCAAAGCATTTGGTTATCCCAAGTTCCTTTAATTCTTCTTTTTCTTGGATTATATATATATATATATATATATATATAAAAATTCCCAAAAAGGACAAGTAGCAATGTACTCGTTCAGATTCTAGATGTGTGACAGAAGTACCGGTCGGGGGGAGTTGCGACCCCCAGCACTCCGGTTAAAGCTTTTTCCGCCATGGCAAACGCTCCCGGTAACCGATACTCCCTACACGATTTCCTTCATGACCCTTTATACTTCCGCAAAAATTACACACATATACAATTTCAATAACATGTAAAAAGCTAAAAGTTTACTTTTCCACGCTAAAACTATCCATGAATCATGTTGTAAAAATATAACAATTAATTTAAAATACAAAATATTCAAGACTATTAAAATCCCAGTCTGAGAGGATCAAAACTAATGTTTGAAATACAATCAGAGTGTCTGTATTTTTAAATATGGACTCAAGACCTATTGGCTACTCCATCGCCATATATATACTAATGTTTGAAATCATTTAACTCATGGTCAATTATTACTGTAAAAACTATATATTCAAGACTATTGAAATCCATGTTATTATTATGAAAATCCTTTTCTGGATACCAAAACCTATTGGCTTCTTTATCACCATAAAAATCCTAATGTTTGAATTTACTGCACTTGTAATAGTTTAATGCTCAAAAATCGATATATTCAAGTCCAAAGACATTCCAGACAGAGAGTTATTTTTAAATATTGGATACAAGACATTTAAACATTTAATAACCTTATAAATATATAGACACATAAATATGCCATAGTCCAAACTCTACGCAATACACCTTCCCGTGGAACAACACATAACTTGTTGACTTTATACCACTTTCACATATTACTAAAGTAAATATTTAAAAGTTCGTCCGATATTTCAGAAAAACCTTTATAATCACGAACTTGCAATCTGGATAACGCCTATAATGTATCCACACAAAATAGCCCCAGCTATAAAATACCGGTGTATAGCCATATTGAGCTATCTGATTTATTATCCTCAATTTCACATAATAAACACGTCACCCTCTGCGTATTTCAATTCCCGCCATTAGGCGATATCCGAAAAGTCTTTTGTTGTTATCATTCCAAAATATCTCTTCCTGGTTACGGCTACAGTTAAACCATTATAATTGGAAACCAATCTTATCAGAAAAGCGTGAGGATAACCCTCCTTGATAGCCTCCCCCAGGAAACGGCAATCACACTTGTATCTATCGTTGGCAGTAAAATTCAACAACTTGTGACGTTTCAGTTGATTTACTATCAGATTTCTGAATATGTTACGGTGTAGACTAGTTGTCCATGACGTCAAATATTTGATATCAAAATTAAAAGTGTTATGTTTATCGTAAATACGATAACTTTGTATAGTGGCAGGCTTCATTATAGTGAGATCTAAAAAATCCAGACTTTCATCCTCATTGCGTGGTGTTTCTATTAAAGTTAAACATGGAGGATAAAAGTCAAACTTCATTGTATAACCACTATCCTCAAATCCGCATAGGATATCATCCACGTAACGTAGGAATAACATCTCATTTAAAAGATGTGTTCCCCTTTCATATCTATCTAGGTAAATATCTGCTATAATTGACGAACAGTTACCCCCCATTGGGATACCCTTAATTTGTTTATAAAAGTTTTCTCCATTGTATAAAACTGTCTCGAATAAAACCAACTCCACCAAAGCCTTGTACTTTCCAATTGCTATATATAGCTGCAAATCACATCTATGGTATGATTCTATTAGGATGCCATATAGATCTTTAATATCTATATTATTGAAAAGGTCAGCAAAGTCATAACTCCTGTATATACCGATGTTTGGCAATTCTTTCAGTTTTTTAACTACTTCGAGGCTGTTTTTTATAAAATAGCTACCCTGGTCATATAGTTTCCGTAATACCAATTTTAAATGTTCCAATAATAATTTATTGGCCCTTGTTAAATAAGTTTTAAAACCGATGGTTACTGGTCGGAATTTAACTGGATTTTTATGTAGCTTAGGTATTAACGTTAAATAGGGATATCTAATATTTCCCACACATATGTCAGATTTTTTGTACAAAGCTTTTATCCGGTTACTGATTTCCAACTGAGTTTGATTCAACAAGGAGTACATACTATGATCTTCGTATGCTTGTCTTAATAAACTAACATAGTACCATTTACATGTCATTGCAAAATTCGACGTTACCTTGTCTACGTACGTAATTACATACATATTTTGTAGTTCATCCAGCTCTTTTTTATTATATTTAAGCTCACTTCCTTTTGTATTACACCGTACGTTCCTGCGATACCATGAAATGCACTCATTTATCACCAAGACCTTCCATTCTTCAAATGTCTCAGTTGGCAAACTGAATTTAACTGCCGCTTTTTGAATATAATGTGTAATATCAATTACCATTGCTCGTTTAATGGATACGTTACTCTTAAATCGGTATTTAGTACCCAATTCAAAGTATTTTTTAATATTCGATTTTATTATACCCAGATCTCCTGTTACAATATGACCATGATGTACGTCTCTGTACATCGATGTATTACATTTGCAATTCTCCGTACAAAATTTTCACAAATTTGTTCTTAACATATTTGAATACAAATCATTTCGGGTCTGCTGAGACGCAGTTATCTTCAGGCCGAATTCATTCTACATTTATAAATTTCTTCGGGCATGGTCCGGGTTTAAGCATTGGTATTGTCGGTCGTGTTAAAATCCGAAATTTTGGCAAAATTTCATGTAGACCTCAAAAAGGAGAACAGAACATGTCACTTCGATTGTAAGCGTGCTATCGCATTTTCGTTCGGTCATCGGATTCACTGGGTGGAGGATGAGGGGAGAGAAAATAGCTAGCGCCTGTGATTACAATGCGGATCTGACGGCTCGCCTAGAAAGAAGGCATTGATAATGCACACTAAGTTTATGCGAAGGGAGGGGGTTGACGACATTTCAGTTTTCATTCATGGTACTGGAAAGGGCGGCTTTCGCCATAATTTTACGATGACAACAATTTTTTTTTTACAGAATCTAATCTCAAGGCTGTCCGAGACGACGGCAACTTCCGAAAATTGGTCGTCCTCGCCGAATTTTAACCCGGCAAGGACAGGCGATTTCCGGAAGCCTAATATATATATATATATATATATATATCATATAAAAGCCAGTAAACAAATTCAAATAGAATTCCTATGCATATCCACAAAAATCAAAAGCACTACTCAGGAAAAGGCGCCAAGCCGCTCTATACTCCGAAGCAGAATGTAATCCAAGAAAAAGAAGAATTAAAGGAACTTGGGATAACCAAATGCTTTGCATTTAATGGTTGGGGAGGATTGCGACTCCCCCTCCCGTTTAAAGCTGCTTTTCCAGCCTAGGCAAACGCTCACGGTACCAATACAAAGCAAAGGTTGGTCCCCATTGCGTGCTAATACGAAGGCACCCGAATACGGAAGAACAAGACCAACCAAACAGAAGGAAACTGGACCAAAAGTGAATCTTGCCCAATTCGCTATCTTATATATGTTCAACTTACGCATGCGTGCAATCTTAGCAGGTACACATAAACTTTATTTACCCGCAGATTGAAGAAGTAAACTGTCAAAATCTACCTGATCCTTGAAAATCGATCTATAACAATCCTTTAAGAAATATAAAGGATAATGTTTATATAAAGCCTCTTTTATGATTTTTATATTGCTATTATTGCAATCTTTTTTAAACGTGTTGTAAATTTGATTTCTCTTGAAGTGTCCGAGTATGATATTTCTGAAAATATTTTTGGTAAGATTTGTTTTCCAATCGATGAGATGATTGATCTTAATTTTATATAATTCTCTTTTGTCATATAACGTTGTATAATGACCATATAATCCATGTTTTTTTATTGAGATGTCCAGAAAATTTACCGCTTCATTTTCTTCTTTACAATTTTCTATTAATTCCAATTCCGGTGGGTAAAAAGTGAAATCGAAATTGGTGGTGGCTTCATAACACCCCAATAGCACATCGTCAACAAACCGGAAATATGGTATCTCAGACAAAATATGGGTTCCTTTTTCATATGTTGAGAGGTAAATATCAGCCAAGATTGATGAGCAGGCTCCTCCCATTGGAATTCCCTTTATTTGTCGGTAATAATTTTTTCCGTTATATAGAATATTTTCTTTTAATACTAGTTCAATAAGGTCAAGGTATCTTCGATAAGTAATAAAATCCTTCAAATTAAATTCTTCATATAATTTTTTCAAGATTGAGTATAAATTAGATAAATCAATGTTGTTAAATAGGTCGCGGAAATCATAGCTTTTAAAACATATATCTTTATTACAATGTTTTAATCGATTGATAACTTCTATTCCATTTTTGATCATGACATGATTCTGTGTTTTGATATTTTCCATCACAAACCTGCTAAGATTGCACGCATGCGTAAGTTGAACATATATAAGATAGCGAGTTGGGCAAGATTCACTTTTGGTCCAGTTTCCTTCTGTTTGGTTGGTCTTGTTCTTCCGTATTCGGGTGCCTTCGTATTAGCACGCAATGGGGACCAACCTTTGCTTTGTATTGGTACCGTGAGCGTTTGCCTAGGCTGGAAAAGCAGCTTTAAACGGGAGGGGGAGTCGCAATCCTCCCCAACCATTAAATGCAAAGCATTTGGTTATCCCAAGTTCCTTTAATTCTTCTTTTTCTTGGATTATATATATATATATATATATATATATATAAAAATTCCCAAAAAGGACAAGTAGCAATGTACTCGTTCAGATTCTAGATGTGTGACAGAAGTACCGGTCGGGGGGAGTTGCGACCCCCAGCACTCCGGTTAAAGCTTTTTCCGCCATGGCAAACGCTCCCGGTAACCGATACTCCCTACACGATTTCCTTCATGACCCTTTATACTTCCGCAAAAATTACACACATATACAATTTCAATAACATGTAAAAAGCTAAAAGTTTACTTTTCCACGCTAAAACTATCCATGAATCATGTTGTAAAAATATAACAATTAATTTAAAATACAAAATATTCAAGACTATTAAAATCCCAGTCTGAGAGGATCAAAACTAATGTTTGAAATACAATCAGAGTGTCTGTATTTTTAAATATGGACTCAAGACCTATTGGCTACTCCATCGCCATATATATACTAATGTTTGAAATCATTTAACTCATGGTCAATTATTACTGTAAAAACTATATATTCAAGACTATTGAAATCCATGTTATTATTATGAAAATCCTTTTCTGGATACCAAAACCTATTGGCTTCTTTATCACCATAAAAATCCTAATGTTTGAATTTACTGCACTTGTAATAGTTTAATGCTCAAAAATCGATATATTCAAGTCCAAAGACATTCCAGACAGAGAGTTATTTTTAAATATTGGATACAAGACATTTAAACATTTAATAACCTTATAAATATATAGACACATAAATACGCCATAGTCCAAACTCTACGCAATACACCTTCCCGTGGAACAACACATAACTTGTTGACTTTATACCACTTTCACATATTACTAAAGTAAATATTTAAAAGTTCGTCCGATATTTCAGAAAAACCTTTATAATCACGAACTTGCAATCTGGATAACGCCTATAATGTATCCACACAAAATAGCCCCAGCTATAAAATACCGGTGTATAGCCATATTGAGCTATCTGATTTATTATCCTCAATTTCACATAATAAACACGTCACCCTCTGCGTATTTCAATTCCCGCCATTAGGCGATATCCGAAAAGTCTTTTGTTGTTATCATTCCAAAATATCTCTTCCTGGTTACGGCTACAGTTAAACCATTATAATTGGAAACCAATCTTATCAGAAAAGCGTGAGGATAACCCTCCTTGATAGCCTCCCCCAGGAAACGGCAATCACACTTGTATCTATCGTTGGCAGTAAAATTCAACAACTTGTGACGTTTCAGTTGATTTACTATCAGATTTCTGAATATGTTACGGTGTAGACTAGTTGTCCATGACGTCAAATATTTGATATCAAAATTAAAAGTGTTATGTTTATCGTAAATACGATAACTTTGTATAGTGGCAGGCTTCATTATAGTGAGATCTAAAAAATCCAGACTTTCATCCTCATTGCGTGGTGTTTCTATTAAAGTTAAACATGGAGGATAAAAGTCAAACTTCATTGTATAACCACTATCCTCAAATCCGCATAGGATATCATCCACGTAACGTAGGAATAACATCTCATTTAAAAGATGTGTTCCCCTTTCATATCTATCTAGGTAAATATCTGCTATAATTGACGAACAGTTACCCCCCATTGGGATACCCTTAATTTGTTTATAAAAGTTTTCTCCATTGTATAAAACTGTCTCGAATAAAACCAACTCCACCAAAGCCTTGTACTTTCCAATTGCTATATATAGCTGCAAATCACATCTATGGTATGATTCTATTAGGATGCCATATAGATCTTTAATATCTATATTATTGAAAAGGTCAGCAAAGTCATAACTCCTGTATATACCGATGTTTGGCAATTCTTTCAGTTTTTTAACTACTTCGAGGCTGTTTTTTATAAAATAGCTACCCTGGTCATATAGTTTCCGTAATACCAATTTTAAATGTTCCAATAATAATTTATTGGCCCTTGTTAAATAAGTTTTAAAACCGATGGTTACTGGTCGGAATTTAACTGGATTTTTATGTAGCTTAGGTATTAACGTTAAATAGGGATATCTAATATTTCCCACACATATGTCAGATTTTTTGTACAAAGCTTTTATCCGGTTACTGATTTCCAACTGAGTTTGATTCAACAAGGAGTACATACTATGATCTTCGTATGCTTGTCTTAATAAACTAACATAGTACCATTTACATGTCATTGCAAAATTCGACGTTACCTTGTCTACGTACGTAATTACATACATATTTTGTAGTTCATCCAGCTCTTTTTTATTATATTTAAGCTCACTTCCTTTTGTATTACACCGTACGTTCCTGCGATACCATGAAATGCACTCATTTATCACCAAGACCTTCCATTCTTCAAATGTCTCAGTTGGCAAACTGAATTTAACTGCCGCTTTTTGAATATAATGTGTAATATCAATTACCATTGCTCGTTTAATGGATACGTTACTCTTAAATCGGTATTTAGTACCCAATTCAAAGTATTTTTTAATATTCGATTTTATTATACCCAGATCTCCTGTTACAATATGACCATGATGTACGTCTCTGTACATCGATGTATTACATTTGCAATTCTCCGTACAAAATTTTCACAAATTTGTTCTTAACATATTTGAATACAAATCATTTCGGGTCTGCTGAGACGCAGTTATCTTCAGGCCGAATTCATTCTACATTTATAAATTTCTTCGGGCATGGTCCGGGTTTAAGCATTGGTATTGTCGGTCGTGTTAAAATCCGAAATTTTGGCAAAATTTCATGTAGACCTCAAAAAGGAGAACAGAACATGTCACTTCGATTGTAAGCGTGCTATCGCATTTTCGTTCGGTCATCGGATTCACTGGGTGGAGGATGAGGGGAGAGAAAATAGCTAGCGCCTGTGATTACAATGCGGATCTGACGGCTCGCCTAGAAAGAAGGCATTGATAATGCACACTAAGTTTATGCGAAGGGAGGGGGTTGACGACATTTCAGTTTTCATTCATGGTACTGGAAAGGGCGGCTTTCGCCATAATTTTACGATGACAACAATTTTTTTTTTACAGAATCTAATCTCAAGGCTGTCCGAGACGACGGCAACTTCCGAAAATTGGTCGTCCTCGCCGAATTTTAACCCGGCAAGGACAGGCGATTTCCGGAAGCCTAATATATATATATATATATATATATATCATATAAAAGCCAGTAAACAAATTCAAATAGAATTCCTATGCATATCCACAAAAATCAAAAGCACTACTCAGGAAAAGGCGCCAAGCCGCTCTATACTCCGAAGCAGAATGTAATCCAAGAAAAAGAAGAATTAAAGGAACTTGGGATAACCAAATGCTTTGCATTTAATGGTTGGGGAGGATTGCGACTCCCCCTCCCGTTTAAAGCTGCTTTTCCAGCCTAGGCAAACGCTCACGGTACCAATACAAAGCAAAGGTTGGTCCCCATTGCGTGCTAATACGAAGGCACCCGAATACGGAAGAACAAGACCAACCAAACAGAAGGAAACTGGACCAAAAGTGAATCTTGCCCAACTCGCTATCTTATATATGTTCAACTTACGCATGCGTGCAATCTTAGCAGGTACACATAAACTTTATTTACCCGCAGATTGAAGAAGTAAACTGTCAAAATCTACCTGATCCTTGAAAATCGATCTATAACAATCCTTTAAGAAATATAAAGGATAATGTTTATATAAAGCCTCTTTTATGATTTTTATATTGCTATTATTGCAATCTTTTTTAAACGTGTTGTAAATTTGATTTCTCTTGAAGTGTCCGAGTATGATATTTCTGAAAATATTTTTGGTAAGATTTGTTTTCCAATCGATGAGATGATTGATCTTAATTTTATATAATTCTCTTTTGTCATATAACGTTGTATAATGACCATATAATCCATGTTTTTTTATTGAGATGTCCAGAAAATTTACCGCTTCATTTTCTTCTTTACAATTTTCTATTAATTCCAATTCCGGTGGGTAAAAAGTGAAATAGAAATTGGTGGTGGCTTCATAACACCCCAATAGCACATCGTCAACAAACCGGAAATATGGTATCTCAGACAAAATATGGGTTCCTTTTTCATATGTTGAGAGGTAAATATCAGCCAAGATTGATGAGCAGGCTCCTCCCATTGGAATTCCCTTTATTTGTCGGTAATAATTTTTTCCGTTATATAGAATATTTTCTTTTAATACTAGTTCAATAAGGTCAAGGTATCTTCGATAAGTAATAAAATCCTTCAAATTAAATTCTTCATATAATTTTTTCAAGATTGAGTATAAATTAGATAAATCAATGTTGTTAAATAGGTCGCGGAAATCATAGCTTTTAAAACATATATCTTTATTACAATGTTTTAATCGATTGATAACTTCTATTCCATTTTTGATCATGACATGATTCTGTGTTTTGATATTTTCCATCACAAACCTGCTAAGATTGCACGCATGCGTAAGTTGAACATATATAAGATAGCGAGTTGGGCAAGATTCACTTTTGGTCCAGTTTCCTTCTGTTTGGTTGGTCTTGTTCTTCCGTATTCGGGTGCCTTCGTATTAGCACGCAATGGGGACCAACCTTTGCTTTGTATTGGTACCGTGAGCGTTTGCCTAGGCTGGAAAAGCAGCTTTAAACGGGAGGGGGAGTCGCAATCCTCCCCAACCATTAAATGCAAAGCATTTGGTTATCCCAAGTTCCTTTAATTCTTCTTTTTCTTGGATTATATATATATATATATATATATATATAAAAATTCCCAAAAAGGACAAGTAGCAATGTACTCGTTCAGATTCTAGATGTGTGACAGAAGTACCGGTCGGGGGGAGTTGCGACCCCCAGCACTCCGGTTAAAGCTTTTTCCGCCATGGCAAACGCTCCCGGTAACCGATACTCCCTACACGATTTCCTTCATGACCCTTTATACTTCCGCAAAAATTACACACATATACAATTTCAATAACATGTAAAAAGCTAAAAGTTTACTTTTCCACGCTAAAACTATCCATGAATCATGTTGTAAAAATATAACAATTAATTTAAAATACAAAATATTCAAGACTATTAAAATCCCAGTCTGAGAGGATCAAAACTAATGTTTGAAATACAATCAGAGTGTCTGTATTTTTAAATATGGACTCAAGACCTATTGGCTACTCCATCGCCATATATATACTAATGTTTGAAATCATTTAACTCATGGTCAATTATTACTGTAAAAACTATATATTCAAGACTATTGAAATCCATGTTATTATTATGAAAATCCTTTTCTGGATACCAAAACCTATTGGCTTCTTTATCACCATAAAAATCCTAATGTTTGAATTTACTGCACTTGTAATAGTTTAATGCTCAAAAATCGATATATTCAAGTCCAAAGACATTCCAGACAGAGAGTTATTTTTAAATATTGGATACAAGACATTTAAACATTTAATAACCTTATAAATATATAGACACATAAATATGCCATAGTCCAAACTCTACGCAATACACCTTCCCGTGGAACAACACATAACTTGTTGACTTTATACCACTTTCACATATTACTAAAGTAAATATTTAAAAGTTCGTCCGATATTTCAGAAAAACCTTTATAATCACGAACTTGCAATCTGGATAACGCCTATAATGTATCCACACAAAATAGCCCCAGCTATAAAATACCGGTGTATAGCCATATTGAGCTATCTGATTTATTATCCTCAATTTCACATAATAAACACGTCACCCTCTGCGTATTTCAATTCCCGCCATTAGGCGATATCCGAAAAGTCTTTTGTTGTTATCATTCCAAAATATCTCTTCCTGGTTACGGCTACAGTTAAACCATTATAATTGGAAACCAATCTTATCAGAAAAGCGTGAGGATAACCCTCCTTGATAGCCTCCCCCAGGAAACGGCAATCACACTTGTATCTATCGTTGGCAGTAAAATTCAACAACTTGTGACGTTTCAGTTGATTTACTATCAGATTTCTGAATATGTTACGGTGTAGACTAGTTGTCCATGACGTCAAATATTTGATATCAAAATTAAAAGTGTTATGTTTATCGTAAATACGATAACTTTGTATAGTGGCAGGCTTCATTATAGTGAGATCTAAAAAATCCAGACTTTCATCCTCATTGCGTGGTGTTTCTATTAAAGTTAAACATGGAGGATAAAAGTCAAACTTCATTGTATAACCACTATCCTCAAATCCGCATAGGATATCATCCACGTAACGTAGGAATAACATCTCATTTAAAAGATGTGTTCCCCTTTCATATCTATCTAGGTAAATATCTGCTATAATTGACGAACAGTTACCCCCCATTGGGATACCCTTAATTTGTTTATAAAAGTTTTCTCCATTGTATAAAACTGTCTCGAATAAAACCAACTCCACCAAAGCCTTGTACTTTCCAATTGCTATATATAGCTGCAAATCACATCTATGGTATGATTCTATTAGGATGCCATATAGATCTTTAATATCTATATTATTGAAAAGGTCAGCAAAGTCATAACTCCTGTATATACCGATGTTTGGCAATTCTTTCAGTTTTTTAACTACTTCGAGGCTGTTTTTTATAAAATAGCTACCCTGGTCATATAGTTTCCGTAATACCAATTTTAAATGTTCCAATAATAATTTATTGGCCCTTGTTAAATAAGTTTTAAAACCGATGGTTACTGGTCGGAATTTAACTGGATTTTTATGTAGCTTAGGTATTAACGTTAAATAGGGATATCTAATATTTCCCACACATATGTCAGATTTTTTGTACAAAGCTTTTATCCGGTTACTGATTTCCAACTGAGTTTGATTCAACAAGGAGTACATACTATGATCTTCGTATGCTTGTCTTAATAAACTAACATAGTACCATTTACATGTCATTGCAAAATTCGACGTTACCTTGTCTACGTACGTAATTACATACATATTTTGTAGTTCATCCAGCTCTTTTTTATTATATTTAAGCTCACTTCCTTTTGTATTACACCGTACGTTCCTGCGATACCATGAAATGCACTCATTTATCACCAAGACCTTCCATTCTTCAAATGTCTCAGTTGGCAAACTGAATTTAACTGCCGCTTTTTGAATATAATGTGTAATATCAATTACCATTGCTCGTTTAATGGATACGTTACTCTTAAATCGGTATTTAGTACCCAATTCAAAGTATTTTTTAATATTCGATTTTATTATACCCAGATCTCCTGTTACAATATGACCATGATGTACGTCTCTGTACATCGATGTATTACATTTGCAATTCTCCGTACAAAATTTTCACAAATTTGTTCTTAACATATTTGAATACAAATCATTTCGGGTCTGCTGAGACGCAGTTATCTTCAGGCCGAATTCATTCTACATTTATAAATTTCTTCGGGCATGGTCCGGGTTTAAGCATTGGTATTGTCGGTCGTGTTAAAATCCGAAATTTTGGCAAAATTTCATGTAGACCTCAAAAAGGAGAACAGAACATGTCACTTCGATTGTAAGCGTGCTATCGCATTTTCGTTCGGTCATCGGATTCACTGGGTGGAGGATGAGGGGAGAGAAAATAGCTAGCGCCTGTGATTACAATGCGGATCTGACGGCTCGCCTAGAAAGAAGGCATTGATAATGCACACTAAGTTTATGCGAAGGGAGGGGGTTGACGACATTTCAGTTTTCATTCATGGTACTGGAAAGGGCGGCTTTCGCCATAATTTTACGATGACAACAATTTTTTTTTTACAGAATCTAATCTCAAGGCTGTCCGAGACGACGGCAACTTCCGAAAATTGGTCGTCCTCGCCGAATTTTAACCCGGCAAGGACAGGCGATTTCCGGAAGCCTAATATATATATATATATATATATATATCATATAAAAGCCAGTAAACAAATTCAAATAGAATTCCTATGCATATCCACAAAAATCAAAAGCACTACTCAGGAAAAGGCGCCAAGCCGCTCTATACTCCGAAGCAGAATGTAATCCAAGAAAAAGAAGAATTAAAGGAACTTGGGATAACCAAATGCTTTGCATTTAATGGTTGGGGAGGATTGCGACTCCCCCTCCCGTTTAAAGCTGCTTTTCCAGCCTAGGCAAACGCTCACGGTACCAATACAAAGCAAAGGTTGGTCCCCATTGCGTGCTAATACGAAGGCACCCGAATACGGAAGAACAAGACCAACCAAACAGAAGGAAACTGGACCAAAAGTGAATCTTGCCCAACTCGCTATCTTATATATGTTCAACTTACGCATGCGTGCAATCTTAGCAGGTACACATAAACTTTATTTACCCGCAGATTGAAGAAGTAAACTGTCAAAATCTACCTGATCCTTGAAAATCGATCTATAACAATCCTTTAAGAAATATAAAGGATAATGTTTATATAAAGCCTCTTTTATGATTTTTATATTGCTATTATTGCAATCTTTTTTAAACGTGTTGTAAATTTGATTTCTCTTGAAGTGTCCGAGTATGATATTTCTGAAAATATTTTTGGTAAGATTTGTTTTCCAATCGATGAGATGATTGATCTTAATTTTATATAATTCTCTTTTGTCATATAACGTTGTATAATGACCATATAATCCATGTTTTTTTATTGAGATGTCCAGAAAATTTACCGCTTCATTTTCTTCTTTACAATTTTCTATTAATTCCAATTCCGGTGGGTAAAAAGTGAAATAGAAATTGGTGGTGGCTTCATAACACCCCAATAGCACATCGTCAACAAACCGGAAATATGGTATCTCAGACAAAATATGGGTTCCTTTTTCATATGTTGAGAGGTAAATATCAGCCAAGATTGATGAGCAGGCTCCTCCCATTGGAATTCCCTTTATTTGTCGGTAATAATTTTTTCCGTTATATAGAATATTTTCTTTTAATACTAGTTCAATAAGGTCAAGGTATCTTCGATAAGTAATAAAATCCTTCAAATTAAATTCTTCATATAATTTTTTCAAGATTGAGTATAAATTAGATAAATCAATGTTGTTAAATAGGTCGCGGAAATCATAGCTTTTAAAACATATATCTTTATTACAATGTTTTAATCGATTGATAACTTCTATTCCATTTTTGATCATGACATGATTCTGTGTTTTGATATTTTCCATCACAAACCTGCTAAGATTGCACGCATGCGTAAGTTGAACATATATAAGATAGCGAGTTGGGCAAGATTCACTTTTGGTCCAGTTTCCTTCTGTTTGGTTGGTCTTGTTCTTCCGTATTCGGGTGCCTTCGTATTAGCACGCAATGGGGACCAACCTTTGCTTTGTATTGGTACCGTGAGCGTTTGCCTAGGCTGGAAAAGCAGCTTTAAACGGGAGGGGGAGTCGCAATCCTCCCCAACCATTAAATGCAAAGCATTTGGTTATCCCAAGTTCCTTTAATTCTTCTTTTTCTTGGATTATATATATATATATATATATATATATAAAAATTCCCAAAAAGGACAAGTAGCAATGTACTCGTTCAGATTCTAGATGTGTGACAGAAGTACCGGTCGGGGGGAGTTGCGACCCCCAGCACTCCGGTTAAAGCTTTTTCCGCCATGGCAAACGCTCCCGGTAACCGATACTCCCTACACGATTTCCTTCATGACCCTTTATACTTCCGCAAAAATTACACACATATACAATTTCAATAACATGTAAAAAGCTAAAAGTTTACTTTTCCACGCTAAAACTATCCATGAATCATGTTGTAAAAATATAACAATTAATTTAAAATACAAAATATTCAAGACTATTAAAATCCCAGTCTGAGAGGATCAAAACTAATGTTTGAAATACAATCAGAGTGTCTGTATTTTTAAATATGGACTCAAGACCTATTGGCTACTCCATCGCCATATATATACTAATGTTTGAAATCATTTAACTCATGGTCAATTATTACTGTAAAAACTATATATTCAAGACTATTGAAATCCATGTTATTATTATGAAAATCCTTTTCTGGATACCAAAACCTATTGGCTTCTTTATCACCATAAAAATCCTAATGTTTGAATTTACTGCACTTGTAATAGTTTAATGCTCAAAAATCGATATATTCAAGTCCAAAGACATTCCAGACAGAGAGTTATTTTTAAATATTGGATACAAGACATTTAAACATTTAATAACCTTATAAATATATAGACACATAAATATGCCATAGTCCAAACTCTACGCAATACACCTTCCCGTGGAACAACACATAACTTGTTGACTTTATACCACTTTCACATATTACTAAAGTAAATATTTAAAAGTTCGTCCGATATTTCAGAAAAACCTTTATAATCACGAACTTGCAATCTGGATAACGCCTATAATGTATCCACACAAAATAGCCCCAGCTATAAAATACCGGTGTATAGCCATATTGAGCTATCTGATTTATTATCCTCAATTTCACATAATAAACACGTCACCCTCTGCGTATTTCAATTCCCGCCATTAGGCGATATCCGAAAAGTCTTTTGTTGTTATCATTCCAAAATATCTCTTCCTGGTTACGGCTACAGTTAAACCATTATAATTGGAAACCAATCTTATCAGAAAAGCGTGAGGATAACCCTCCTTGATAGCCTCCCCCAGGAAACGGCAATCACACTTGTATCTATCGTTGGCAGTAAAATTCAACAACTTGTGACGTTTCAGTTGATTTACTATCAGATTTCTGAATATGTTACGGTGTAGACTAGTTGTCCATGACGTCAAATATTTGATATCAAAATTAAAAGTGTTATGTTTATCGTAAATACGATAACTTTGTATAGTGGCAGGCTTCATTATAGTGAGATCTAAAAAATCCAGACTTTCATCCTCATTGCGTGGTGTTTCTATTAAAGTTAAACATGGAGGATAAAAGTCAAACTTCATTGTATAACCACTATCCTCAAATCCGCATAGGATATCATCCACGTAACGTAGGAATAACATCTCATTTAAAAGATGTGTTCCCCTTTCATATCTATCTAGGTAAATATCTGCTATAATTGACGAACAGTTACCCCCCATTGGGATACCCTTAATTTGTTTATAAAAGTTTTCTCCATTGTATAAAACTGTCTCGAATAAAACCAACTCCACCAAAGCCTTGTACTTTCCAATTGCTATATATAGCTGCAAATCACATCTATGGTATGATTCTATTAGGATGCCATATAGATCTTTAATATCTATATTATTGAAAAGGTCAGCAAAGTCATAACTCCTGTATATACCGATGTTTGGCAATTCTTTCAGTTTTTTAACTACTTCGAGGCTGTTTTTTATAAAATAGCTACCCTGGTCATATAGTTTCCGTAATACCAATTTTAAATGTTCCAATAATAATTTATTGGCCCTTGTTAAATAAGTTTTAAAACCGATGGTTACTGGTCGGAATTTAACTGGATTTTTATGTAGCTTAGGTATTAACGTTAAATAGGGATATCTAATATTTCCCACACATATGTCAGATTTTTTGTACAAAGCTTTTATCCGGTTACTGATTTCCAACTGAGTTTGATTCAACAAGGAGTACATACTATGATCTTCGTATGCTTGTCTTAATAAACTAACATAGTACCATTTACATGTCATTGCAAAATTCGACGTTACCTTGTCTACGTACGTAATTACATACATATTTTGTAGTTCATCCAGCTCTTTTTTATTATATTTAAGCTCACTTCCTTTTGTATTACACCGTACGTTCCTGCGATACCATGAAATGCACTCATTTATCACCAAGACCTTCCATTCTTCAAATGTCTCAGTTGGCAAACTGAATTTAACTGCCGCTTTTTGAATATAATGTGTAATATCAATTACCATTGCTCGTTTAATGGATACGTTACTCTTAAATCGGTATTTAGTACCCAATTCAAAGTATTTTTTAATATTCGATTTTATTATACCCAGATCTCCTGTTACAATATGACCATGATGTACGTCTCTGTACATCGATGTATTACATTTGCAATTCTCCGTACAAAATTTTCACAAATTTGTTCTTAACATATTTGAATACAAATCATTTCGGGTCTGCTGAGACGCAGTTATCTTCAGGCCGAATTCATTCTACATTTATAAATTTCTTCGGGCATGGTCCGGGTTTAAGCATTGGTATTGTCGGTCGTGTTAAAATCCGAAATTTTGGCAAAATTTCATGTAGACCTCAAAAAGGAGAACAGAACATGTCACTTCGATCGTGAGCGTGCTATCGCATTTTCGTTCGGTCATCGGATTCACTGGGTGGAGGATGAGGGGAGAGAAAATAGCTAGCGCCTGTGGTTACAATGCGGATCTGACGGCTCGCCTAGAAAGAAGGCATTGATAATGCACACTAAGTTTATGCGAAGGGAGGGGGTTGACGACATTTCAGTTTTCATTCATGGTACTGGAAAGGGCGGCTTTCGCCATAATTTTACGATGACAACAATTTTTTTTTTACAGAATCTAATCTCAAGGCTGTCCGAGAGGACGGCAACTTCCGAAAATTGGTCGTCCTCGCCGAATTTTAACCCGGCAAGGACAGGCGATTTCCGGAAGCCTAATATATATATATATATATATATATATATTTTATTTATTACAACCATTTTACATCTTAAAAAAAAAAATCTGACATTTTCCAAAAAACATCTTTCTAATTTTTTTATGGTAAGAATGTTACTGTATAAAGAATATGTAAAAAAATTATCAGCAAATTTAAATATGGAGCTCATCTTTAAAAAAATTGTTTTTGCTGAAATTTAAAAAAAAAATGTTTTTTTTTTTTACATTTTTCAACTTTAAGGCAAATAATAATTAAAATATTATCAAAATGCATGCTGTTTGACAATAAGCATATATTACTGAATATTCACAGAAAAAGTTATGTGTTTCTGACAATTAGGTGCAGAGCAAGAAAGGATTTTATCGAACACAAGGTTTTCATTTTATTGCTAAAAAATTAATGCTTGAAATCAGCTAAAATATTTTATGGTATTATAACTCCGTTATATGTAGCTTTGAAATAAAAATTGAGAAAAATCTAAGGGGGTGGGTGACATTTTCACATTTTTGGGGTTAGATTACATGGAATGACCCTGTATTAAGCTTTGTGCATTATTTTTGAAGAATGTTTTAAGTCTTATAAAAAAAAAGTTATCTTACAAACATATTATAAATGAAATAGAGCTGTTTTTCAGTAGTATCACAAAAAACTGCATTTGTACATGATCCGCAATGTATCTCGTTTAAATGTGAAAATATTTCCCACTTATGCAATCTGTTTGCATCGACTAAAATTTTAATTATTACTAAGCTTTATACAAGAAATTTGTTTTTCAAACATTTTGTTAATGAAATAAAGTGCTATTTTACAGTAGTATCGCTGTGTAGAAATATCAGTTGTATAAGAAACTTATGGTTTGTAACCTGTCTAGATCTTAGTATATATGTGAAAATAAGATATTTTAATTTTGTATCATAGAAAAATTAAAATTTCATGAAATGTATATTTAAAGTTGGATGTTTTTTCCATTTTGAAAAATTTAATTATTATACACAATAGAGATGATGCAGTTTTAATTCCATTTTACAATTAACAAGCTAAAGTATACTGGTGTTAATCACACAATTTTTTACATGAATTCAAAATTTCCTCTTTTTTGATCTTTCTATGATAAATGTTTATGCAAAAGGTAGCTAAAATAATGTAAAATTAACTACAATATTTTAATAGCCTTTAGTCATTTGGCTACAGAGATAAACATTCAGACTAAGGGTGCTATTATGGCATCTTAACCAAATTTTAAACTCATGTTTTCTCGAAACTAAAGTATGTAGGAAGTTCAAATTTTCAGGATTTTAACTGTTCTTGCTAAATGCCGACTTTCATTAAAATCTGAGTTAATGGGTTTCATTTTTGAAAAAAATTGGATATGACTAAATGGGTTTATTTTCTGTCCATTATAGTTTTTTTCCTCCCAGTAATCTTTTTGGGAAATATTGAAATACAATATAGTTTAGGGTGCTGAATATTGGGTTTACCATATTTCAGCATTTTATTATCTACTCATGTTTGCTTCATGCATATTTTACGTGAATTGACACATCAAAATGAAATTTAGATAAAAATAGTTTGTTAGATGATTCAAAATACCAGATGTTCAGTTATTAAAAACATTTTAATTGTACATAATTACAACACGTTTAGATTTTAATGTAAATGGTGCAGAATTCCTTCCCACAGTCATTAAAAGTGCTTGTTTTATTTGGGTTTTCAAGGATCCTTGAAAGTACTTGAATTTTGCGATAGGTCCTTGAAAGTCCTTGTTTTTTTTTTATTATTATTCTTTCATTTCAAACTTATTTGTCTAAGTCTCCAATCACCCAAATGCTATTGTGCAACAATTGGCAATCATTCTCTAGTGGATCTGGAATGCCAGCCAAGGATTTTCCCTCTATATTCCTGTCCTTGAAATTCTTTGCTTATATAGTCCTTGAAAAATTAAATTTAGATTCTAGAATGTTCTTAAAATTCTTGATTTTATTTGTGGAAAACTGCAAAAACCTTGTGTATGTCAAGACATTAAAATAGAAACTTACTTATTTTCCCTTTCTGTTATTTTTCTTTTAATTTTACAAATATTTTTTAGGCCTTCACCGTTATGTGTATTTGGTGTATAAACAACCTGGAAAATTAGCTTGTGATGAAAAGCATTTGCCTAACACTTCTGGTGATCATCGGGGTAATTTCAAGATAAGTAAGTTTGCCAAAAAGTACAATCTTGGTCATCCTATTGCTGGAAACTTCTATCAAGCTCGTTGGGATGAGTATGTGCCTAAATTGTATGAGCAACTTGCTGGAGGGAATTAAATTTTTTCTGCTCAAGAATGGCTTTATATTATAGCCTGCATTATTAAACTATTCCTTTTGTAAGCTCATTACTGTTGTATTTACAGCAATTTTGTTTTCTTATCACATGTAAACTGTTGATTTTCAATAAATAAAGTTAAGAAGTCATGTAGCTTTAATGCATTTGTATTACACACTGTTTATAATTGCATTTTAACAAAGTTTCAATATCCCATTCCAAAACAAAGAAATTTGTTATTTAAGAATTCATTTATAATTAATTTGTTACTGTTCATTGTAAGAAAATTTTCTATAATTATTTTATGAAAACTATTAAATTATAATATTCCCTTACATAGCTGCCAGGTTTTCTGACCAAAGGTTGGTTAATTTCTTCCAGATTTAAAAATTGTCTGTATTTGCTAAAAGTGGAGCTATAGTTATAAATAGTCATGGAATTGTAGTTTTAGCACAATTTTGTTTCTGTGACTCAGACATAGCTGCCAAGTGTTTTGATTTTCCCATTTTATGTGTGTGTGTTTTATCTTGTTTTGAAATCAGATTTTTCATCACTATAACATTTTTTTATACAAATTTGCCTGATCAAATTCATCTGCTTAAGAGTATCTACAGGTCACAAAAGTCAAAATCAGAAATAGGTTATGAATGCCCTGAAAATGTCACTTAACCCTTTGCAGACAGCGGCATTCCGGAACTGAAGTGGCACAAAGGACAGAGTGCTTTGCTTCCGAACTGTTTCCAAAGAATAGCGAATTTTTTGTGCTAAGCCTAACTCTAAAAAAAAATTCACTAAAAATCACCGTTCAACACAGCAATCTACTTTTTTCAGGAATGAAAGAAATACTTATTTTCTATTTGATGTATATTTTTCATACAAATTGCAATACAAAATACTTGTTAGTTACTTTTACTATGAATTCTGCTAGTTCATCATTGAAAAATATGCTAAAAAAATTAATTTTCTTATCTAAATTAGGCAGTATAATATTGTGATCAATTCTAGGTATGCTCAAAAGAATTCATATCTTTCAAATCTCTTGTCCAAAGATCATTCGCAGAAACAACTACTGAAGGTGGTGGCATTGTAACAATAGTACACTCAGAATCTGAGAAATCACTTGCATTTTCAGATTCATCATCAGAAATACCACAGTTCCACGAATCTTTACTATCTGCATCACTTTCATTACTGTCCTGTTCGTTTATCATACGAGTATATTCTTCCACAGAAAGAAAACTACTTGGCCCAGCCATTCTTTTATCTAAAATAACCTAATAATTTCACTGCCGCACATTTATCTAAAACCCAAACTTTGAAAAAATACTCTCTTATATTCCTATGATTCACCAATGAAATCATTAAGCTAAAATCAAAACAAGAACTGAAACTCAATTATAAAATAGAGGCTAGGAGAAGTGCTCCATTTGTTTATATTACAAAACCATGTTTTTTACATCTCCAGATGGAGAAATGATTCATTGGTTCCCCCTCTATGCTAAGGTCAAGTATCTGCAAAATACATTGGAGTTGTTCGCGTGGATATATAATATCATCTAGTACACAAATAAATTCAAAAGCATTCCATATGAAATGTACATTAGTGACTGCTATCCTTTAGAGTAAAGTTTTCTCCGACGCAAATGTGTGACTATCGTCCTTGAATACAAGTTTGCAGTCGGCGAATAATCATGTCAACCGACCATAAAGGGTTAATGAGAAACAGAGTAACAAGTTTTGAGATCAAAATTTTCCTGTTTTTTAATCTGAAAATTCATTTACCTAAGATTGCGTTAATGGACAATTCCGATTTTTTTTAAAAGCTCCTAAAACCAATTGATATTTTTTCTGATTTCAAATATCCAAGCAAACATCTCTTAAAATAATTATTTATTTAAATATCAAGAAATAAAAAAGCGCAAAATCTACTCAAACACAAATGGCCAGTGGTTGGCTGTGATGCCACATGGCCTGTTCGACCTGTGATGCAACATTCTATAGTGTTTTACCTTGAGATATTTGCAGGGTAGTAGGGGTTTAATTTTGTGTACAATTGAAATTTTACTTTTGTACTTTGTCTGTTTGAATATAGATCATTTGCTGTTTATGCCAATTTCTCCGATGATAGATAAAAATCTACATATTTTTTTCTTGTTCTGTTGATCCAGATTATGAATATATAAAATAAATTTAATACTTTGGAACTTTCTTAGAAAGCACTTAAAGCATCTATCTGAGCGAGTGACCTTTTAAAGTCTTGCAAGTGGGGTTAATTTGGTTATGTATCGAATGGTTATAATTTCGATACCTTAGTTTTTAACCTGGATTTTCCAATAGCTGGGAAAGCTGCAATATTTAAAATATCACGATTGTTGCAGCTCAGTGTCTTTACTTACTCCTTGGTGAAATGTGGGCGCACAAGAATGAGATATTTTATTTTGTTAAAGAAATTTGAACTTGGGGATTCTAAAGATGTTTAATGATTTATGACGTTTGAACATAATACATGGAAATATACATAATCAAGTATGTAATTATTTGCCACCAGATAAGTTTATAAATTAACTTGAATATAAAATCTTGTCAGATATATTCTTAAGTTTAATATATATATACTGCAAAGCAAGTTACTAAAAAAATTTCATATTTTGGAAAATTGCATATCTAGAGTCGGAGTATCCAGATGAAATCGGGATGAAAAGTAAAAGTGCTAGCTAACTGTTTATAGTTGCTAGCTAACTATAAACAGTTAGCAAGTAATTTGTAGCACTCTGAAAGCCTGTAAACAAAATAAATGAGTGAAAAAAAAAATCGGAACAAATTGAATCAATGGAAGTTTTATTTTACAAAATATTATTTATGCAAAATCATTTCGGCTCCATCGAACAAGACAACCCACCTCTGAATTTTTTTTTTTTTTTTTTAAATGTGCTCCGTAATTTTTTAAGTGCAAATAGCCTTTTATAGTTAAGTTTGTTATACAGTAAAATTAAACTGAAAATTTAGATTGAGCAGTGTATTTTTTCTGGGAATTAAAAATATTTGTTTATATGTATATATATTTTTTTATTATATTTATATGATTTGTGAGGATTCTAAATATAATATCTAATAATTTATTTTTAAATTAAAAGCAGTTTTAAATTGTTTCGTGTAATATTATACAGTACACGACCTCTTATCTGGCGTTCCAATATCTGGACTCTCCCAAAACCCAGAATACAGCAAAATAATGCCAAATTCTGCACCAACAAGTGATTATTTGCTAAATATTGCGCCAAATAGCGATTTTTTGTTTAAAATCCCGCCAAATGTTTTTTTGCTTTAAATAACAATATCAATTTAAAAAATGCATTGAAACATACTATTTTAGAGGGTTTGAAATAGGACGCGCAAACCGTGCACGAAATTCAAAATTCCTGCGCAGAAAAAAAATGCCACGTGCACTCGCCGCCGCTGATTCTTAAATTTCGAAAATGAACGCGAGAAATTCTCGCAATAGCAAATGAAAATATTCCATGGATCATGTTTTTTCCGCGAAGTTCCACAGTTCCTCTTTTCCGGAAAACATCCGACGTAGCACCGTTTTTCCCAAAAATTTCCTAAGCGGCTGCATCTGGCCGTCACCCCCGATAGTAGCTCTCTGAGGTGGCGATCCTGCACGGGCGAGACGCGACATTCCATTCTTCACTAGTTTCGGATAAATCTCCTGTATAGTATATAGGAACCGCGACTTGTCCGTAACTATCTCCTGTATAATATAGAACAGAAAAGTAGAAATTTTTTCACAGATAGCGACGATAACTTTGACTAATAATCATGTAATTTGGCTAATGATTTTTCAATTTGGCTAATTTGTTGGCTAACAGTTCCAAATTCCTAGTGCGGGCCCTGCATGTTATAATCAAGAAACTATTTTTAAAACATATTATCAATGAAATGAAAGGCTATATTGCACCGGTATTCATGATAAACTGTGCTTATTTTGTTTTATTGTGAAAGTATTTTTCCACTTTAGCAATCTGTTTGCATAATCTAAAATTTTTTGTAATTATTTCATATTTTATACAAAATAAATGTTTTTTTTTCAAATGTATTATTGATGAAATGAAAAGCTATTTTGCAACAGTATTGTGAAAAATAGCATTTGTGTGTAATCCTCTGTAAACTTCATTTTATTGTAAAAGTAATTTCCACTTTTGCTATCTGTTTGCATAGTCTAAAATTTTTATAATTATTTTGTGTTTTATGCAGAAAAACTATTTTTGAAACGTAATATTAATGAAGTGAAAGACTATTTTCTGAATAACAGTATTAAAATAATAATTTGGAATATAGGTTCAGAATTATTAGAGCATGCTGAAAAAGCTAAATCAGCTGCAATTCTAGCACTTAATAAAAGAATAATTAGATAAATTATTCTATTTCATATTTGAATATGTGTTAAATAAGCTCAATATATGTGAGTATCGGTTGGTTTAAATGCATTAAGAGGATTCTCTTATCGAAGCGAAACTAAATATTGCTTGTCAGCACTCGTAACAGAAGGGTGGAAAAGGCTTGTTAAAAAATGTGCTTTCCCTTGCTTAGAACTGTGATTGACAAGTCTCCTACTGTTTGATGTGATTTAGATGTTCATCACAATTTCACTGACTGTATGCTAGAGGGAATATTCCCTGGGAACAACCCTATTCCTGGACCATAATCCGGAAAGTTGGAGACAAAGAATCTCAGATAGGTTGAAGGTATCAGGAGAGCACAGCTTACTTTAAGAAAAATAATCAAATGGTCAGTTGCATTGGGAAGATTGCTAGAAAAGAAAAATGTACCATTTGTAGAAATCAAAGCATAATTGACTGTTGCTTATGTCAATATTCAATATTAAAAACTGTAATTAAATGTTTTTTACACACTTTAATTGACTTCGGATTATACAGGGTGTTTCAAAAAGATTACACAGCTCCATACATTTTGAACAATGGGTCACAGGTCTATGGCTCCAAGGCTTCAAATAAAATAGACTTTCAGACAATTTTGGTCACGTGACACTTCCTATTAAAGAAGCACAAATTTAAATTTTATACTTGCCCCGTCATGGACCAACAATAGGAATGAATGTAAAAGAACATATTTGAGATCATTGAAAGTTCATATTTAGCTCAAATCTAAAAAGCTTAAATTAGCATATCATTACCTCTTGTTACATATTTTTATTGTTAGGATTGAACCCTACTTGTCCAGCCTGTTTTGAGTCCACCGTAGGAATACGCAAATTTTTGGGGAGAACCCGAGCAGATAGAAAGCTTAAATTTATCATTTCATTGCCTTTCATAGTAAATTTTAATTTTTTGTATTTTAAACAATACTTATCCAACCAGTCCTGGACCCGCCATAAAAGAATACAGGGTTTATGTGAGTAACTCAAGAACTGGAGCAGTATAGAAAGCACAAATTTTACTTATTGTTGCTTTATATTCATTATTTGGGTTTTGAAAATTATCAGCCCAGTCCATCCGGGGCCTGCAATAGGGATGTACATGGTTTTTCAGAATAATAACTCGATAACCAGGGAAGTTAGAAATTTCATATTCCTCATATAGTTAGTTACCTTTTGTATTATATTTTCATTCCTTGGATTTTAAACATAATGGGTAAAAAAAGTGCAAAACAAAAACCAAATTTTATAGGATCTACATTTTAATTTTATAAGATCTGCACCTTTATTTTAGTTTTATAATATCTATACCTTTATTTTAGTTTTATAAGACCTACACCTTTATACTCTAAAAATGTAAATAAAATTCCTCACATTTTCATATTATACAATAAAAGCGGGTGACTAGAAATTATAGAAAACTAATACCTCTATATAAATTGGTATACTCCAAAATATTACCATTAAATGGACGCAATCATTAATTAAATATATCTGTTCTTGGTACAGAATATATATTATAAAAAAAACTTAAAATTCACAATTATGCTCAAATTCCTAGTATTCTAAATTATAGTTATTCAACACATTCTATTAAAATATTTAATTCTCCTAAATTAAGTATAAGAATCTCTGATTTTGCTATATAAAATTATCTTCACAGGGAGATCTGAAGAATAAAACATTCTAGTCCTGTTTGTGAACAAATTTACAAAAAATAAAAAATTGGATCAATCTATGCCAAAATGAAAGCTCTAAAGTTGTATTAAAAGATCATATACCTTTACTATTTATATTCTGTTTCAACAATTGGCTAAACACAATATATGAATAATTGGTTGGGCACGATATATGAGTTTGAAAAATCTTTACTAAAATCAAACATGATGTAAGAAATTGAAAATAATTGTTCCTGCAATTTCTTCCTTTATTTTTCGTTATATTCTTTTTAATTCCACGGTATTTTATCCAATTAATGAATTAACTCATGTAGTTTTCTGAAACCAGTTGTTTCCTTTAATTTTTATTATGTTTGTCTTTTATTGAGTCTATTTTTATACTTTAATTTAATGTTTTTACAATTTAGTTAATGAAGTCAGGTCAATCAAGATGACTATTTTTACAACATTAATTAACAATTTAACATATTTTTAAATTGGTTTGGTTTTCGGGAGAACAAATATTCAAAAAAATGAAGGTGTTCCCCTGAGACTTCTGAAATTTATTGATTGGAAAAAATGTTTAAAATTGTATTGTATTTGCTAAATTTGGTTGAAAGTTAAGTACTACTTTGGGGGAAAATAAAATTTGCGATTTTTCAAGCTGGTTTCGCACTCTCATTGCATTGAATACCAGCATTTATGAATCGATTTCACCCTTTATGCCCAGAACTGTGACTAAAAAGCAAGATGCAAAGTTGGTTCGCGTATGCCGATATGAGAAATGGTAGTGCAATAAAACTTATTTTGTTGTTATTTTCAACTGTCAACAAATCAGAAACTACACATGATGGATGAAACTTGGTCAGATTTCATTACTGTACTCCCTTAAAATTGTAAAAGAATATTTGTCAAAGAAAACAGAAAGAGAGGGAGATTTATTATGCAAAATCCATATATGGTCCTACAGCCAATGGGGGAAAATCTATCCTGAAAGATTTTCAATAAAGCTGGACATTTGTGTAACATGCCATGAAAAGCTTGCGCATGCAACCTGTCAATATCGTTTAAATATAAGATCGAATTATCATACTGTGGATTAATGCTCTCTATTTCAGTAAGCTGTATAAATACTGAATCAGCAGGTTCAAAATTTTTTCGCTGGTTACTTAAAACTTTTGACAGTAACCTGGTGACCCCAAATATGTAAATTTTAGCATTTATCTGTCATATCCTAGAGCCCTGAATTATCTCCAATAACCCACATGTTTTTCGCTTTTTTTTATTTAGAAGCCAATACACTATAGTATGAAATGACTGCATTAACAGAAAGAATAAATAAATTCCAATTTGTATTTACACATGGAATTTAAAATTCAAAATCTCAATTTAAAATGTTAATATTTTGTCAAATATGTGATTAGAATTAAAAGATGTATCAAAATGAATAATTTTATTAATCCAATCAGTCGTAGAAAATTTCAGAATACACAGTCAGTCCAAGATGTCACTGCTCTATATCCAGTATCTGATTTATGCACAGACTTCCGATGCTGTGGCACTAGGCTTTTAAATTTTAAAGCCTGAACATTTGAAAGTAAAAAAAAAATATTTTAAAATCACACAATATCAACAATGTGTAAGAAAATATCTGCATAATTATTCTTAAAACATAACTGTGATTTTGAGCTAAATTTACATAGCATTGATTCTCTACATTTATATGCTGAGTTACAGAATTGAGCAAAATACATTGAAAATGTGTTTTCGATACAAAATACATAGGTTTTAGGGCATAAAATACAAAATATTTTTCAAATTTAAAAAATTCCAAATACAAAATACATTTTAAAAAATTAAACATTCCTGTGTATTGAGCTGGAATAAATTTTTAGTGCAATATTTGTTTATACATTTTATTGGAAATAAACCTTATACTTGTTAAATATTTACATTGGAATTTTAATAGTATTAGAATTTATTGAAAAAGTATGACTTAAAAGAATAAACTTTTTGAAATTTTAGATCTGCATGGTAATAAAGTGAAAATAAATAAATGAATCAATAGGAGAACACATTTTATATAACTGACAGATATAATAAAAAACAAGAAATTTATGAATAAACCACCGTATGGTGGCAAATGGTTTTTACACTTCATTTTTAATGGAACCATTAAGTATTTTAATTCTCTTTTGCATACATATTTCGTAGTCATACGATTTTTTTAGAAATGGAAATCCATAGGGAACCTCCTAACTTCTCTAGATTTCAATGCTAAATCCATATCAGTCATCATCTAAGCTATATCTATAACTAATCCTTAGAAATAGATGTTTCAAAGAAATTTTATCAAACTTAAGTGAGAAAACATAAACAGAAGTGGAAATCTTTAGTGAACCTCCAATCCCCTTCGAATTTAATGTTGAATGCATCTCAGTTCTATCTATAGCTAATCTTGTGAAATCAAGTTTCAAGATGATTTTTTTTTAACCAGAAGTGGAAATACTTAGTGAACCTCCAAGCCGTCCCTGAATTTGATGCTGAATCCATATCAGTTATCATCAAAGGTATGTCCGTCATACGACCAATAAATCAGAACGTGAATTTTCAAAGCTATCACAACTTACCATTCAATTTTTTTAATTGTATTCATTAAAACGTAATGAAACAGTTAATTTTTCTAATTGTTTAACTAAATAATGTGCATAACAAAAAAAAATTAATAAATCAGAACGAGGTTTTTCAAACTTACCACAACGGAGCATACGATATTTCAAGGGGAATCCTACAATTTTAGGATTCAGTGTATTGCACAATATTTTCTAAATGAATGCAAAATTAAAGGTACGTTTTTAATTGTGATTGAGTGTATTACACAATATTTAGCGAATAAATGGGGAAATTATCAAAGAAATTTTCAGTGGTACCATCTATCGGGATTTTTTTTTAAGTTCTTCCATTTAGAAACTGTAATTTTCTTTAATTATTTAACTAAATAGTCCTATTAACAACAACAACAAAAAAAAATGATGAAGTAAACAAGGACATGACTTTTCAAACCTATTACAACTTAACATTCCATATTGCATGGGCCCTCTTAAATTTAACAATTTTATTGAAATGCACGATATTTTCTTTACGAATGCGAAATTAAAGGTACGTTTTTAATGTTGCAAGGAGTCTTAAGACTCCACAATTTTATTATTGTACTGGATTGTAGTGAGTTGTGCGAATGTTAGAAGCGTAGAAAATGCAAGACTTTGATGTTCAATGTTTTTTTTAATGAAATAGTTAATTTTTTTTAATTGTTTAACTAAAGAATTTCATTAACAAAAAATATATGAAATAAACTTACCACAATTTGTTATTCCAAGCCGAATCCTCCAATTTTACGATTTAGCGTATTGCACGATATCTACTGAGCAAATTTTTGGGAAAACTATTCAATATTTAAATGCAATTAGCAAATTACACGAGTATGTTTTCCATTAAGAATTGTATATTACCCATTAGAAATTGTATGTTATACATTAATAAGAAGTGTTAGAAAGAGAATGAAATGATTAGTACAAGGAAATGTATATGCTAATTCCAATAGACCCAAGTGATTCCGCACTCTGTCGTGATATTCACATTTTCGCACTTGTGCAAATTTTAGACAATTTTTTTTACAAGAACGTGTTTTCTAGTAATGAAATTTCACAAATGTGTGTTTTAAACTTCCAAAATTTCGCAAATGTAAGTTTTGACCCCCCCCCCCCCCCCCCCCCCCGTACCCATCTCTAAAGAAAAAAATAGTTCTTGCAATATCCCTACACCAAGATTATGACAAGGGCAACCATTAAACGCACCCATATCTAAAGAGAAAAAAAATAGTTCTTGGAATATCCCTCTGCCAAGATTATATCACTGCTACCGTTAAACTGATATTTAAACAAAGTGTGGAAAAACGATAGGACGAAACTGAAATCTGCGACAAAATTTTACGCTTCTTACAAAATAAATCCCAACTTTTGTAGATTTTTATGAGTCTGGAGTTGAATTTTCAGTGATTCTTAAGAGTTTCAAACACCACATTCTTTATGAATCTTCATACTTTTTTACAGGATGGCACATCTTAGCATTTGTTTTTAATGAAATTGGGTATATAATTTCAAAATTTTAACATTGAACATAAATTTCATGAATTGAACACTGTAAAGTGAAAATATCTTTCATTACGAAACTCACACTGTAGATATTTGGTATGATACAAATAAATTAATTTTTAAATTTTTATGTATATAGAGGGTGTATATAAACTTATGGTCAGAACTGTAAGGGGTTATAGAACTCATCAAAACAAAGAACTTTCACAATACAATGTGGGGTCGGAAAGGAACCGGTGAGCCGTGACAGGGCGCTTTCTCTGGAGTGGATGAAACGTCGCGTCAAAATGGAGAACCCAGTAAATCCGCATGCTACACGTTCCAGATGCCACCAGCAAAAGTTCTTCGTGAATGTGTGGGCAAGGATTATCCACGACCAATTAATAGGCCCGTATCTGTTACCAGACCGCGCTAAACGGACAGAAGTACCTCACCTTCCTCCAGCAGGTGCTGCCAGATTTACTACGTGTTATACCAGCAAATCATCGAGTGATTATGTTGTTCCAGCACGACGGAGCGCCAGCACATTACACCGGGTTTGTGCGGAACTACCTGGACATTGTCTTTCCGAACAGATGGATTGGCCGTGGTGGTTCCGTCGCGTGGCCTCCCGGTCTGTCCTGCCTGGATTTTTCCTCTGGGGACAGCTAAAAAGCGCTGTTTACGAGACGCTCATCGAGTTACCAGAGGACCTTGTCGCCCGAATTAACGTCGCAACTCCAGACGTTCGTGAAGTGCTAGGAATCTTTCAAAGTATACGCGATTCACTCGGTCGCCGCTGTGACGTCTGTCTCGCAGTTGGTGGTCGTTCATTTGAGCATTTGTTTTAAACATTTTGTCAATAAATTTCCATTATTCGTCTTCACTCCATTTTGACGTGACGTTTCATACACTCCCAGAGTAAGCGCCCTCTCGCGGCTCGCAGGTTGCTTTCCGATCTCACATTTATTGTGAAAGTTGTTTGTTTTGGTGAGTTCTATAACCCCTTACAGTTCTAACCATCAGTTCATATACACCCTGTATACATATTTTTTAAAAGCGAGATTACTAAATGTAATACATTTAAATGTATTGATACATAACCCACGAGCACATAGCATTTTTAAATAGCACAAGTTAAAAATGAGTCGATAAATTAAATAAAGAGTTCAGTTTGAAAGATAGAAAACATTTAATGAATATATTCTTCATAAAATACGCATTAACCATTATTTGTTATACATTTAAACAAATAATTTAAAATAAATTTCTTATCGCACATTCATAGTCCTCTAATTTGAATGACTTAAAAAAATTTCGATCATACCGTTAAAAGACTCCTTCTCCATGCAGCAAAACTTTCTTTGCTATGTTATTAATGTCAAGATTTAGAAGTATTTGTTCATGCACACTGTTGTACATTTCTGTTGGAGTACTGTGAAGACATACATGCTAATTTTGATCTTCAATTTGGGCAACATAACCAACACATTTGAAATGACATATTACACTGTCTTGAATACAAGAGATTAGATGATCGAATGCAAATTTTTTGTCACAGATAGCTGATGGTAGGAAGGTTATAGTGTCCTTTATGTTTAATATTTGAGTAGGAAGCCAGTCTATGAATATACTTTCTCGAAGTTTATTACTAACGTTGTGAACACAATTTTTTAAGCATGCTATTTGATTTTGATCTAAGACAATATGACACTGCGTTAGGCAAAATTTTGAATCATATAATTGAATTATTTTCTCTACATGAAGTTTACCATTTTAATTGAAACAAAAGAATTAATTGCAACTGACGAAAGAGGTATCTGCATATAGAACATTGAACGACCACAATTTTTGAGAAAATTCACTCCAAGTAGCAGGTGACAATGTAACACCTTCACCAGTAGACAAAAGTTAATTTTCTTCATTAGGGAGATATTTCCATATATGCACTTTCAGCTTCCCATGGCGAAGTTTCAAATATGCATACACACCAAAACCTAAATGCCACCGACGAAATTCATCCTGCACTGAATCTGAAGAAATAGATTCAGTCAAAACAGATTTTGTAGTGGAGGATAAAACTTCGCTGTGTGCTAGAGCACAAGAAAGCAGATCTTGACTCGAGTTTCCGACCTCGTTGAGGACTTGTGAATTGGCAGTGGTATGTGTTTCTTCTGGGGCTATGGAAGACATAAGATAGGTGTCTAAACAATCCACCGCAAACTTTGGTGAGGAGGAATTTAACACATCTGAGACAATATCCATGGATTTTGTCTCATCTAAGGCAGGAACTGACAAGTCCACAGTATTTCCACTAGAAATTAGCCGTTCGAGTGATGGCATACTTTGAATTTTAGACATTATTTACAGATAGTAACATCCAAGTATCACATTTGCAGTATAAGATTTATTTCTAAAACACTAAGATCTTAAAACACTATAAATTTGTCACAACTATGAATGAACCAAACCTATCTATACAACACCCAAGGTTGTAATGTCTTATCGGTTCACGTCATAAGTATAATCACGTGGCTTAAATCGAGTGTCGTGTGCAAACAGATTACATAAGATAATATTTGAAGTGGTTAGAGCTTGTAATTTTCAGTGAATTGTACAACATTGGATTGTGCTAAACGCAATTTTTATCCACATGGGAGAATTTCCACATTGTTTTATTCATCTTTGAAATCATAAAGTTAAAATATGTACCAAACTTAGTTAAAGTTCGCAATTTTTAATCACAACGACATTAAATACTTAGGAAAATTTTGTATATTTTTATAACTTTAGAGGATATGTTTGCCAAATCACGCGGAATATACAAAAATAGATAACAAAAATATGAAAATAACTTACAGAATGGGGTCTTCATCAGCAGCCATCCAAACTAGAAATGCTCTAGCACACAGCGAAGTTTTATCCTCCACTACAGAATCTGTTTTGACTGAATCTACTTCTTCAGATTCAGTGCAAGATGCACTTCGTCGGTGGCATTTAGGTTCTGGTGTGTTGAAAACCCAGGCCGTCCGGCTCGTCAACAAGGACTTGAGCATCCATTTGGACGGCCGGAGGTTCTGGTGTGTATGCATATTTGAAACTTCGCCATAGGAAGCTGAAAGTACATATATGGAAATCTCACTAATGAAGAAAATGAACTATTGTCTACTCGTGAAGGTATTACATTGTCACCTGCTACTTCGAGTGAATTTTCTCAAAAATTGAGGCCGTTCAATGTTCTATATGCTGATACCTCTTTCGTCAATCGCAAAGGTAATGACAATGGTAAACTTCATTTACAGAAAATAGTTCAATTATATGATTCAAAATTTTGCCTAACGCAGTGTCATGTCATGTTGTCTTAGATGAAAATCAAATAACATGTTTAAAAAATTGTGTTCACAACATTAGTAATAAACTTTGAGAAAGTATATTCACAGACTGGTTTTCTACTCAAATATTAAAAATAAAGGACACTATAACCTTTCTACTACCATCAGTTATCTGTGACAAAAAAATTTCATTCGATCTTGTATTCATGACAGTGTAATATGTCATGTAAGAAAACTTTTCAAATGTGTTGGTTGTGTTGCCCGCCCAAATTGAAGATCAAAGTTACCATGAATGTCTCCAATGAAGATCAAAGTTACCATGAATGTCACCATGTCAAAGTTACCATGAATGAGTACTCCAATAGAAATTTGCAAAACAGTGTGCATGAACAAGTACTTCTAAATCTTGACATTAATAACATAGCAAAGAAAGTTTTGCTGCATGGAGAAGGAGTCTTTCACTGGTATGATCGAAAATTTTTCAAGTCATTCAAATTCGAGGACTATGAATGTGCGACAAGAAAATTATTTTAAATTATTTGTTTAAATGTACAACAAATAATGGTTAATGTGTATTTTATAAAGATTAGATTCATTAAATGTTTTCTGTCTTTCAAACAAAACTCCTCATTTTAATTTATCGACTCATTTTTAACTTGTGCTATTTAAAAATGCTATGTGCTCGTGGGTTATGTATCATTACCTTCAAATGTATTGCATTTAGTAATCTCGCTTTTTAAATATATATATATATATATATATATATATATATTTAAAAAGCGAATTAAATATATATATATATATATATATATATATATATATATAAAATTAAAAATACATTTATTCGAATCATATCAAATGTCTACAGTGTGAGTTTCGTAATGAAAGATATTTACACTTTACAGAGTTTAATTCATGAAATTTTTGTTCAATATTAAAATTCTGAAATTATATATCCTTATTCATTAAAAATAAATGCTAAGATATGTTCCATTCTCTAAAAAGTATGAAGACTCATAAAGAATGTGGTATTTGCAACTCTTAAGAATCACTGAAAATTCAACCCTAGATTCCTAAAAATCTACAAAAGTTGGGATTTATTCTATAAGAAGCGTAAAATTTTGTAGTAGATTATAGTTTCGTCCTATCATTTTTCCACACTTTGTTTAAATATCAGTTTAACGGTAACCGTGATATAATCTTGGGAGAGGGATATTCCAAGAACTATTTTTTCTTCTTTAAAGATGGATGCGTTTAATGTGTGACCTTGTCACAACCTGGCTTAAACTTGGCGTAGGGATATTGCAAGAACTATTTTTTTCTTTAGAGATGGGTATGGAGGGGGTGTGGGTAGCTTTCAAACAATAATTTAATCATTCAATAAGAGGATTTCATGTCGTTAGGTTGCGGTTTTAGTGGTCTCTCCCATTTGTGTACTAATATGTTTTCTTTAACTTTTCTGCATAAGACATCTAGATGGAAGCGAGGAGGGAACAATGGATATATTAAATTTGAAGACACTAAAGCAAAATTGGAAAATCTCATGGTATCGTTTAACAATAATACTCCGATCAACAATAATTGGATAAAAAATTTTGTTTATGGAATCAGAAGGAAATACTTACGTAGAATTTGGGAATATATCATTGATCACCTGGCATCTATTGATCCTAATGAAAAACAACACTTTTATTTTGCCATATTGCTCGATTTTATAAAATTGAAGGCTCAGAAATCTTATGTCATCTTGAAGTGTCAGCCCAATAAAGAAATCCACAAAGAGTACTTTGTTACAACCTTTAAAAATAAGACATTTGATAGAATACCTTTCAAACTTTTGTTCAATCAACTGAACGAGATGATTCCTATAGCTAACATCAAAGTAAAGCTTACATACCGTTATGTACGACCCTACGGAAGAAGATTATACAATTATAACCAAATTAGTAAAAATATATCCATGATGAATAGTAAAGTATGTAAATGCCATCTTAGTGATTTACGAGACAAACACCATAATCATATAATTACAGGTAATCTTGAAGTGATTGATGATTTGCCTTTAAGAAATCTTTTTGAAAAAGGAACAAAATTCCGTAGACAAGAATTTGACCACGTGAAAGAAGATTTTAATCTAGATTTGGATTCTTTCATATATAAATTAGCTATTAAATATGAATTACCCATAAAAGCCTTTGATGAATGGAAATATAATATCCTAAACTGTTTTGTCAACCAATATAATAGCAAACTCAATATTCAATGGAATTCAATCATCCCCTCTTCTATCAGGGAAGTACATGAACGTTTTGTGATCACATATACTGATAAAGTGGTATCGAATTACGCAATTACCTGCAAACCTTATTACATAGAAATCTTACAGAAATCTTACATGGATCCCACAATGTACAAACCTTTACCTTATAATTTAACTGTGATGACAAATAAAATCAGGGCTCTATATAAAAGAATTGGCATCAATATAAAAAATGTGTCCTTTCCTTATTTAGTACTCATTCCAAAACTGCATAAAACACCCGTGAAATTTCGTACGGTAACTGTAGGATGTAATACATATATTACATTGGCTAACAAAAAACTTATGAATATACTTAAACCTGCATATAAAGCTTTATTAGTACAAAATCCAATAATCATAAAAAACAGCACTGAAGTAATTAAACGACTGAAGTATTGCAATAAAGATATACAGTTCACCAGTTATGACTTCCGGGACCTTTTCAACAACATTGATCTTAAAAAATTGCATGAAATACTTTTACTGGTACATACAGAATACAATCTTAAAAAAGTAATCACTTTACGAAGGTATATGGATTTAATTCAGATCGTTTTGTTTGAGAACATATTATGTAACGGTGGAGTCTTTTATCAACAAATTAGGGGTATTCCTATGGGTGGGGGTTGTTCATCAGTCCTGGCTGACATATATTTAACCTATTTCGAAAGGAATAATCATGTATTATATGAAATGCCATATTACAGATATGTGGACGATGTGATTTTAGGCCATTACTCAAATACTCCTGAAATTGAATTTGACTTTTATCCTCCGGAATTGGATCTTATCAAGAACCCTAATAGTGTCAAAAACGAAGTTAATTTCCTGGACATAACCATTAGATACAAACATAAAAATGGAATTCATACAGTTCTGTACAATAAACGTAATAATTATGATATGAAGATTAACCAAATAATTGGATGGAAGTCGAATTTGTCTAGGAATATTTTCCGTAACATCATAACAGGACATCTGAGAAGAAATCGTAATAATAATACTTTCAAAAAAGATTGTCTCACATGTAACAAACTCATTTTACAGGAAGCACTTAAAAATCATTACCCACGGAATTTCCTTAAAGATATTTACAATTCTTTCTTTAAAGAAGAGGATTATTCATTCTTTAATGACTTGAGAATACGACATCATATTTGAATAATCGAGGTACGCATGCGTATGGGTACATACTACATATGGCGAAACGGGCGATACGTTTTAGTCGGTAGCATCATTGCCAGTGTGATTTCGTCGTTCCATTTCTGTCTTCTTTCTGTCTGCATTCTGAGGCCTCCTTTTCTGCATTCTGGAGCTTTCATTTTTGCACATGCCACGGGGATCTGTCATTGAATTGCATTGGTATCCGTGGGCGTTGTCTAGACGAAAAGTACTTAAAACGGGAATGAGAGGTCGCTATCCCTCTCAGCCATTTTTATGCAATTCATATGGTTTTCCCCCTTTCCTTTTTTCAAATCGTTTAAATTAGTTATATCCTGCTTCAGTATATAGTGCTGCATTGCGCCTTTTTCTGAGTGGTATTATATTACATTTTTACGTATATTTCATATTTGTATAGTTCTATATATATATATATATATATATATATATATATATATATATATATATATATATATATATATATAAAATTAAAAATACATTTATTCGAATCATATCAAATGTCTACAGTGTGAGTTTCGTAATGAAAAATATTTACACTTTACAGAGTTTAATTCATGAAATTTTTGTTCAATATTAAAATTCTGAAATTATATATCCTTATTCATTAAAAATAAATGCTAAGATATGTTCCATTCTCTAAAAAGTATGAAGACTCATAAAGAATGTGGTATTTGCAACTCTTAAGAATCACTGAAAATTCAACCCTAGATTCCTAAAAATCTACAAAAGTTGGGATTTATTCTATAAGAAGCGTAAAATTTTGTAGTAGATTATAGTTTCGTCCTATCATTTTTCCACACTTTGTTTAAATATCAGTTTAACGGTAACCGTGATATAATCTTGGGAGAGGGATATTCCAAGAACTATTTTTTTTTCTTTAAAGATGGATGCGTTTAATGTGTGACCTTGTCACAACCTGGCTTAAACTTGGCGTAGGGATATTGCAAGAACTATTTTTTTCTTTAGAGATGGGTATGGAGGGGGTGTGGGTAGCTTTCAAACAATAATTTAATCATTCAATAAGAGGATTTCATGTCGTTAGGTTGCGGTTTTAGTGGTCTCTCCCATTTGTGTACTAATATGTTTTCTTTAACTAGTAATATTGGAGATGGTACATCTAGCATTACTAATGATACTATACCTAACTAATGTTGCATCTTTAAACGAGATTGGGTATGTAAGTAGTTGTTTGGAGTGTTCAAAACCCACATTTGTTGGTTTTTGACGTGTTGAAAACATACATTTGTTACATTTTGATAGTAGAAAACGCATATTTGTTGTATTTTGATCGAAAATAGCTAACTTGTGAAAATGTATGTTATTTTTCATAGGAAAATAGCACACTTGATGTTTTTTAAACTTCGAAAATTACATTTGTTAGTTTTTGTAATGTTGAAAACGTGTAACTGTTAAATTTTTTTAAGTCGAAAACACGTATTTGTGAAATTACGTTAGTAAAAACACGTTTTTGTGAAAATTTAGATAAAATTTACACAAGTGTGAAAACGAGCCAACGGCCGTACCGTGCTGAAAACACCGGTTCTCGTTAGATCACCGAAGTCAAGCAGCATCGGGCGCGGTTAGTACTTGGATGGGTGACCACCTGAGAACACCGCGTGCTGTTGGCACATTTCGGACGCGGTAGCCCGGTGGTTTGCGCGCTGGATTTGCACGCTGCCACAACTGCCACTGTGTTCATGCGGAGTGCGATCACGTTAACCATGTGGATCCGTAAGTCCTTCCGAGAGGTTGGTGGTAGGGGAGGTCCCTGTGGATGCCTCCCCCACTGGGTTCCGATCTAAATTGGGTGGCACTTCCCGGCAGTCCAAACAGTTACCTTACGCCTTTCTGGTAGGTCGGACGGTCTGGGTCTCACCAACAACAAGTGTGAAAACGTATGTTATTTGCCATAGGAAGAAATAACACATATGCGATTTTTAAACGCATGGAAATCCCATTTGTTGGTATTTTGTAAGTTCGAAACCTACATTTGCGAAATTTTGAAAGTTTAAAACATACATATGTGAAATTTCGTTAGTAGAAAACACGTTTTGTAAAAATAATTGTCTAAAATTTGAACAAGTGCGAAAATGTGTATGTCACGACAGAGTGCTGAATCACTTGGGTCTGTTGGAATTCGCATACACTTTTTCTTGTACTTATCAGTTCCTTCTTTTGCTAACATTTCTTATTAATGTATTACATGCAATTTCTAATGGGCAACATGTAATTCCTAATGGAAAACATACTCGTGTAATTTGCTAAATGCATTTAAATATTGAATAGTTTCCCAAAATTTGTTCAGTAGATATCGTGCAATATGCTAAATCGTAAAATTGGAGGATTCGGCTTGGAATAACAAGTTGTGGTAAGTTTGTTTCATACTTTTTTGTTAATGAAATTCTTTGGTTAAACAATTAAAAAAAAATAACTCTTTCATTAAAAGAAACATTGAACATCAAAATCTTGCATTTTCTATGCTTCTAACATTCGCACAATTCACTACAATCCACTGTAATAATAAAATTGTGGGGTCTTAGACTCCTTGCAACATTAAAAACGTACCTTTAATTTCGCAATCGTACAGAAAATATCGTGCATTTCAATAAAATTATTAAATTTTGGAGGGACCATGGAATATGGAATGGTAAGTAGTGACAGGTTTGAAAAGTCATGTTCTTGTTTATTTCATATTTTTTATTTATTTATATATTTTTTTGTTAATAGGACTTAATAATTAAAGAAAATAACTGTTTCTAAATGGAACAACTTAAAAAAAAATCCCGATAGATGGTACCACTGAAAATTTCTTTGATAATTTCACCATTTATTCGCTAAATATTGTGTAATACACTCAATCACAATTAAAAACGTACCTTTAATTTTGCATTCATTTAGAAAGTATTGTGCAATACACTAAATCCTAAAATTATAGGATTCCCCTTGAAATATCATATACTCCGTTGTGGTAAGTTTAAAAACCTAGTTCTGGTTTATTAATTTTTTTGTTATGCACATTATTTAAACAATTAAAAATAATTAACTGTTTTATTACATTTAATGAATACAATTAAAAAAATTGAATGGCAAGTTGCGATAGCTTTGAAAAGTCTCGTTCTGGTTTATTTAATTTTTTTGTTATGTTAATTATTTAATTAAATTTTAATTTTAAAAAATAACTGTTTCATTAAACACAGTGGAGTCCTGCACGTACTGTGCTGTCAAACATTCGCCAAGTCATTTACTAAATGTAAATGCTTCATTGCATTTTAATCAATACAATTAAAAAAGTAACCTGTAACGTTAAAAACAAATCCCATAGTTCACTAAATTGCAGGGTCTTAAACCCCTTAAAACATTAAAAAACATATCTTTAAATTCCCATTCATTAAGAAAGTATCGTGCATTTAAAAAAAATAATAAAATTTTAGAAGCCCCATGGAAAATTCCCTTGTGCCAAGTTTCAAAAGTCTCGTTCTGGTCTATTTCATAATTTTTATTATGCATATTATTTAATTAAATTTTAATTAAAAAAATAATTAACTGTTTCATTACATTTTATTAAATACAATTAAAAAAATTGAATGGTAAGTTGCGATAGCTTTCAAAAGACTCGTTCTGGTTTATTTAATATTTTTGTTATGCGGAATATTCAATATTCATATTTTTCCATTTAATCATAACTACTTCATTAAAACAATTAACATCTCCGAAAAGTATCCATACTTTCACTGATATCATTAAAATTTTACTCCCCTATAACAGACCCCAAAATTCACCGAACATTCCCCAAAATTAATATATTAACATCATTTTTACAAAATGCATATCATTTTTAATAACTCTCTTTCATATCCATCTTTCCCATTCCACCATTTCTCCATTCATGATACCGAAAACATCCCTCCATTCAAATTCCCACGAAAGATATCTCCCGTTGTTAATATATTATCAACTCTTGGTAGCACAACGGATAGCGTGACACACTACCAATCCACAGCCCCTGAGCGAATCCAAGTCATTCCCAGAGAATATATCCTTTTAAATTCTGAACATTTAAAAAAATCCCGATAGATGGCGTCACTCCAATAGGATTTCAAATATTCTTTCAGATGACAACTCAAAGTCGCCTCATCATTCAAAGTTAAAGTGCCCTCATGACGTCATCGTCCAACTCACTCGGCCAAATGGTCCCACAATCAGATTAACTATCCAAATATTACGTCATCGTCCAAAGTTCATACGATTAGATTGTCCATTCAAACATCGCCTCATCGTCCAAGGGTCCATCTCCTCATGAGATAACCCCATTCCATTATCACTTCCTTCTCATTACTCATGAGGAGGGTGTATGAGTCATCGGCAGGAGGTGCTGCTTCCCAGCTCCGCCTGCTGGAATAGAGCTCTTAATTCTCTTCTACTAATGACTAATGGCGCCCAAATAAAAACTAGTACCCGAGGTATCTTCTCTCGTGAATGGAACATGCTATATCCACAAGAATGATAGTAACAAATTTATCCCATAATATTACATATGAAAAGTGAACATGTTTTACAATAGTTAATTTTTTTTTTTTTAGTTTTATGTGATTTTTTGGTAAATTTATTTTAAAAATGTGTAATTTCTCGAGACCGGCTCGTACTAGCATTCTAATTCTTACGTCAATCGTTTTATAATGAAAGATTACATAGGAAACGATTATATACGTAATTTTATTGACGATATTGATTTTTGGATGATTTTTTCAAAATTTCATTCGAATATTTAGAGGTGTTCTGAACATTCAATTACGTTTAAAAACAATAGTGTTCCAGTGTTCACAAATTGTAATTTTTGTACAAAATTTCGTTCGAATTTCTCCATTAATTCGTGATATATAGTCTCCACAGATTCAAGGACACACACACACAGCCATCAACCCCAAAACCTTCGATTCATGTTCAGGAATGCTTGAAACGCGCTATCACGTCGAAAACTCTCTCTACTAATTCTAACTTTCGATCCCGTCTCAATACTTTTTTTTATACTATGTATACTAATGTATTATACTATGTATATAAGGAAAGTAGAAAGAAAGAAATACAATGCACGGCAGAGTTCGGATTTCTTATGTGTTTTTTTTTCATCATTTCACTGTTGACGTGCACGTAAATTTTAAAGAATTTCGTATGAGAGTCCCAAAAGTCAACTAAGTCCTGGGGCCTATCTTCTGTAAGTTGACCTGTTTAAACTTAATTCTTCAAGTTGATCTTTAGCCAATTATAGCTTCCAAATAACCTTCATGCAGTGTTTCTGTCAGACATACATAACGAGAGAGGGGGGGGGGGGCGAAGCCCCACGGAGATATTTTATATTAATTTAGTTTCTGTTTATGTGACAGCATTTAGATATATTTATATCGGGCAACTAGAAAACTTGCCCCCCCCCCCCCCCCCCCGACAAAAAGTCCTAAAGGACTGTCTTCCCTCATATAGCACCCAAGTAACCCTTTCTTTATCCACTTCAAATCTGACTAAAGGATGCCAATAAATACTTCTTTCAGAAGTATCACTGATACTTCTTGATTTAATATGATTATATATCTTTATATCCATACTTGATTTAATATGATTATATATCTATATATCCATAAATATATATCCATCCATATAAACTGTCCTCCATCTGCCAAGATTTTGAAAATCGAATTCGATTGGAAAATCCAGAAAAATCATGTGATCCTTTCCAAAGAATCAGAAAGCGTAAAATTTCCTTTAGGACGAGGCTGGAAAGGAAAAGGAAATTTATTTCTCTGGCTAGAGGTCCCCCCCCCCCCGCCCCTTTTTTCTACCCTCCTCATCTTAATTTTTTGTCCATGTTTTGTAATACTTTTCAGACTTGTAAATTTTTGTTTGGCAACTATCATTTGAACATCTCAATGGTGCTGGGTGTTCTGCTGCATTTTTTTGTTTAGTTTTTGTAGAGTTAATTCTAATTTGGAAATTAAAAATTCCCCTAAAATAATTTTTATTTTGCTTAGTTCTGCACTAAATAATTGGATATTATGGGTAAAAGTGAAATTATCCCTGACGTGATCGATATCATTCCTACATATCCTGTAGAGGTAAGACTAATATTGACTACTTGAAGTCTATGTAATGTACAGATATTTATTCTATATTGTAATTACAATTAAAAATGTATCTTTTAATCGGTGTCACACCTGAAATATCAAACTATATCTCCTTTTTGATAAGTGCTACCTACGGTTTTGAACATGTACCAAATATTTTTTGAACTCTCAAGTTTTAACATTGAAAGTCGTTTACACTAAGATCTCCTGCTAAAAATGTTACTTATTAGTGTAGCCATCGCTGTACTTTAAAGGGAATTAACATGTAGAAAAAGTGTTTTAATTTGGTAATTTTAATGCAGTTCTATAATGCAATGAAATTTCAAAGTAGAACGCCGTTTAGATTAAGATCTCTTGCTAAAAATGTTATTTATTATTGTAGTGATCGCTGTACTTTAAAGATAATTTACAATTAATAAATGTGTTTTAGTTTGATCATTTTAATGCAGTTCCATATTGTAATGAAATTTCAATATAGAAAGTCGTTTACACTAAGATCTCTTCTTAAAAATGTTATTTAATAATGTAGTAAAAAGTACTGTACTTTAAAGAGAATTAACACTTAGAAAAAGTGTTTTAATTTGGTCATTTTATTGCAGTTCTATATTGTAATGAAGTTTCAATTTTAAATTACAAGCATTCAGTTATGTTAAGTTCGCCTGTATGCTACTTAAAATAAATAAATCATCATCGTTATTCTTTTTTAATTTCAAAAAATCGTATTTTAATTTGGTCAAATATCAATTTCCACATTAAGAACATTCGATTTTAAACTTAAGATATTTTGAGGTGTTGGGCTGTTTAAACAATCATTTATGCTTAAGATGATCAATGATTATCTAATTAATGTAAGAGAAACACATTTGCATCGACTAAACTTGTTATAATTATTTCGTGTTATATACAAGAAAGCTATTTTTCTGACGTATTAATGAAATGAAAAACTATATTGCACCAGTTCTGCGATAAACGGCATTTGTGTGCGATCGTCCTTATATTTCGTTTCATCGTGAACGTATATCCCTTTTGCAATATGTTTGCATCGTCTGAAATTTTTGTAATTATTTTGTATTTTATATAGAAAAACTATTTTATAAACGTATTAATGAAATGTAAGGTTGTGTATTTCCCCGCTATACGCGTAATCAGCATTCGTAATCGGCGAGTATTCCCACAACGTCACAAAAGAGAGATGGCCAATGATTATCTAATTAATGTGGGAGAAACATATTTACATCATATTATGTATAGAGTTGCAGACAGGAAAAACCGGTTTATTCCCAGGAATCAAACGAGTTTTTTGGGAAGGAAATTTTGAAAAAACTGGGAATGTTGAAAGTTTCCAAAAAGTGGGAATTTTCAGTCATTGCATTTTGCATTGTAAAAGAAATATATATGGCCCAAAACTAATATTTATTTTTGCATTCGGAATTGTAAATAGCTGAAGCATGGAAAATTGGGACAGATGTGTTAAATCCGAAAAAAGTATTTAAATTATGACTTTCTTTTTATATATAAAAGGAAAATTAATTTCATAAATAAATTGCTATTTAATTTGTAAATAATCTCAATAATATTTTAATAATTTTGTGAATAAGAAAATTTGCACATTGTTAAAAAAATATTTATAATTTCAAATTCTCAAAAATGTTATTTCAATAGACTTTAAATTAATACAAATATTTAGTAAATTTAGCTAAATGGCGATTCATCCGTAAGATTTAAATTGCTTAATGTGGTGGATTAGAAAGAGCATATAAGAAACGCGTAAATTAGTTTCTTCCCTTCAAAGTTTCTAATGCTGCCAAAATTCCCAGGTTATTCCCACTTTTTAGAATTCCTGGATATTTTGCAACTCTATAGAAGAAAACTATTGGCATTTGTGTGCGATCCTCCTTATATTTGGCTTTAATGTGAAAGTATTTTTTCACTTTTGCAATCTGTTTGCATCGTCTAAAATTTTTGTTATTATTTTGTATTTTATGCAGAAAAACTATTTCTCAAGCGTATTATTAATAAAATGAAAGTCTATTTTATAGCAGTATCGCAAAAAAAAAACGACATTCGTGCGCGATCCTCCGTATATTTTATTTTGTGAAAATAATTCCCAATTTTGTAATCTATTTGCATCGTCTAAAATTTTTGTAATTATTTCATGTTTTGTACAGAAAAACTATATTTTAAAGGTATTATTAAAGAAATGAAGGACTATTTTCTGAATAACAGAATAAAAAAATAATTAGGGTTCTTACAGAAATGAAACAAATTAACAAATCTTCATCTACTAAATTAAAGCTTTGTCGAAATAATTTCTGAAAGTTGCGTAAACAAAATACTAGTTACACTTAGTAAAACCATTAAAATCGATATATTTTAAAAAATTGAAATTGATTTAATATGATTATATATCTATATATCCATAAATATATATCCATCCATATAAACTGTCCTCCATCTGCTCAGATATTGAAAACCGAACTCTGTTCGAAAATCCAGAATAATTATGTGATCCTTTCCAAAGAATCAGAAAACGTAAAATTTCCTTTAGGATGAGGCTGGAGAGGAGAAGAAAATTTATTTCTCTGGTTAGAGGTAACCCCCCCCCCCCTCACTCACACACACACACCACCATATCTTATGTCGAATATGTCGAATTTCCAATCATATGTCGCATTTTCCAGGTCATTGAATTAAAAGGCTAGACTAAAAATATGAGGGAGGGGGGGGGGGGGTACAGACTAATACAGACATCTGTATTCAAGATGTTTGTGTTTTTTAATTTCGAAACTCTAAGAATTAAAGATTGATAGTAGTCTCTAAATTTTGAAAGCAATCGATTTTAGCACATCCCTCCCCCCCAGAAAAATCCTCCATTGAATCTGAGTTAGAAGGTTATCCCCCCCCCCCCCCCCAAAATCGGAATGTTTGAAAAAGGGAGCGCAATAAAGCTTATTTTGTTGTTATTTTCAACTGTTAACACATCAGGATCAACGGATAATGCATGAAACTGGTCAGATTTTATTACTGTTCCCCCTTGAAAATATAAAAGAATATTCGTCAAAGAAAACAGAATGAGAGGGAGATTTATTATGCGAAGTCCATATATGGCTCTACACGCAATGGGGGGGGGGGGAGGGAAGTCTATCGTGTAAGATTTTCGATATAACTGGACACTTATGTAACATGCTTGGAAAACCATGAAAAACTTGCTCTCCCAAACTGTCAATATTGTTTAAATATAAGATCAAATTAACTGTGGATTGATGTGATCTATTTCAGTAGTTAGTGTTGTAAATACTGAATCAGTAGTTCCGAAACTTTTAAGTGGTCACTTAAAACTGCACACGGTAACCTGGCGACTCCAAATATGTAAATTTTGACATTTATCAGTCATATTCCTAGAGCCCTGAATTATCTCCAATAACCCACATTTTTTTCGCATGTGATATTTGGGAGCCAATACACTACAGTATGAGATATGAGATGGCTGCTTTAACAGAAAGAATAAATAGATTCCAATTTTTATTTAGACAAATGAAATTTAAAATTTAAAATGTTAATATTTTGTTAAATATGTGATCAGAATTAAATGATGTATGAAAATGAATAATTTTATTAATCCAATCAGTCATAGAAAATTTCGGAAAAGAGTCAGTCCCAGACGTCACTACTCTATATCCAGTTGTTCATAGGCTTTTAAATTTTGAAGCCTATAAACATTTGAAAATTAAAAGAAATATTTTAAAATCACTCAATATCAGCAATGTGTAAGAAAATATCTGCAGAATTATTATTGTTAAAGCGTAACTGTGATTTTGAGCTAAATTTACATAGCAATGATTTTCTACATTTATATGCTGAGTTATAATATTTTTTATTTACTTTAAATATTTACTGACTATTGATATGCACATAAATTTTAAACAATTTCGTAGGAGAGCCCCAAAAGTCAACTAAGTCCAGTTTAAACTTAATTCTTTAAGCTGATCGTTAGCCAAGTACAGCTTTCAAATAACCCTCATACAGTGTTTCTTTCAGGCATACATAAGGGGGGGGGGGGCGAAGCTTCATGGTGATATTTTATATTAACTTAGCTTCTGTTTATGTGACAGCATTTAGATATATTTATATCGGGCAAATAGAAAACTCGCCCTCCCTAAAGTGTCATTCGCCCCCCCCCCCCCCCCCACCTCTCGGCCAAAAAATCCTAAAAGACTGCCTGCCCTTATATAGCACCCTTTCTTTACCCACTTCAAATTTGAGCTAAAAGATGCCAATAAATACTTCTTTCAGAAATATCATTACAGTTTCAGAGAATCGGTACTGAGTAAAGGAATATTCATAATGAATCAATCAAATCCTTATCATTTCCCAACGATTTCCTGTGAATGAATATTCTTTAAAAATGTGACAAGGATGAATCTTTCAAAGTGATCGAAAAATAGGAAAAGCTAAAAATTTGTTATATTAAAATATTGTGACTTTACATTCTCGGATTATTAGATTTTTTTATACATGTATATCTTATGTCGAGTTTTCAAGGTCGTTCAATGCAAAAGTTAGACTTAAAATATGAGTGCATGTGTGTGTGTGTGGGGGGGGGAGGGAGTACTGACTAATACAGACATCTGTAAACAATATACCTGTTTTTTAATTTCGAAATTAATTCTAAAAGTTAGATTGATAGTAATCTCTAAATTTCGAAAGCAATCGATTTTAGCTCCCCCCGCTGAAAACAATCCTGCATATGCCCACGAACAGGGGCGTATTTAGCCCCCCCCCCCCCTACCCCGAAATTGAAAATTTTCAAAATGCTTCCTAAACAAATGTGATAAAAAGAAATCTACCATTCAGTTTGTCGTTCTGAAGTCCTTGAACTAGCAAACCAACATGTTTTAACCTCCAATAAATAATAATAATAAATAATAATAAGTAAGGAGTGTTTAGATACTAAGAATTCAAAAGGACTTGCTCCGGCTACTGTATCACTGCAATATTGGGAAAATTCTCCTACTGCAGTAAAACTAGAAATCTCGAAGTTTGAAAAAAACCTAGTTCCTGAAGCCGGCAGAAGGAGCTAAGATCAAAAGCCTGTTATTTAGAGTCTATAAGGGTCTAATTTAAAAATTTTACCCGGCTCGAAAATATTAAGATTTGATTCGGTTGAAGTCCAAGAATTTTTTTTTAAATAATTCACCCGAGCCTGATCTGTTCCGAAAGCATTCAAAGTCAGTCCCAACGCGGACCGACCCGAATTTTTTTGGATTACATTGAAGTATGTTGCCTCCTATGATGATCCAAATTTGCCATTTAAAGAATTAAACACAAGTTATATTACATATAGTAATAAATAACAAGAAAGATCAATCATGCTTAAAGCATTGATTATGAAACACTTTCCAACTTCAATGCAATTTTATTTAAAAAAGTCGAAAATGCAATACATTCCTCGGTAATATTTTAAAACTTATCACGATACTTCATACTACTGATTTATTATATTTGAAAACTTAAACCTTCATTGAAAAAAATGAACTTCATTCAAAAGACGGCATTGAAATATAAATTGCGTGGTTTAAATATCTCTAAAATGCAATACATTCCACGGTAATATTTTTAAATCTATCATAATACTACGATAATTTATTATATTTGAAAACTTCATCGAAAACAACTGAAATTAATTCAAATGACGTCATAGAAAAAATAACACGCCTGGATCTCTCTATAAAAGCAGGATTTCATTCATAACTTTCTCCATTTCATTCATCACAATACTATAATAATTTATTTTATTTAAAAATTAAGACCATGGAGCTACAATTCATAAACTTTATGCTTAAAACTTCATCGAAAAATATCGTCCTTCTGTTTATAAAATCAATTAATATTTCATTCATATCAGCCATGCAGACTCCATGGACTGAATTATTTTGTGTTAAAGAAATACAGTAATTCTAATACAACTCATTCTACATATTTTGCTGTTTACATTTTACATAGGTGAAAAATAGGCTTAATTGTAGAAATAATCAAATTTGAATGAGAATTTAAACTCAAATATATTGTCATTGTGTTGTTTTAGTATGTAGATGCACAGAATTTAAGCAGAAATAAAGTAGTTTTAGGATGGATACAACACTCAATATGAATTAAAAAGAACTTTAAAAAATCACGAATTTGAAACAAGATGGATGCCATATCTCATTTTGAAGTGGGTCATGTGATCGTTTCATATCATGGTCACGTGATCGTTTCATATAAGATGTGTAATTATTATTTTAATTTTTATTTAAAAAACTACTGAATATATTTAGCTGAATTTTTTTTATATATTTTATGGAACAATTTGACTATTACCTAAAATTTTCGAAGCAATTTGTGAATTTTAAATCCGCTTAAAAAATGTTAGAAAAATTAGGTCCCATAGGGCTCAATGTATTTCATTTTTTCAACCCGGGTTCAATCCAAAACTAATTGTGTGATATTATTCATTTATATTCCCATAGGTCCTACAGACCGTCTGAACAACATACTAAAATTTCATTTTGATTAAGTCATTTTTACGGCAGTTATCGTGCTAACGGACAGACAGACAGACAGACAGACAGACAGACAGAATGAATGAATGAATGAATGAATGAATGAATGAATGAATGAATGAATGAATGAACAAAGTCATAAACACTTTTCAACTTTGTTGTAAAGTGTTAAAAAAGAACCCAAATTTGAGAAATCTTTACAAATCAAGAATGAGCATTACTATAAAGTAAGCTTTTATTTATCATTTTGGTTTGATAATATCAGAGATTAAATGAGAAATTGAAATTTAATAATTTTAAATTAAAAGTGTAAGATGCTTAGAATACAAATATAAACAAGAAAGATCAATCATGCATAAGCATTGATTATGGAACACTTTCCAACTGAAATGTAATTTCATTTAAAAATTTCTAAAATGTGATTCATTCAGTGGTAATATCTTTTACATTATCACAGTACTACAGTAATTGATTATACTTAAATATTTAAAACTGTATCGAAATATAAATCATCTGATTCTTTATGCAAAATCAATGAATATTTCATTCATATAACTTGTATTCCAGACTCCAGAGCTAAATAATTTTGTGTGAAAAAAATTCAGCAATTCTTATGTAATTCATCTTACAATCGCTTGAGATATTTGCATTCTGCATATGTTAAAATTAGGCTTCCTTGAAGAAATAATAAAAGTTTAAGGATCATTTAAAATCACAACTATTGTAATTGCATAGGCACGGAATTTAGATACACAGATAATACACAGATAATATATATGTGTATGTGTATGTACTCAAAGTATTGGAATCGTGCCGAAGATCGGAACTCGAATTTTCAAAGGATCTACACGTTTTGGGACTTCTAGAACACGAAAAAACTACTTTTAGGAAGACGTCTGTGTGTGTAAGGGTGTATCTGTGTATGTTTCTGTGTGTCTGTGTGGATATTACATCCACTCTAATTGAAAAACTAATGGACCGAATTTCATACAATTTGGTAGGTAAGATTTTTGTGGGAAATCCTAGTGTTCATTAGATTATAGTACGATTCGTAATAAAAGAATCTGCCTTCTTTGCGAAATAGCCGCAGAAATTGCCTTTATCCACTCTAGCTAAAAACTAATGAACCAAATTTAACAAAATTTGGAGTATAATATTTCAATAACCTACAAGTGATTTATATACCAAATTTAACAAAATTTTGTATATAAATCATTTGTAGGTTATTCTACTACGATTCGGGAAAAAGGAACGGGCTATTTTTGCGAAATGGCCAGCAAAAATCGTTATATATAAAAATAAAAGACTACGTGTGCTCAATTATATCAATTAAATTCCTATTTTATATGTGATTTTTGACAACAAAAAGAATAAGACTAACCCTATTACTCTAGGACTAACCGTTCTTGAGATATTCTAGTTTTTTCGCGTTTTCGCTATGCCACCTTTGACAATAAGTCCAGCTATCAAATGAGAACCAAATTTAAGTTTAACGTGTAAATTCAATGTCATTTAAAATACTTATGTTGTGCAGATAAACTCAAATTATCATTGAATAAATAAAGAGAACGAATATGAGTCTGCAGGGAAAGACATGTGCTGTCCACATCAGAATTTTTAACAATATTACACCAATGATTTATAGAAGTGAACGGGGATTATTTTCAGGCCATTTCGAAAAAAATGTATGATCTATATTTAAAGATCCATCAAATTTTTGTCGAATAAAATGTTCAACAAATTTAAGCTGTGTACCAAATTTTAACTCTCTAGGACGTAGGAAAGTGCATTTAAAATGCCATCAATTAAATTTATCAAGAAGAGTTATATAAAATTTTAAAAAAATGAAAAATTGTTATCTACCAAATTTATTTTAAAATATGAAGCCACTCCCATATGCAAAACGTTTAAACAAATGGAGAGATATTTATTATATAATATCTCTCTCTTTTCTTTCTGGAAGATATCCCAAAGTCAGAATTTAATTGAATTTGTTTTTTTCCCCTATATTAAATAATTTTTTTAATTAAAAAACTACTTAACATATTTTACTGAATTTTTTTTTTATATATTCTATGGGATAATGTGAATATTTCCTAAAAATTTCGAAGCAATTCGTGAATTTTAAATTTACTTAAAAAATGTTTGAAAAATTAGGTCCCATAGGGTTCAATGTATTTCATTTTTTCAACCCGGGTTCAATAAAAAACTAATTGGGTGATATTATTTATTTATATTCCCATAGGTCCTACAGACCGTCTGAACAACATACTAAAATTTCATTTTGATAAACTCATTTTTACGGCAGTTATCGTGCTAACGGACAGACAGACAGACAGACAGACAGACAGACAGACAGACAGAATGAATGAATGAATGAATGAATGAATGAATGAATGAACAAAGTCATAAACACTTTTCAACTTTGTTGTAAAGTGTTAATAAATTTAAGGAGAATAATTCGTCTTATCCATATACAAATTTTAAATTATAACAGTTTGTTCAAATAAATTCTCATTCAATATTTATTATCGGAAAGAAATTAGGGGAACTGGGTTTTAATTTAAGAATAGAATTTATTTAATTTTGATAATTTCTAAATATTCGGAATCTAATAATTGAAATTAAAATCACAGAAGAAATTGAAAATAAAATATCAGTGCTCAATTTTAAAGTAAACAGTACCTATTGGATTTCATATTTCATTACCAATCAATGTTTCTTTCAGGGCTTTTTGGCCGGGGGTGCGAATGAAATTTTATGAGGGAGGGGGGCAAGTTTGCTATTTGCCCTATATAAATATATCTAAATGCTGTCCCATAAATAGAAACTAGTTTAACATAAAATATGCCCCGGGGGGGAGGGCGAATACTCGGCTCGGTGGGGATTCGTCCCCCCTCCCACGGAGACAATCTTTCGATAAGAAACACTGCAATCAAGCAATCCCAGTACAAAAGCGATTACATTTTTTTGCAATAAATTTTAAAATATAACAAATTGCAACTCGCACTTGATCAATGATAATAACTGCATGATCATTTCCTCAAAAATTAAATTTGGAATATATTTCTTATCTATTAAATTTATAGATCACATGATGTTACGAAACATGACATCTGGTACATAGGCATCATATATTTATTTTGCTGCATCCAGGCCAAAACATATTTTCTGTTAATGTAGTTTCAAACAGCTTGGATGTTGCTAAGAGCAATGCTTTATTTCGACTTCGAAATGTCGCCGAATAAATAAGTGTCTAATTTTGTATCTGAAATTATAATTTTCTGTATCCGGTTCTAATTTACCCATCTGCGTTCTCCTTACAGACCAAATTTTCATTACTTAATATGGGACAGGGAAATTTTTATTCGTTAATTGGAAATTTTGTTTCATATGCAATTTCAAATTTGTCTATTTCAATTTTGATCTATTTTTAACTTTTTTATTTATTTTGAGCCGGTCTAATCCAACCCTAATTTAATAAAACATGCCCCGAACCCGACCCGTGCACCAGGTCGGGACCAAGCCCACGGGTCGGGCCCGATCTCATGCAGACCGCTAACTTAGACCCAGGGGCGTGATGCTTCACGCCCCTGGGTGCTCCCGTCCTCCAAGAGGGCGGTGGATAGACCAGTACGGGGCGCCAACTACCGAGGGGTCTGGGGGTTCTTAAAACATGATTATGTCTTACTAAACCTTAAGTAATAGAACCTAAAATTATGTATTTAAAAAATATGTATAGCTTTAAATAAAAATAAAGGCAAATAAAATAATTGACAGCAAGATTTCCTTTGCTATAATATATATTACAATATGCATATTTATTTAATATCCGCTAAAATAAACAGAATTTATTTGATGTACTGAAAATATATCAGTTACTCGTCAGAATTTACCAAATGGTAAATATAAAAGTAAAGGATACCTATATCATACTAAGAGATTAAACACTAAGCAATCGCCTCATTTCAAAGCTCGATTGACACAACTTATTAATTATAGTATCACTGTCTATGATGTTCAATAAGTCTGATTCGGATTGCATTAATAATAATGTCTCCAAGTTATCATTGCTTAAGGTTGATCTCAATCTTGTTTTAATAATCTTAAGCTTGTTTTAATAATCTTACCCTTTCACATGTTACTTGAGTCATCGGGATTGTCAACAGCAGCTTATATACTTTGAACAGTTCATTATACTGACAGAGTACATGCTATAGTTAAGAAGCACTTCGTAGGCACACGTAGGCAAGAATTGCACTTTGTAGGCAAGAATTGCCCTTCTTGTAATTGCAAGGTTGAAATGTTGAGTTCTCCTCTTCGTCAATGTCATCAGCAGACAAATCACTTTCTGTGGGATCTTCTTCTTGATACTCTTCACTGATTGTCTGTTTGCTTATTCGGGGCCATACATCAGCAAATGAAGTAAGTTCTCCAATAAGTTTTCCCTTGTCAAGTCCTGGGAGAATCTCCACTATTTTGTCCAGAGCTTTGGGAGGTAAGAGCTCTTTATTGCCAAACCGCTTAGGGTCAAACCAGGCTAGATCTAGGTACAAGTTTTTGTGTTGGAGAAATCTGTTTTCTATAGTATTGATGAGAGTATCTATGACACAGTAAAATGTTGAAATTCTAAAACTATCTACGTCTGAGTTATGACCAACATCTTCATGACCAGCATCTTCTCCGGGAAGCTTTTTCACGTTTCTCTTCCGTTTATCTTTTAATTCAGTTTCAATACAAATACTGTCCAAAGACTCATTTTTTCGGCTCTTTCATCTAAATTGCTCGTCATTATCGATACGAATGTTCTTGCAGCTTGTAAAGTTTCATCAAACTTTTCACATAATTCTTTAAGTTTTAAGTGGGAAGTTTCGATGAGTCTCCATGCTTGAACGAAATCGAGATTCTTAGTCTGTAAGTAATCAGACAAAGGAGTAGTTATCTTAAAAATTTTCAGAAACAGCATAGCTACCAATATTATATCAAAACTTGTAAACTTTCTGAGAAGACCTTCAGAATCATTTCTTGTTTTAGAGTTAAACTCGAGAACTAGATATATTAAACAAGGCAATGACCAATTCTAAGTAGACAAGCTTGGTAGGGTGAGATTTTTCAGTACCATCCCAATCGTCTATCCTTCCAAATATCTTGACAGTAGCATTACTGCGGCTCCGCCACCTGGTCATGCCAATTGCTTCAAGCTTAAAAGAAGGGTTTTCATCACTGAACTTTTGTAATTTTTTAAGTGACTCCTTCATAAACACTTGAGCTTCCTGAAGTACATTAAAAAATGATATAGTTACAATGAGACATTGAGCAGTATCAGTGAGAACTAGGTTCAGCACATGGGCATAGCACCAAGTGTGAATGTGATGTGGAATTACTTCAGCTAATCTTGCTGCCAATCCCTTAAAATGACCATTCATGTTAGAAGCTCCATCAAACGCGTTAGCAACTCAGTTCTTGATCGGTATGTCGGCATCTTCCAAAATGGTTCTGAGTGACTGAAATAGATTCTCGCCTGTGGTGGAAACCACACATTTTATAGCTAGCAGTCTTTCTACGACTTCAGAACCCTTAACGTAGCGTAAGACATATGCACATTGGTCGTAACTTGAAACATCTACTGTAGTATCCATTAGAATGAAGAACTTCCCTGCCAATGTCACTTCTTCACATATATTTCTTTTTATTTCTTCTTTCATGTATTTTAAGATTTTCACAATCATGTTGTTGCTTAAAAATGTAACTTGATCTCCTCTTCCTACTGGCCTTTTCTTACTTTTTTGATTTTCGTTGGATTTTCTGTTCTGGAGGAGGTTGGTTTTACTTTTTGAAATTACACTGCTCACATGCTTCTCGAGAATCGCATCATATTTTCTTAACATGAGCATCATCTCTAAAAAATTTCCATGGTTCACCGAGTCTTCATCCAAAGTATGAGCAGATTCTACCTTTCCCCGAAAAGGAATACCTTGTTTACCTATCAGCTTCAAAACATCAACTACTGTTTCTACTACATGTCTTCTTTCTTTTACTACCTGTTTCCATTTGGCCATTTGGTTCCCAAACAGAAGATCGGGCAAATTTTTCTTATCTTTCATTAGCATGAAACAATTTACAGATTCTATGCGAGTTTTTGAGGTTTCATGCTCCTGTAGTCTCTGATGGACATGCTTCCAATCGCTGAATCCAGAGCAAAATACTGAAGTGGATTTGCTAAATGCAGCACAAATGAAACAGAGCAGTTGTTGTGGTTTTTCGTTGTACGATAACCACTGCCTTCGGAAAATTTGGTTACCACTGTTACTTTCTTGGATTTTAAATATTGATTTTCTAACGGCAAAAGGCAGCTTTTTTTTCATCAGGCTGAACTGGGTGGAACTCCAAGTATAATTGCAAGTCATTTGCTCCCGTTTTTTTAAAATAATCAATATCTTCTATTCGGCTTAAGTGCTGTCTTGTATTTGACGTTGATAGTCCTGGTTCTTGTAATTGTTCGTGTGTTGTTTCTACATTGTCTGAATTCGAGAAGGTTCCAAGAAATTCCTTTACAAGACTTTGTTCATCAACTGAATCGTTCAATTGCGTTCCTCGGCTCGATACTTCATTTTCTGTGAGTGATGGCGTTGCTTCACAATCTGAGGATTTTGATAAAGAAGCTGTTATTTTGGGGCATGCTTTAGCAGATTCATGCAACATTTTATTTCTTTTCTCTTTCCTGCATTCATGGCCGCTTTTCTTTCTTTTCCTCTCTTCCATATCATCAATGTTGGAATTCTGAAAACAATGAAAATATAAGTAATTAAAAATAAAAAAATAAGTCATTAAAATAAAAAAATAAGTCATTAAAAATAAAAAAAAGTCATTAAAAATCAAAATAAAATAAGTAAATAGAAGGAAACAGCAAAACAAAATGACCTTGAAAAAAAACCTGACATTTTTTAAGTTTTTGGCGTATACTGATTGTTAGTAAGTATCCTCTAGTCTTAGGCATTAAAATAAATACATTTGAAATAAAGTGCCCTAGTAGCACCAGGGCCGAATTACCATACCGGGGAACTTGCGAGCCTCGCTTTAGAGGCGGCCTCATCTTGAAAGAAAAATTGATAAACATTTAAAAAATAAATTATTTTCCTTTTAGTATTAGAAAAATATGTCCATTAGGTGAAACTATCAAATGAACTTTAACTTAAATCTTATACTAGCATATGAGCGCCCGCAGACTAAATATTTACAGACTACATATTTACAGATTTTTGTATTTTTATCATTCGAAAACAAAAATTACCAACCCCTCCCCCGCAACTATTTTTATTCGGTTCGTCATAGTGATAAGGGTTCAAGGTTCGCAAACCTAACCATAATAATAAAACGTGAAAAAAGCAAATTCACTCATTTTTCGTTGAAATATAAATCCGAAAAACGATTAGTGATATTATCTTTTACATGTGGATATCAAAATTTGCTATAAACAGAGCAATAAAACTAAATATAACATATTTATAAAAAAACAAACTTACCATATGCACCAATGCTACGGTTGCAGGACGGGAATGAAACGAGATGGACGGCCTAAGGGAGATTTCTTCCAATTCAGGGCGTCCCCTTGTCTTTCAATCTCCTTGAATGAACCCAATCTACAAGAAAACACTTCATAATACGCCGCGGAGTTAGGACTTCGCACAGCTCATTCTTTCGTTTCGCGTTTCAACAGCGACATGCGCAGAGAGTTAGTCCCAGAGTCACCACCTCCGCAATAAAAAAGGCAGTGAGTGCTGGTTCCGTCTTCTGCGGCGCCGTTTCTGAGTTTCTACCTTTTCTGAGTGTGCGTACTGTCTTCAAATTTCTCGGATCAATCAGTCTCACACTGACGTAATATTTAGATACATTTTGGTTTTTTTTTTTACATAAGCAATTCGAACGAAAATTTTACATCCCGAAAGGCGAGAGGCGCCGTGAAAGGAGGGCGCACCGGGACATGTCCCGGTGGGCCAGCACGCCCCTGCTTAGACCCCTTGAGATTGATATTTAAAACTAACTTCCTCCCCCCCTAAATTGAATTTCAAAATACGCCACTGCCAATGAGCACATGACGCGGTAAGTTAAAAGTGCCATTGCTCCCGTTTTAGGAACATGTCATAAAAATTTCAAGTTCTGTAAAATTTGTAATTTTCCAGTTGTTTTGTGATAGCTAGTGTTTAATCATACGCTTTTAATCACCGAAATCTTTTTGCATAAAGTAATATTATTTGCTGTCTTTAATGGATTAATCGTACTTCTCTGGCCTTGGCACTCAGAGAGACACAAACTCGTAGTAACCCCCCCCCCCCGGGTATAGATTTTTTTTTGGCATGTAGCCTTCACCTCACAGTACAAGCGGATATCATTTCCCTGTTATTCCCCTGGTAGCCATTGCTCGGAGAGCTGGTACAATCGCTTGGCGATTGCGTTGTACTGGTCATCGGAAGATGTTGTATAGTTCTAGAAGGATGACCAAGAAGAGGTCTCCGGATTACTGTCCCACTTGTTTGGAATTGTTTCCTTGCACAAGAAATGACAGAATGGTCCTCATAAAAGATATTGGCGCCTTCCGCAATGAACTGTCCTACCTCAAACTTCCCAACAACACGCCAGCGTTAAGAATCTTTCACATGTATTCTGTGTGGAAACCCCAGGCCGTCCGACTCGTCCAGAGGACTTGAGTGACAATTTGGACGACCGGGTCATGTATTCTGTGTGTCATAACAAAGCTATTCTAATCCAAAATAAATCCTAACACTCTTCAAAAAGTTTTCTTAGAGCACAAACTCTTAGGTGCAAACGATTTCCATATTGTTCCAAGAGCAAATCGTTATTGACACATCATTTGATATTTGAAGGGTACAGAGGAAAAGAGATCAGGGAAAAAAAAAAAAAAACTGGTATTACTACTAATGGATAGCAAAAGACAAAATTGAAGAGGAGCTGGAGTGAAATTCAAGGGGAGCTTAACAGTCTTGAAAGAAGGGCTCACCAGAAACACAATTAATCATTAGCATTTATAAACCATAATAATTACTATTATATATTTCAATCCATATAAAAATATATTTTACATATAATTGATATTTATATTTGTAAGATAAGAGTTGATTATTAATATCCATGTAGCTACTATGCATCAACATTAACAATAATTACAATTGACTTTTATACAAGCATTAACTAGTAGTAAAGCTGTTAATTAATTGAAAAAAATTTCTGAAAATTAATACAAGTTAATGCTCAATATTAAATCTTAACTACTTATCAGTTGATTTCGACCATAATGTATTATAGTGAACTCTGCAATAATATATAAGGTAATATCCTAAATACTATTGTCATAACTTTTAAAATTTTTAAATTAAATATGTAAATAAATTGATAACCACAAATGCAGCTAAATTTAAAAATCTTTAAAACAAAGAAATATATAAAAAAATTTATAAAGAAATTTTTTATGCAAAATTTTGATGCTATTTTGGTTGAAATTTCATATCGCTACTAAAATTTAACATTTTTATCGGGGGAGGGGGAGCTGAGTATATCTCTTGGAAGACTTATCCCCCTCTGGCCCCTACCTGGCTACGGTCCTGTGGGTAAATAGTATATGAGTGTATCATCATGTTAAATATTACTGAGTATAAACGATTAACGTTCGAGAAATACGCAGTTTAAATTTGAGCAGTGTATGAAATAATTCAGGGTTTTACTGATACCACAAGATAACGATCAGGCTCTGAAGGTAGCACAAGATCATGTGGGCAAGCTCATATGCCCCTGTGATATTTTCAAGACATAAATTCTATGAGAAAAACTCGAGCGACGCATAATAACACAAAAATGCAGCATACAGCTGTTTCGAAGATACGCTGGATTCCCTTCGTCAGTGCAAGAGAACCAGCAAACCTGTCCAAAAGAGAAATGGCGCAAAACGAAGAAACAGAGGGGGGGGGGGAACAGGGGGTATATACCCAAAACCTGGATTAAGAGAGAGCCAATCAGAAAACAGCATGAAGAACAGTCCAGCCAATCCGGAACGTTCCGGATGCAGAAATACAGGAATTTTAATTAATAATATGTCCACAAAGGGAAACAAAATTTATTAGAATAACAAGTTACTTGTGTAAGGCAGTGAACAAAAGTAACATAAATAGTAATACGGAAGTAACACATAAGAAGTTGTAGGCATTGTGGATTTTAAACATAAAAATTAATTGATATTTAGTTTTGAAAAATGTAAATACTTTCAGGGATTTTAAGGAATAATTTTTCAATATTTTAGAAAGGGCGTGATAGCTCAGTACTTAAAACACAAAGATTGCAGTTGGATTTCCGGCTCTGCCCAAATTATCCCCATGTTTACGCGGAGCCCCCAAATTATCCCCATGTTTACTTTTAATCTGTGGATCCGAAAACCCTTACGAAAGTTTGGTGGAAGGAGAAGGAGGATACGGTCCCTATGGATGTCGCCCCCACTGGGTTCCCGTCTAAATTGAGTGGTACTATGCTGGTCATACACACAAATACCTTGCATCTTCGTGTAAAGCGGACGGTTTGGGTCGAAAGAGAAGAAATACTTTTAAAAAAATGCATTAATTTTCAATAACAAAAGTAGAAAAATATTGGTATTTAAAAAAATCGCAACATAATTATTAAGAAATTAAAGTGCATCGCAAGCAAAATTGTATCTAAAAATTAACAAATAAATAAAAAAGTATATTTGGTATAGTTTTTCTAAATATACTTTTTTATTAAAGATAAAAATAGGATTCCTCCTGAATTGCCCAGAAAGACAGGCGTAGCCTGCTTTCGAATGTTGACGGGGCATGATTATCTTCAGCAGCATCTCAACAGAATAGGTGTGGCAGCTTCTGCCTCCTGCCCTTTGTGTGGAAGTGGTTTTATGAATGGACAGCATCTCCTTATTTGTTCCAAATTGGGGGATATTGACACTGAAGATACTTCTCCTTTTGGACTTTCGCATCTGTATTGGACAGCAAGACAGCGTATGGCCGAATGACCCAGGCTGGGCGTAGGATAAAAAAAAAAAATAGTTTTTCATTAGCTCAAGCAGTTACTTTTAAATATGTCATAAGTTCCAGTTCATCATCACATTTATAATATCAGGTAATAGTATTACTAAGAATGGAATTCCTTAAATTTGACAACTTTTGCAAAACATGTTTATTTATATTAATAAAATTTAGAAAAAATAATGGACATGAAAATTTTGTTCAAAGTGTAAAAATTTCATTAACTATACGAGGGTCAGTATTTGGGTTTTTAGAATGTGGCAATACCAAAAATAGCAGGTTTCAGTGCAGACGATTTTTTAAAATTTGAACTTTCATGCGAACATTGGCTGTCAAAGAACGAGAAATGCTATAAAATTACTTTACGATGTCCTTTTGAAGTTAATAAGGTAGTGACCAAATATGGATTAAAAGTCCAAGGAATTTTCTAGCTATGATTTATTAGGACTTTCGACAAGGATTTTTAATTTTATGCGATTTTTGTTTAGAAATTTATTTGAAAACGTGAAATATTTCGAGAACTGTTCATGCTAGCGTTCTAAAGTTTGTGTCAATCATTTTATAAAGAAAACATATATAAAAAATGATTACTTTCGTAGCATTATTGAAGGTTCTGTTTTTTTGATGATTTTTCAAAATTTCATCCGAAACTTTGGAGGTCATCCGGACATTCGACTGCGTTTAAAATCAATAGATATTCACTGATCAACATTCAATACAATCAGTATTCACTGATTGTAATTTCTGGACAAATTTCGTTGGAAACGCTCCATTATTTCGTGACATATCGTCTTTACAGACTCACGGACACACATATAGACACCCCTTCAAATACGTTCGGTTGGAATCCAGGGATGCTTGAAATGTACTCTTCCGTCGAAAACTCGAATTCAAATTTTCGACCCAGTCACAATACTACTATGTATTACTATACTATATAATATATACACTACTATACATTATATTATGTATATAGTGAAAGTAATATTAGTCCGTACTTTGACATGCATTGCAGGTGTCAATGTGTTAAGACCCTAATGATACCACATTTTGACAGATATTTATTGCCTTCCTGGTGTCGATTTTATTGCTTATTTATTAAATATTTATTATCGATTTTATTAGATATTTATTATCTTTACTGGTGTCGATTCCTACTAATTAGAGAATTCTTTACAACTTTGTAATTGGCTTATTTTGTCTGTCTCGCTTTGTTGCCGCGTTTATTATCTTAACTTTTTTTTGTTCTCCTCTAGAGGCGCTGCAATTACTTTTATTCGATCGAACATGATCACTTCACAATAGATATAACCTAATGTGTACACTCATAAACCTTTTCCTACAAAGTTAGGCTGCACACAAGAAAGATAACATTATTCTAATGGAGTGGTATATCAATGGTGGATCTAGGTGTTAAAATCATTTAATTAAATCCGTATAGTGCCATTTTTATTTTCCTTATATACATAGTATAATATATAGGAGAAATATTGTGACGATGTTCGAAATTCGAGTTTTTGACGGAAGAGCAGATTTCAAGCATCCCTGAACTTGAATCGAACGTTTTTTATGTGATGTCTGTGTGTGTATCCACGTGAGCCTGTGGAGACGATATCTCATGAATGGAGCATTTCGGATGAAATGTGGTACAAAAATTACAATCAGTGAATACTGAAAGCCTGTTGTTTTTAAACGCAATCAAATGTTCAGAACATCCTCAAATTCTCGAATGAAATTTTGGAAAAAAAAATCATCAAAAAATGAGTCTTCAATAATGTCACGTAACTAATCATTTTATATGTAATTTTTCATTAGAAAACGATCGACATAAACGTTAGAACTCTAGAAAGAATCGTTCTCGAGATATTGCATTTTTTCAAATAAATTTATAAAAAGAAATCACATAAAATTAAAAAGTGTCAACTGTTGTGAAATATGTTCACTTGTCAAATGTAATATTATGCGATAAATGTGTTAACATCATTCCCGTAAATCTAGTGCATTTCATTCACGAAAGATACTTTGTGCAATAGTTTTGTATTTTAACGCCTAACAATTCGCAATCAGTCATTCTCCATTTATCTGTAACGCTTGGGGATACATTTGGCGAATTTTGCGACTAATTTAGCGAAATATCGCTACCTCGGCGATATTTTGCTCTAGATGGACGAAAATATCGTTAAAATGGCAAAACCGACGTCAAATTAACGACAAGAAAGATCAATCATGCGTAAAGTATTGATTATGAAACAATTTCCAACTGCAATGCAATTTTATTTAAACTTCTCTAAAATGCGATACATTCAGCGGTCATATTTTAAAATTATCACAATACTACAATAATTTATTATATTTGAAAATTTAAAACTTCATCGGAAAAAAATGAACTTTATTCAAATGACGTCATCGAAATATAAATCGCTTGGTTCTCTATATAAAAGCAGTGAAAATTTCATTCATAAACTTTTATTCCATTCCTTTCATTCAGCGGCGATATTTTTAAAATTATCACAATTCTACAATAATTTATTTTTATTTAAAAACTTAAAACCATGGAGGAAATTTTCTAACTCCATGTTTCAAACTTCACCGAAAACGGCAATTCTATAGAATCGTCTGCTTCTCTATGTAAAATAATGAGTGTTTCATTCATATCAACTATATTGCAGACTCCAGAGCTAAATAATTTTGCTTTAAAGAAATTCAGAAATTCTTATACAACTCATCTTATAGCTTAATGTGTTTATATTCTGCATACTTTAAAATTAGGCTTTGTTGTAGAAATAATCAAAGTTTGATGATCATTTAAACTTAAAAATATTGCAATTATGTTGGCGCAGTATATAGATGCACAGAAATTACGCAAAAATAAAGCGGTTTTAGGACGGACGCAACACTAAATATAAATTAAAAATAACTTTGAAAATCACGATTTGGAGTGCAACAGCCCAGTGGGTAGCGCGCGGGAATTGCACTCGGTCGGCCCGGGTTCGATTCCCGCCACTGTCATCATGTTCACGCGGAGTACGATCACGTTAAACATGTGGATCCGTAAGTCCTTCCGAGAGGTTCGTATTAAGCCCCTATCACATTCAACAACTTTTCCGGCAATTTTTCGGACAACCAACTTTTCGAACAATTTTTACGCCGAGTTGGGGGAAAACTCGGGTGAAATGAGGTCAAAAAATTGGGACAACTTTATCTGACAGGTATAGAAAAAGTTGTTCATTTGGGACAATTTTTTACCAACCAGCCAATCACAGATGAGTAGCGAAGGAATCACGTGTGTAGAAAGGTTGGCGCAGATTCTACTACATTCTGGTTTGGCGTGAAATCCTCGCGCAAGTTTGAATCTGTGGAGCGCGAACAGATAGAATATAATAACAGATAGATTATATTGATATAATAACCAGGCAGCGCGAAGTATTATTTTAGTTTAGATTTAGAATTTTGTTAAGTATTTATAATATTTCTGTGTCATAAAGGTGGATGTCAATGGAAGTCGTCTCGAAGTCAAAAAAAAGTAGTCATGCGAGATGGAAATGGAGTTAATTGAATCAATACGTGAAAAATCATTTTTGTGGAATCTAAAAGATCCACTGTATTTAAAAAAGAATTTGAAGAACCATGCGTACGAGAAAATATCATCTTTACGAACCATCTCTTCCAAAGCGATTTTATATACATGAAATATTATATAATAAATATTAAGATATTATTACTAATATAATCTCTTTGGTCTCTTCTGATTAAAATTTATATTTACCAGTGGCTTGCTGGTTTACAGTATAGATGCGTTTCAGAAAATCCGCCTTTCTGTGAATTTAATCAAGAGCGTACGCGAGTTTGCTTTGGCGATATATACATATTTCATCAGTTTACTGAATGTGAAGTTTTGGCTTGGGTGGTAGAGAATCAGATCAGCAAACGACTGGGCTCTGGTTCGAATCCAAGCGAATTTTAAATTTTACAAGTGCTGCCATCTGTTGCTAAAATATTCAAATACAGTTTTCCTTTAATAATCTGCAGAATTTTTTTGTTTTAAATTATTTTACGTTCTATATACAAAATAATCTTATATCAGTAAATTATTTTTAAATTTGAATGCTTATAAAAATTTATTTCGAAGTTACTTTGAAAAATATCTTGAAGTATACTTTATACCAGGTATAGATGGAATATATTCTTAAGTAAAAAAGTGCTTGTAAAATTAGCAAATATAAAATGTGCATGTAAAATTAGACAGAAATCATCGAACATCCTTATACGAGTAGTAGTTATCTTTCGACATGTAATTTTGAACATTTTAGATTAGAATAAAAACAAAAATCAAACTACTTTGAAATTTTAATAATTTAATGCTAACATTTGAAGACTTTTTTTATTATTTTAAACGCACATAGACAATTAGAAATTTACAATACATTTGAAAATCATTTACTTTTCATAAAAAAAATAAGTTTGTATATAAATATGAAAAGTTAACTCTTTTAAATTTGAATGCTTATAAAAATTTATTTCGAAGTTACTTTGAAAAACATCTTGAAGTATACTTTATACCACCTATAGATGGAATGTACATTTAAATCTATTTTAAAAAATAATTATAAATGTAGATAAAATAATTTTTAAAAGTTTACTTTAATGAGAAATATTTTAAACTTTACAAACGAGCAAAGAACATCTTCGGATATTTAAAATAGATACGTCTTTGAAAACCTTTGAAATCAAGTATAAAATGGTAATGAACTTAAATTTGTTGAAGACATAATATTTTAATAACGGCATTCTTGAATTTAAATACTTTTTACGTTTTCTTTTTCTTTGTTTCATTTCAGTCAATATCGGCAATATCGCTTTTTAAACTAATTTTGTATCTTAAAATAGAGTCAATATTTTTCACCAAATATTTATTTGCGTTTTATACGGATGTGTGACAAATCCAAATATTTTTTAATGTTCATTCAACTGTTTAAGCTTCTGATATCTGAAGTAATCCATATAAAAAAGAGCAAATCAAAAATTTACAATAGATTTTGTCCACATCCTTCTCGGTTTACTTTGTTTCTTCTTCTTAAGCAGGAATAATCCTAGCGTAATTATGCCAAGGCATATTTGATTTTTTCCTGCAGCTGATAGCAATTTAGTTATAATTAAAAAGTAATAAAGGTTACAAAACGAAGTACTAAGTAAAAGTCTTGTTTTACTGCCGAAGTCGAAGCGAGAACGCGCTGCCTGCCGAAAAGTACATGTATAAATGTATAGTTGTCGCCAAAAGGCGATAAACATACCGCCGTAGTTTTGTCATTTAGCACAACTTCTTCAAACTGTCAATAACCCTATCGCCAACTTTTTCGCCGAAAAATTGGGGGAAAAGTTGTCCGAAATAGTTGGTTGTTCCAAAAGTTTTTGAGTGTGATAGGGCCTTTAGGGGAAGGAAACGGTCTCTGTGGATGCCTCCCCCACTGGATTCCAGTCTAAATTGGGTGACACTTCCCGGCCGTCCAAACAGATACCTTATACCTTTCTGGTAGGTCGGATGGTCTGGGTCGAAGAAAAAAAATCACGATTTTGACACTTAGAAAAAAGATAGATGCCATATTTTATTTTGAAGTAGGTCACATAATCTATTCATGTAATATGGGTGCAATTAATATTTTAATTTTAATTTTAAAAACTACCGAACATATTTTTCTGATTTCATATATTTTATGGGATAATTTGAATATTTCCTAAAAATTTCGAAGCAATTTGTGAATTTTAAATTCGCTTAAAAAGTCTTTGAAAAATTAGGTCCCTTAGGGTTCAATGTATTTCATTTTTTCAACCAGAGTTCAATCCAAAACCAATTGGGTGATATTATTCATTTACATTCCGTCTCGACAACATACTAAAATATCATTTTAATAAAGTCATTTCTACTGCAGTTATCGTGCGAACGGACAGACAGACAGAATGAACAAAGTCATAAACACTTTTCAACTATGTTGTAAAGTGTTAAAAATGACGCCAAATTGAAGAATTAATTATTAAAATATTTTAATATATATGAACTATATTGCTTATGCTATCAATATTGATGCTATCAATATTGATAATTGTCAATTTAGAGTTGCTAAGTTAATTGGGCACTTCGAAATAGTTTTACATGCTGTTTGTTATCCGGGAAAATGCCAAATGTGCATTTTAACATTAAAAACATTGTACAGTAGATCTGAAGCACTACTTTTTCATTGTGAAAGAAATAAATTCATTGCACTGTAGGGGGAAAGTCTTGTGCTGCCCACATCAAATTTTTGTTAATCTATGGCAAATAATGAAATAGTGGACAACTTGCCTGGGCACCGTGAATATTATTTTTATATTTACTTCACTAATGAACAAATATTTGGCACTTAATTCTAATGCAATAGTACTTGTCAAATACGGTGCATAACATGAATTAAAGATATTGTGAGGGAAGAATTTCTAATGGAAAATGGAATCTGCAGAAGAATTTCAATAGAAAATATGACTTGGCGGCTCATTATTCTGGGAAGTGCATTTTAGTTGTGTCTGTATTCAAAATTATTGATTGAAATTCCAAACTGAAAGTGAATAGATATCCCAAGAGACAATTTATATTGCAGAGACATATTTTGCTTTCTTTAGATATGCAATTTCTGAAGCAGTTCTCGGGGAGGTCGCAATAGTCTTGGTGGTCCAAATGCTTTGATATTCTCGGTGGTGGTCGGCGTTTAAAGATATATCATGGGAATATATATATTTTTTTTACTCTTTTAACTTTTCAATGCTGAAAGTCATGAACTCTGAGTCAACCGAGCTCGACCGGTTTTTAAATAAAAAGAATTGCGAAGGAGGAAATAGAGATTGAAGATGCAATTTGTGCCGCAGTAGTCAATTTCCCCAAACCTATCTTAATGACTAAATTTTATTTTTGAAATTCTTTAAAGTGGTAGGATGAAAAAATAGTTTTTCTTGGAGAGAATGGGGAATCGAAACAAACACCACTCACGTTTCGATTTTTTTTATTTTCATTTCTTTTGAGTTCTTTTGAATTACAGTCCGCCTAGGCAGCCCGAAAGAGTCAGGGATCTAAAATTGTCTTCAGTGTGTAGAAATGTCATCAACCGCACAGAAAGCTTAAATAGCCGCCAAGGAGAGAAGGGAAAAAATTTTCAGAGGTGTAGGCAAGTCGCCAGCTCAAGTTGTTTCTTACATTCTAGAAGTCAGAAAATTTTGCGTAGCAGATGCAATGCATGTCGCCTCCGAAAATGAGAGTTTTTAACCTGAGTTTACTACAAAAATCCCCACTTAAAATATCTAGATGATAGCGTAGATAGTTAAGTTAGGTTACTGCAGTCAGATCAATATTTCCCTGGAAGGGATTCAAAAATGTTTGACTCTTCAGTAACTAAGGACGTTGTAGGTTTATTTCATCCGAACATATACACATCATCAAAACAAACCACAATCAAACCGGTAATCCCGTTTGATGTTAGCGAATTATTCGACAACAAGGTGTTCTGTGATGGTCAATCGCACGTCAATAGCAGTTGTAAGTGGTTATAAAATCAACAATGATTTACGCGGTGATTTTAAAACTTAGTGCAATTGCTTGTCATTGCATTCATCTCAAGATTTCCACGTGTATACATACTGTTTGAAAAATCATCTTCACTGTTTATACATATTTCAAGTAAGTCACACTTTAAAAATTTCTACTAAATTGTTATTGTTGTACGTATTTTATTAATTGTCATTGTAAATAAATATGTTCCTTGGATTAGAATATATTAAATTAGATTTATTTTGCCAAGAAAAGCAACATAATGCATTAATTGTCACGTATCTAGTTATGTATAATTAACAAAGGAAAATATGCTCATAGCCAAATATAGGTAAAAGAAAATTATGTAGTAATAGCAAATGATTAGACTGTTGCAAAACAGATAGAAATGCTGGGAAAAGAACTAGCAAAAAGGCTATGTAAAAAGCCTATAACATGTATTTTATGTATGAAAATTTACCATATATATTTCTGTTTTATAATTTCAAAATCTATTAATTTCGGAATAACTTCATAACAAATGAAACATAAACAATAAGTATATATTTTACTTTATTAATTTTAGATTTAAACCACATTCGAAATTTTTGTCTAGAATAAAAGTTTTTCAGTTTTGATTTTGAATTAAATTTTAAACTATGCATGGACGTAGCTTAATTTAATTTTAGCATACGTATGCTAAAAATATTTTGCACCATAAATATAAATACCTATATTTTTAATAATGATTGCAATACTTAGTAATACTCTGATTTATTAAATGTAGAGTAAAATTATCCATTGTAATTTTTGAATTAAACTCTACAATAAAATAAAATATAAAAGTAATTTTTAAATGATTTTATTTTTAAGAGCCTAAACTAAAATTTGGGGCGAGGGGGGGGGGGCTTTTGCATATTTTCTTTAAAGAACTGAAATTGCTAGTTACGCCGCTGATGTATAGGGAAAGTATTGGAATCGTGTCGAAAATTGAAAAGAGCATCTTATCTGTCTAACACGTGACGTGCCCTATTGTTTAACATATTTCATTATTGTAGGAAAACTATATATTAGAGCTTTTTATAACTATATTTCACCGAAAATCAATAGAGAGTTTTTTCAACGATTAAAGTAAGTTTTTCATGTTATTCACTCAATCATTTCCAGATTTCGCGCTTCCTCCGTAAAAGAAAAATTTACAATATCTCGAGAACGGCTCTTGATAACTGCTACGCCATGCTGCCCATTTACATGCTGCTAATAGTCTTTACAAACGTGTTTACACTCTTGCCTCTCGGAAAGTAATAGACCTCTGGCTTTCATCGATTGACGATTATCGAATAATCGTACCAAATATTGTTGGATTTGCTCAATTTGCTCGAAACATGGGAAAAGTAAAATTTCCAAAATCGCGAGAACGGCTAAATAATATATATATAATCTTAAACAATGATGTACATATATTTCTGGTTAAAAGTACTTAGAGAAATTTTTTTCATTTAATAGTGAGTATATTCAATTATACATTTTTCTTGATCGAAAACGTAAACAGTTTACGTTTGTGCCCAGTAAATAATGGCATTGGCGTTCAAATAAAATATTATATAATAGAACAGGTATTTTCGTTACATTTTAGAAGATAATTGAGTTTTTACAACGTTTTCCCTGTTTAAAATTATTTTTTAATAGTAATTTAAAAAAATTGAGATTTTTCGCTAAATCTTTCATTCCTAAAATCAACTGTCCTTTGACTTTCATTAATTAAAATAATCGTATCAAATTTAATCCGATTTGCTCAATTTGTTTTACAGTTATGGTGTCTACAGACTTTCGGAAAGACTTCTTTGAAAAAAGGGTTGATTCGTATTCAGAGTTGCTAAAGCATGTAAATCGGAATTATTTTCTAACCTATCACAATACTTTCCCTCTACATATAGGGGAGACCATGGTACAATGGACCACTTCTTACATTTTGGCGTTTTTCTTTTAAATGATGAACAAAAGCATCACTTTAAATGAGTATATATTGCCTAAATATTCAAATTTATGCTATACTTAAGAAAAAAATCTAATGTAGGCACCACATGACTTTCTTTATATAATACAATAAATTTACTCCTTTTACAGTAAAAAATAATGTATAAGAAACGTGTTTTTTACGTTGAATTGTACATTTGGCGATTTTCCGGATGACAACATGTAATACTATTTCTAAGTACCCAATTAACTTATATTTCACACAACTCTAAATTAACAATTATCAATATTGCTAGCATCCTCAATAAGCGATATAGTCCATATATTAAAATATTTTAATAATTAATTCATCGTTTAGGAGTCATTTTCATTAATTTAGCGTCATGTTTGCAATTTTGACGAAATTTTCGTTAGTCTGGGGCGAAATATCGCCAAGTTTCCGATACTTTGCTAGATTATTTGCCAAGTTTGCCAAATACATTACCAAGTGTGTCAGAGAGACGAGCATTTCTTATATACTAGAACGTATACCCGTTATATGACGGATATCAGAATTTGCGAAACATTACATATCATATTTCGTCATTTTTATCAATTTGGAGACATTTTTGTAACTTTGGCAACATTTAAAACAGTCACCAAGTTTTCGACGTCCCGCTAAATTTCTCGCCAAGCGTTACGGATGGAGAAATGAGTTATTCTTATAGTCTATTCTTATGTTTTTTTTTATGATACTGAACATCAATTAGTTGTCATTTCATTGATTCAGCGTCAGTGTCATCAATTTGGGGAATTTTTATCAATTGGGTGATATTTTCGTCAATTTGGCAGCATTTAAAAAGTCACCAAGTTGGAGATATTCCGAAAAATTCCTCACCAAAATTTTATCCAAACGTTACGGACGGCAAAATAGGTTATTCTTATAGTACTCGTAGATTCTTATATTCTTTCCCAGATATTGAATTTTCGTCAATTAGTCGTCATATTTATCAATTTGGTGCCATTTTCGTTAATTTTGCGACATTTTCGTTAATGTGGCAATATTTAAAAAAGTCTCCAAGTTGGCGACATTCCGTGAAATTCGACGCCAAAATCTCAACAAGCGTTATGGACGGAGAAATAAGTTATTCGTATAGCAGATAAATGACTATTGGCGTCCAACTACAAAAGTATTACCCAAAGTATCTTTTCGCATGAATGGAACAAGATGGATCCTCGAGAATGATGTCTCCAAATTTATCGCATGATAATACATATGAAAAGTGAACATATTTCATAATTAATATTTGTTTTTTAATTTGTGATTTTTTGATAATTTTATTTGAAAAATGTGCAATATTTCGAGAACGGTTCTTGCTAGCGTTCTAAAGTTTGTGTCAACTGTTTTCTAAGGAAAAATTACATAAGAAATGACCATTTGCGTAACTTTACGAAAGGTTTTAATTTTTTGACGATTTTTCCAAAATTTCACTCGAAAATTTAGTGGGATTCTGAACATTCGATTACGTTTAAAAACAATAGGACTCCAGTATTCACGGATTGTCATTTTTGTACCAAATTTCGTTCAAATCGCTCCATTCGTTCGTCAGATATCGCCACACACACACACACACCATCTCAGAAACATTTGATTCGTGTTCAGGGATGCTTGAAACGTGCTCTCCCGTCGAAAACTCGAATTCCAATTTTCGACCCCGTCACTATACTTTCCTTATACATTATACTATGTATATAAGGAAAGTAGAAATAATTGAAATTATGTTTTACTCTATAAACTTCTTAAATGACAAGTGACAATGTGGACTATTGTACCCTGGGGTTGAAGTACAATGGTCACCATGGGATGGAACATGGTTAATTTTTCTCTAAGAAATATGAAAATGATTCAAACAATTTATTTAGTATCTAAACACGAAAACTAGATTTCAGTAAGTTATTGTATCTCAATTTTCAATTAAAATTTTACAAGTTCAAACTTTTTACGCTTTGCAATCTAAAAATTTTAGATTTTTGAAAATATATTCCATAAATATCTGAAGAAAATAATAGTATGTAAAATAGGGGGAGCGGTAAATGTAACCCATTCAATGTATATAGCAATAATTAACGGAGATTAAATTTGCAAAGGACACAACAAAATATTTTTATCTACTATTTTCTGTGATACCCTAGGTTCTGAAAGGCATATTACTACATGCCCATTTATGGCAGATGAATTAAAATTTTCAGGAAACACACCTTAATTAGACTTTTGTCGCATTAATCGCACAAAGATCATAATGTACATCAAGTCTTTCAATGGCTAGAACGTGAATTACATATTAAGAAGATTGAAAGATTGAAAAAATGAAAGATCATATAAATAAAATGCGCAATGCAGCTCTTTCTTCATTATACGAAGTAAATTAAAATAGGATGTAAAAAAAGATATAGAAAGTATGGGAAGGCTAACGGGCAATATGCTAAAAAGACCAAAGGGAGGATTGTGACCCCTTAAATCCCCGATTTCCGCATGCTGCTAGGCCGCGGCACACTCCCGTTATGGCAGAAATTCCCGTTGCGCTTTTCCAATGCATGTATTTCGAAAGAATAGACCTTGAATTTCAAAGGAGTAAACCAAAGGATATCATACCTATTCCTGATATAATCCAATTGAGCAATAAGGAGGAAGAACACATCTAACCCTTCTAGTATTTTGAATTAGTCAAATCCTATATACCACTATTCTCATAGACCAAATCACACTGTTACAACAACCACTCGTTCCTTCTTTCACATTGAGTGAAAGTAGTTGTTATTAAATTCTCGTGAACCAAATCGTTGTCTTTTTTGTTGCCATTTCGTTATTACAATCCCCCAAAATTTCATATATTCTTGAACATTTATCTTTGTAATAATCAATCAGTTGGCGTTTTATAAAGGCTATTGGGTATTTTTGCCGTAATGCTTCTTTTATCACAAACCCATCTCCATCTATTCTATCCTTCTCATTGGTAACTATTCGTTGATGTCTTTTCAGATGTTGTACAATAGCAATACGAAAAATATCCCGATGTATATTGGTATGCCAATGCATTAGGTAATTGATCTTTATATCAAATTGTTTTCATTTGTCATATATATTAAATGCAATATGATCATGGTCGTCGTATCTAATATTTAGATCTAGGAAGTTAACTTCATTAGGATCACTTTCTATGGTCTCGATCAGTTTTAAATTTTCAGGATAAAACGTAAAGTGGAATTGGTAATTGGGGTCTATTGCACCCGCAATAACATCATGAACGTATCTCATATATATTAACTCTTTGTTAAGGTGTGACTTTGACTCGTACTAATGTAAGTAAATATCAGCCAGTATCGACGAACATCCTCCACCATGGGAATTCCATGGATTTGTTTGTAAAAACTTGAGCCGTTAAACAATATGTTTTCGAATATCACTATCTTTACAATATATTTGTATTTGCTAATTTGAATGTATGATTGCATATCGTATCTCTCATATGTTTCGATTAGAATATCATACAGATCATTTAGATTAACATTATTATATAAGTCCTTAAAGTCAAAGCTCTTAAGGTAAATACGTTCAGGAATATGCCTCAATGCTTCTATTACCTCCAAACTGTTGGCAATCATGTAAGCTTCATGTAAGCCTTTGATTTTCATTAGTACTGGTTTCATAATTGACAATAATTTTTCATTAGCATACGCTAGATAAGTTTTAAATCCAACCGTAACAGATCTGAATCTAATAAGTTGTTTATGAATCTTTGGGATTAGAACTAAATAAGGAAATTTGATGTTTTTAAGCTGAAGATCTATTCTTTTATGCATCGCTTTTATTTTATTTTCGATTATAATTTGAGGTTGCTTTATTTCCAAGTACATATCTTCATTTTTATAATATTCCCTCAATTCCTGTATATATAATCTTTTGCATATGAATGCATAATTTGAACTTATTTTATCTACGTAAGTAATAACATATTAATTTCTAAAACTATTTAAATATTTATAATCTATATAAAGTTTTCTTTTGTTGTTTCATTGCTACCATAATAAGATTCAAAACTCTGAATAATATGGTATGACCATTCGTCAAAAATTTCTGTTGGTAAACTGTATTTAACGGCGATTCTGTATATAAAATCATCCAAATCCATATTAAATAATTGGTCAATGTTATGATAATTCTGTATTTGATATTTCGTTCTCTTGTCAAAAATCTTTATCAGATCGCTATTTTTTTCTATGATACCAATTTTTTATTTCTATGTTACCAATATCCCCACTAATGACATGTCCAATATCCTTATTACAATATTTATTTGAATTACAATCACAACTTCCTTCGATAGAATCATTCAACATTTGACAAATTGCATTGTAATTAAAAAGTTTTCGTCCCAATGCGTTCGCATATTTATATGTAATTTTTACTTTCAAATTTTTATTAGGCATATGATCACTGTATTTGGTAATTATATTTCGTAGTGGAATCATATCAAAAGTTTTATTCTGATAGGTCATATTAAAATACTCCCTCACGTATTTTTCATTTTCATACACATTCAGTGAAATAACATAAAATTTGGTTCTTGATTTTATAAAGTCGCACATAATGGCTACATTAGCATTTTGATAAGTATTTAGATCTTCGTATCTTGACAAAATTTTTATTTGACCATATCTTCCAAATTCGTGCAATAAATTTCTTTCTAATACCATAAACGAAGTTTTTTATCCAATTAGTTCTGTATTCCCTTTAGGTCATCAATATCTCAACAAACTCAGTATATCGCAATTTACAACTTGAGTAACTTCCCTTTTTGCCTCGAACTCCTCTGCTCCACCGTTTTTTTCCTTCACCATCTGTCTGTTTGTATACAATATCTGTATTATTATTTTTGTAATAGTCAAGATTGTAAGTATTACTGTATTTGATGGAATTTAAACCGTATGGGAAAACAGTACAGGACTGTTCAATATGAACATTTTCCCACCATAATCGTTCATCACTATTCACTACAACATCGGTAACGGAAACAGTAATGTTATTGAAAACTGTGCATGCAATAATGACGCAATTCCAAATCAGTTTCTCCAATAGAACTATTCCTTAGTTTATTAATTTGGCTTCGGTGAAGATTAATGCGTAAATGTAAATGATTTTTCGTTTGTCCTATGTAATGAAGTCGACATTGGTTACAAGTTATGCAATATATGCGGTTGAATATCTTACAAAATTTCTTAAAATTGGAATGACTTCTCGATATTTGATCTGGATTTGCACATGGGCAGAGCTTGCAACGTTTAGCCTTACATATCCTATATTTAAAAATTTTTATACCCCGTGAATGACGTCGGTATCGTTTATCACAAGAAACACTTGTGTTGTCATTATTTATTACATTTTTTACATTATTAATTACATTATTTTATTATTTTATTACATGCATTCCGCCCCACCAAATCGTCGTGTCCGAAACCGTAGGTGACAAGTACATATTATACTTGACGTGACAGACCCCAATATTTAGGGGTCTGTATCTCAGTCTTCAAGATAGCTGAAGACTTGATTATTTTTTCTCTGTAATACGCACACAAAGCTGAAGAAAAATTACAATTGATGCGGTAGCACCTGAGAAAAAAGAAGTTTAAATGGGACTTTTTACGATTTCCCTCTGGCTTTTTCCTTTCAGTGTTGACCGACCTATAGCCTCAACTACTCAACTGATTTTATTGAATGTTGGCTTATTTTGTCTGTTCTGGTGCCAGGTACATAAATTTCTTTTATTCGTGTCCAGCTCCATTTACTCGTGATTTGTTTTAATTAAAGAAATACATGAATAAGTGCGCTTGGCGATAAAGTAATATATGCAATGACTGATATATCACTGATACGTAATCATGTTGATAAATAAATATTTCTACAAAAAAAAAGGTATTGAAATCGAAAAAAAGACACCACTTCATGATAAAAAAACTCCCCGACAAGTAAAAAAGAAAAAAAATATCCCTTCTTCTAAAAAAGTTATGAAATCTCAAAATGATTTGCGCTTACTGGTTCCAGTGGCGAAAGGTGATAAAATAATTTGGGGAGACATAAAACTCGGAATCAAAATTAGCAAATAAAAGTTTCATGCTGTATATTTTAACAAGGTTACAAATAAAATATAATAACTGAAATATAATGAGAGCATATATATATATATATATATATATATATATATATATATATATATATATATATATATATATATATATATATATATATATATATATATATATATATATATATATATATATATATATATATATATATACAGGGTGTTCCAAAAAGATTGAAACGCGCTTTAATTCTTTACCTGTTGGAGATAAGTGGGCAATGTAAATTGCAAAAATGTTGAAAGTAAGGTAGGAAATAAGACTACGTTATTGAAATAGTCCTCCCATTAATTTTCAAAAAGTTACACTTTTTAAATTTTTATACGACTCTCTTAGACAAATTTGGTCAATCAGAAAATTTTTATTTTTAATGATACAAGATCATTAAAAAAAAACCCGCATATCTGTATCTTTAAAATTGAGCGAGTTATATTTAATTGAAAATCAAACATTGTGAATGGGGACCATATATGAAATTAGAAATGTAAATTTGTGACATGTCACAAAAAAGATAAAAATGGATAATAATTTTAATTATATGCCCCAACCACGTAGTGAGTACCACTGCTTTATATGATCTCTGTCTGTGTAATGATTTATTTAGATGCATTTGTGATAAAAAATTTTGACACACATTCACGTATTTTTGATCTAAACAATTTCCATCGTCAATTTGTTTATGATCCCTATTTTCATGGATGAAACAGCCTTTCACATGGTAGGGAAAAGTGGCATAAGACAGATTTTTTTCCTTTATCATAATTCAGTTGATTTTAAAGATACAGATATGCGGGTTTTTTAATAATCTTGTTGCATTAAAAATAAAAAAATTCTGATTGACCAAATTTGTCTAAGGGGGTCGTATAAAAACTTAAAAAGTGTAGCTTTTTGAAAATTGATGGAGGACTATTTCATTAACGTAGTCCTATTTCCTACCTTACTTTCAACATTTTTGCAATTTACATTGCCCACTTATCTCTCTCCAACAGGTAAAGAATTAAAGCGCGTTTCAATCTTTTTGGGACACCCTGTATATATATATATATATATATATATATATATATATATATATATATATATATATATATATATATATTAAGATAGTGTATTATGAGATACTACTTACATTCTACCATTGGATTTACAATTTTATATATATATATATATATATAGTTGATGTTGTTGAGACCCAGACTGTCCAACCTACCAGAAAGGTGAAAGGTAACCGTTTGGACGGCCGGGAAGTGCCACCCAATTTTGACCGGAACCCAGTGGAGGAGGCATCCACAGGGACCGTACCCTCCTTCCCCTACCACCAACCTCTCGGAAGGACTTACGGACCCACATGTTTAACGGGATCGTACTCCGTATGAACACGGCGGCAGTTGTGGCAGCGTATAAATCCAGCGCGCAAACCACCGGGTTACCGCGCCCGAAATGTGCCAACAGCATGCGGTGTTCCCAAGTGGTCACCCACCCAAGTACTAACCGCGCCCGATGCTGCAGGACTTCGGTGATCTAACGAGAACCTGTGTTTTCAGCACGGTAGGGCCGTTGGCTCATATATATATATATATATATATATATATATATATATATATATATATATATATATATATATATATATATATATATATATATATATATATATATATATATATATATATAATCAACAGTCATGTTAATGATCGTTACAATAGCGATATTAACTTCCTCCATGGTGCAATTGCACAGGGCTTTCCGAAGCGTTTTCTGTGTAACATTATATGCAAATTTTATAGTATAACCGTAACTGAGAGCTACCACATATATTTGGAAGCCAAACCTCCCGTGTGTTGATCACGTTAGGGAGTCTGTGCCCTCTTTACACAGGTTAAAAATGAGTACACTTATATATACAATAGATAATAACTTGCAGATGGATTGGTGCTGGATTTGTCATGGTGGATAGTGCATTTGGGAAGTGGTATGGTATCTGCTTTGATCATTAAAATCTATATGTTTGGATTCTAATTGCCTTTAGTTTTGTGAGAGTAGACATATAGTACAGTTTTAAAATACGTGTCTTATGGGTACTCCATACTTTCATGTTCTGTAAACCTTTTAAAATCCTTTTTTTGGAATCCTTTTTAGAATCCTTTTAAAATTTTGATACTTCGGTATTCATCTCTGTGCAATATATCGGCTACCGGGAGTGTTGTCTAGACGCAAAGCTGGCTTAACCGGGAGTGGGGGTCACAACCCCCCCCCCCCCCGGCCATTCTCTGATATATTGCTTTCTTTCATTTTTATACTTTTCTGGTATGATATTAAAATCCACTATGTAGTGCAGCATAGCGCCTTATTCGTGTGATTTCTGGAATTTTGTAACTTTCATTTATACATATTTATATATATATATATATATATATATATATATATATATATATATAGTGTGAAACCCCACTTTTGCATTTCTCTAATTTCAAAGACGTTATATACGTAAAAATACACGGGAAACTATATTTTAATTATTATATAAAAAATCAAGGGGAAAAGTAAGAAAATGAATATACCACTCGCCTAGGTTTACTTTTTCACCTATTAAAAGTTTATGATTATGAAAAATTATACATGTCAAAACCCCTACACTTTAGCGATTCTCTAAATCAAATTTGCAATTAACTTTTGAAGTGACTCTCCAGAATCATAAACACTATGTTTGCGGAAACGAAGCGATTCAAGAAAAAAAATCCCATTGTGAAGGGAAAATGAATTTTTACTCCTCCAGAAATCCCGTAGTTTAGCCACGTCTACCGGAGCTTATGTTGCAGTTAAATGATAGAATTGTGCACGCATTAACTTTTATAGCCCCATTGCCAATACAATATCACCTGTCAGGGTTGACATTTCAACAGATGTCTCTCCTAAAAGATATAACGGCACTTTTAGTCTGGCGCCAAACGGAGCAAAAATATGTCTGCATTTTTCTTCCTTTATTTACAAAGAAAACATTTTATGTATTTATTTGAATAATATGTTATTAGCCCTTAACTGGTATAGTGGACTTTTTGTTCATAACTGGTGTCATCGGCTTCCATGGACCCGTCAGTTCAATTATAAGTAACTAATATTTTTTTAATTAAATTGAATAAGTATATAGGGAATCTTACCTGAACCTTTTAAATACAAATATATGCTTAAAATTTATTATTTATTTATTTTTTTTATTATTATTTATAAATTATAAACTCTCCTCCCTGGACATTCAAGGTCACAAAGATGGACATCAAGTTAGACGATGTTACATGTCAGTCCTTTAGTTATGTTAATCCTTGTCTTATCCTTGAGTTTGTCTCCTCCCCCCCTTCTGGAAAAAGTTCTATAGGCGCCCTTGCTACTGGGTACAGCATGGATGCTCGTAGTAGTTCGATGTTTGGTTAACCCTAGCAGGTATAAAACGTAATTTGGATTTCAAACCAACATAGGTTGAAATATAATTAGTTAACTCAGGCGAAATTCCGATATTTAAAACACGAGTGGACAATAGTGGGGTGGATGGAGAGAAAAATTGTCAGAGCAGAGTCCGGTTTAAGCTTTAAGGGAACACTGCATTTTAAGCTGAAATCGTGTAAAAAGATTTTAAAAACTTACTGCCAAATTGCAACTAATATATTTAAAAATGATCTAAAAAAGTTTCAAAGTTGTTCTTAATTTTTTCCTTTTCAGAATACTCATTGTTTACAACAACCTGTAAATAAAAATACTTTCTAAATGTTAAAAATAACATGTGCTATGATGTTTTATCGTGACTATTTTTTCTGGCTAATACGTTTAATTTATTCATTCTACTAGAGATTTTTTAAAATAACTCTGTTCAAATTGAAATTTGTTTAGCGTCATGTAACCCGAAGATGAACTTCATAAATAAGAGTTGCATGTGTTATTAATATTTTGACTGGCTATTGCTTGGATTTTGGGGTTATGGTTAAAAATCGTATGCTATAGTTTTCATCAAAACGAGGTTTAAAAAAAAATTCTGCAGATTATTCAATTTGTAAATTCCTCTAATTTGCTAATTCGTCAATATTTTTTTTTCCATTTCTCTACGGAATGGGTTCAAGACTTTCTTGAAATATTCGGAAATACAACACTAACATACTGTGTGGTTTCAGCATAAAGGAAAACATATAATATGGGTTAATTTTCGTAACAATAACTTTAAGCTAAATTTATTTCCACTTCTATTTTATACATATTTCACTAACTGTTTAACCCTGCTACTACAAATACTAATTAACTACATTTTTTTAGGGTACTTAAATGCATAAATGCACAACATGACTTTGAACACAAACAATAAATAACTAAATCACAACGCAAAATACTGCGCAAATAAACTGTAGTAGTAAAGGTGGTGAAGACGGAAATTCAAGCATTTCCGAAACGTAAATCTGCTTACTGCACTTTATTTGCGCAATATTGAACTTTGTGATCTAGTTATTTATTACTTGAATATATGTTTTTTAAACATAAACATGGCTTTCATATTAGATAATTAATTGTTTTAAATACTATGCAAATTTTTTAGGGGGGTTATTTCCAGAAAGTATTATGTTTATGGGAAAATGCATGCTTAAACGTGTTTATACTTGATCTATAAACTGAAAATACTCAGCTCTGTAAACCCAAATTTGATAGATACCTTATTTTTTTTTATTTTTTCATTAATATGCTTTTGATTCCAATGGGTTTTAATAGTAATGCACAGAAACATTAAAGGGTTCAAAGACAACCTCTTTCTTTAGAGATAGAAATAGTCAAGGGCACGTCATCCCAACGTGCTTTTACGACTGCATCTGGCACGCACTGCTGCACGTGGGAGAGGAGAGTGGATGTTTTTATGAACCTGTAAAACGCCAATGCGTCAAGATATTGCCTTTTGTTTGGCAATAAATGTTGGAACTGAATGAGTCCACTGATGCTGCAAATAGAAATTTACAGAAATACTTCAACATTTAAAATATATGATATCACTGGCACACGAGATTTTCCACTGTTCGTATCAATTATAATTGTTAATATTAGTTTACGCTGAAATATATATGTAAATCATACACAGGGACACACGCTGATTGTGGCGTCAATTTTTGTGGTTCGTGACCCTTCTTACATATTTCATTTTTTTTATATATATATTTTTATTAATTTAAATGTAAATTTAAAATTGTATTTGAAATTAATACATCACATTGGAGGAACGAATTCTTGGCCTGTGGTATAGTTTATTATGGCTCTCCACCATTCCTACATATTTTAGATTTTTTTTATATTATTTATTTTTCACTGCCTCTATTAATTTTTTATTAATTTAAATTTGAAATTTATGCATCTACGGTTTAATGTACAATAAAAACAATAAATATGGATCCCGATTTAAATGAATGGACGGTATCAAACTGAAGATTCGTTAAACAGAAAGTTATTGCATTGCTCAGTCATCGTTTAATCTATGCAGCATAAATTTGTATGTTTCATACGAAATATAATTTTTATTGAATAAAATATCTATTATTTATTTATTTTTTTTTTTTTTAGATTTTATGGTTTAATCTGCATTAACACTAGAACGACGGAAGCGGTCATTTTGACCGCTGCCGTTGTTCTAGGACGATCGTTGATTTGTTCTCTTATTATAAAACCTAGAATAATTTACTTCTGTTTTTTCAATAACTTTAAGAAAATAAGAAAAGTCATAAAATTTCATTAGGTTGGGATTAGTCGTTCCGGAGGAATCGTTTCTCAAAGTAGTTATGCGGTCAAAATGACCGCTTCCGTCGTTCTAGTGTTAAGAAATAAGAACACTCTGATTTAGTGCAACGGAAAGCGTCGTCATCAGTTCTAATCGCTAAATTCAGAGAAATTGTTATATTTGGCGAAGCAATTAAAATTGCTTGATACATTCCATATATTTCTTAAAATCGTTCATTTTGTTTAAAGAAAAAAGGGAGTTATTTTAGAGCTAGCCCATCCATTGGACGAACATAGACTGTCACGTACAGTACGTTCCAACAAAATAAAAATAAATAAATAAATAAAATTTAAATTAAATAAACAAGAAATAAGATTATATAAACATTTAACCCAATATTAAAAAAATATTTTAAAAAATAGATTGATTTACATTGATGTACAACATAATCCTCTGTATGGTTTTTTGGCATTCAGGGTCGTTTTGTCGGTGCATCATTTTAATGTATAATCCAATGCTTTCAAAAATATTAAAATAAAAGAAAGGAAGGAAGCATAATATCTTTGCACACACATTTATTGAGGAGGGGGGGATCTACCATTGGGAATTTGCTAAATTTTCAGCATTTATTTGCACCTGTATGATCAGTTCGCATCTGTGAACCGATTTACATTTATACCTTTTTATATTTTATATATTTTTTTCAAAATGCATTACCTATTCCTTAACACTGAATTATCATTATTCCAAATTACGCTGAAAATATTTTTTTTCCGTTTCAGTTTTCTGATAAAGCTAATATATGTATGTATATATATATATATATATATATATATATATATATATATATATATATATATATATATATATATATATATATTATTTATACATATATATATATATATATATATTATTTATACATATATGTATTTATATATATATTGTTGTCATATATTTAAAATTATCTCTTCTCATCAACCAAGGCTCAAAATTATGCCATTTGGTTTGTTTATTGAAAAAGCTTACCCCTTGCTATGCCTGATGCAAATGAACTTCGTATTTTCAATTTTTCACTGGTGCATGTATTAGCGTCTTATATTGCCCCAGAATTAAAATAGAAAGATTGTAGTTTCAAAGGGTTGTGCAGATTTGGAATTTATACATTAAAAGAATATTCTTTTATATCTGAACTGCATCTAATTTAACCGTTATGATTGACCGAATCATCATGAATTCACATAGAGAAATGATTAAAATCTTAATTACTTATAAAAGTAGAATGAATTGCAATTTAAATACATAAATGAAAAATATAAAACATAGATATAATGCCAGTGCCACAAATGTTGAGACCCAGACTGTCCGACCTACCGGAAAGGTGCAAGGTAACTGTTTGGACGGCAGGGAAGTGCCACCCAATTTAGACCGGAACCCAGTGGGGGAGGCATCCACAGGGACCGTACCCTCCTTCCCCTACCACCAACCTCTCGGAAGGACTTACGGACCCACATGTGATCGTACTCCGCATGAACACGGCGGCAGTTGTGGCAGCGTGCAAATCCAGCTCGCAAACCACCGGGCTACCGCGTCCGAAACGCGCCAACAGCACGCGGTGTTCCCAGGTGGTCACCCACCCAAGTACTAACCGCGCCTGATGCTGCTTGACCTCGGTGATCTAACGAGAACCGGTGTTTTCAGCACGGTAGGGCCGTTGGCTTCATTGCCACAAATGTGTATGAAAAGTTTACAACTATGAGAGCTTTCACTAAGAGCCTAACGATATGGTAATTTGCTATATTCTAAGTCGATCTGAACATTACGGAATTTTAATGTTTGAGAGAACCGTGTATAGATTATGACAGGGGGATTATTATTAACGTCTATAACTCCAGAATGCCGTATCCTATTTGCACAAATGATGCCTTTTTAGAAACATTGGCATTAAAAAAGTGTGCTTTTCTAATATTTATTATCCCAGATCCAATAACTTTTAAAATATTGCGTTCCAAATTTTCCGCCATATTGTACTAATAAACATTCCATTCACAACAAATCAACTTTCAGTATAAGAAATACATTTATTCAGTAAAAATATGATAGGTATTAGAAGCAAAAATGCTGTTCGCATTGTGAAAAAACGATATATGTTTTCTTAAAAAATTAAACTGGAAACGTACAGATATGAAACTTTATATATATATATTACTATAATTTATGTACTTATATTTATTACTATGATTTGTGGGCTTATATTTTATCACTTTAAGTAAACGTAAACTTTTCATATCTGTACCTTTTCAGGTTTTATTTATTTATTTATTTTTAAGAAAACATAAAATGTTTTTCACAATGTAATCAGCATTCCTGCTTCTAATATTTTATTTTATTAACACTAGTTTATAGTAATTGAAATTAATGTTATAATTATAAAGATTATAATTTATTCAAATTTCATATGATATAGTAAATCATCAATCTAAGTATATATCTTGGGAGAAACCCTATTTAAAATAAAATTTGGCATCCTTACAACTTACAATTTTGAATTATTTGTGACTTAATAGATGCTGACTGCCTCTCCCCCAAAGTTGTATATATTTTTTTATTTTAAAGCCCATTGTTTTAATAAATCCACTGGCTCTTCATTCCCTTATTCGATCGCGAATCCTCCCTCTTGGCTTGTGGCTATAGAGGATATCTTTGCTTGTGATCACTGTATATGGACGTCGTCATATTTAACGAAATATTTTGTAATGGATTGTCAGTTTTATCCAACTGTTTGTAATTAATGGTTAGTTCAAATGCTTATTAACACTATAATAAATGATACGGGTATAAAGAACTTTAGACTCGGAGGACGTAGGATGACAATCACTGGATCCCAAATCCCAACCAGAGAACGAATACCGAAATTCCTGGATTAGAAATTCAATAATTCAGGGATTTCAGGATTTTTCTCCGTTATTTTTATTTACAAAATAATACTTTCACACTTTTACAATTATGCCAAAAGTATTATAGACAGATATGGCATCTATTTAATGTAGCAAGGTTACAATAGAATAGTTTTTAAACAATTGGCTGACACCATATAGTATATAATTCCAATTACTTCTTATTTTAATCAGTTATCCTCGTGCGAAATTACATTAAAAGAAGAAAGATCAATCACGCATAAAGCATTGATTATGAAACACTTTCCAACTTCAATTCAATTTCATTTAAACATCTCTAAAATGCGATACATTCCTCGGTAATATTTTAAAAATTATCACAATACTACATTAATTTATTATATTTGAAAACTTAAAAGATCATCGAAAAAAATGAACTTCATTCAAATGACGTCAATTAAATACAAGAGAGATCAATCATGCTTAAAGCATTGATTATGAAACACTTTCCAACTTCAATGCAATTTTATTTAAACATGTCTAAAATGCAATACATTCCTCGGTAATATTTTAAAACTTATCACAATACTACATTAATTTATTATATTTGAAAACTTAAACCTTTATCGAAAAAAATGAACTTCATTCAAATGACGGCATTGAAATATAAATTGGCTGGTTTAAACATCTCTTAAATGTGATACATTCCTCGGTAATAATTTTAGAATTATCATAATACTACGATAATTTATTATATTTGAAAACTTCATCGAAAACAACTTAAATTCATTTAAATGACGTCATAGAAAAAATAACCCGCCTGGCTCTCTCTATAAAAGCAGCATTTCATTCATAAATAATTTCCCATTCATGTCTTTCATCACAATACTATAATAATTTATTTTATTTAAAAATTAAGACCATGGAGTTATAAGTAATTAAACTCTATGCGTAAAACTTCATCGAAAAAAATCGTCCTGCTCTTTGTAAAATCAATTAATATTTCATTCATATCAGCTATGCAGACTCCATGAACTAAATAAGTTTTGCGTTAAAGAAATACAGCAATATTCTTATACAACTCATTCTACATATTTTGCTGTTTACATTTTACATAGTTGAAAAATAGGCTTCGTTGTAGAAATAATCAAATTTGGATGAGCATTTAAACTCAAATTAATTGTCATTGCGTTGTTTCAGTATGTAGATGCACAGAATTTAGGCAAAAATAAAGTGGTTTTAGGACGGATACAACACTCAATATGAATTAAAAAGAACTTTAAAAATCACGATTTTGAAACAAGATGGATGCCATATATCATTTTGAAGTGGATCACGTGATCTTTTTATATTATGGTCACGTGATCGCTTCATATAAGAAGTGTTATTATTATTTTAATTTTTATTTTAAAAACTACTGAATATATTTCGCTGAATTTTTTTTTTATATATTTTATGGAGCAATTTGAATATTACCTAAAAATTTCGAAGCAATTTGTGAATTTTAAATCCGCTTAAAAAATGTTTGAAAAATTAGGTCCCATAGGGTTCAATGTATTTCATTTTTTTTTTACCCGGGTTCAATCCAAAACTAATTGGGTGATATTATTCATTTATATTCCCATAGGTCCTACAGACCGTATAAACAACATACTAAAATTTCATTTTGATTAAGTCATTTTTACGGCAGTTATCGTGCTAACGGACAGACAGACAGACAGAATGAACAAAGTCATAAACATTTTTCAACTTTGTTGTAAAGTGTTAATAAATCGCCTGGCTCCTCGGTAATGTTTTTAACATTATCATAATACTACAATAATTTATTATATTTGAAAACTTCATCAAAAACAACTGAAATTTATTCAAATGACGCCATCGAAATATAGCACGCCTGGCTCTCTCTATAAAAGCAGCATTTCATTCATAAACAATTTCCCATTCATTTCATTCATCACAATACTGCGGCAGCAAAGACATCTATCAAAGATGCCACACGAGACAGTACCCGAATTATAAGAACAGAGAAGGAGCTAGCTTTTGCTCAGTGATTATAATGTCGGTCTTCAATGCATCAGGTCCCTGGTTCGGGGCCCGGCGACTCTCAATCACCATACTGGTTACCCTGGACATACGAAAACACGCAACCTTCCTCTCCAACGATCTCACCATCTCAACACGAGATGGCAGCACCATATGGAGTCAGAAGCCTTGATACTCTCTTCCTGGTTGACCACGTCTGCCCGTCATGCCGAGGCGACACGCCTCCCGGCCTTCCTTGCATCAGCGGAGGGAGTGTGCGGCAGCAAAGACATCTATCAAAGATGCCACACGAGCCAGTACCTGAATTATAAGAACAGAGGAGGAGCTAGCTTTTGCTCAGTGATTATAATGTCGGTCTTGTAACCAAAGGGTCCCTGGTTCGGAGCCCTGCGACGCCCAATCGCCACAATACTATAATAATTTATTTTATTTAAAAATTTAAGACTATGGAGTTACAAGTAATTAAACTCTATGCTTAAAACTTCATCGAACAAAATCGTCCTTCTCTCTGTAAAATCAATGAAAATTTCATTCATATCAGCTATGCAGACTCCATGAGCTAAATAACTCTGCGTTAAAGAAATGCAGCAATTCTTATTCAACTCATTCTACATATTTTGTTGTTTACATTTTACATAAGTGAAAAATAGGCTTCGTTGTAGAAATAATTAAATTTGGATGATCATTTAAACTCAAATATATTGTAATTGCGTTGTTTCAGTATATAGATGCACAGAATTTAAGCAAAAATAAAGCGGTTTTAGGATGGATGCAACACTCAATATGAATTAAAAAGAACTTTAAAAATCACGATTTTGAGACAAGATGAATGCCATATTTCATTTTGAAGTGGGTCAAGTGATCGCTTCATAAAATGGTCACGTGATCGCTTCATATAAGGTGTAATTATTATTTTAATTTTTATTTAAAAAACTACTGAATATATTTTGCTGAAATTTTTTTTATATATTTTATGGGATAATTTGAATATTACATAAAATTTTCGAAGCAATTTGTGAATTTTAAATCCGCTTAAAAAATGTTTAAGAAATTATGTCCCATAGTGTTCAATGTATTTCATTTTTTCAACCCGGGTTCAATTCAAAACTAATTAGGTGATATTATTCATTTATATTCCCATAGGTCCCACAGACCATCTGAACAACATACTAAAATTTCATTTTGATTAAGTCATTTTTACGGCAGTTGTCGTGCTAACGGACAGACAGACAGACAGACAGAATGAATAAAATCATAAACACTTTTCAACTTTGTTGTAAAGTGTTAAAAAAATCTGTTACCATTCCATACAATATTTTTTTTCCAGTTGTTCTGTCTGACTCATTGAATGAATTGAATAATCAATAGATGTTTAGTAATGGTACAATTTAGAGATCACAAAACTGGTGAAATAGCTCTGTGGTAAAATTTTTATTATAAACATTTTTATCAGAAATAATTACTCTGAAATGTTTCCACAAGTCAAAAGCAATATTTGATTCCGTAAAATATATATTTATCTCCTTTGCGATAAGACTTACAGTAAATGAAATGTATTTATTAACTTATTATATTTTGCCATATGTATAAATTTTATATGCAATTTGTTCAATAGCAACCAGTTGCATTTTCAGTATATATGTCAAAGTACGCATGCGCATTTAATGTAAAATTAATAGTGTATATAACCGGAATTTTTCACGTAATTTTATGTCTTAATTTACACTGTATTACCCCAGTCAGTTCACTCACTACTGTTCAACATTTATTATGAGCATGGTCACTGTTTATTACAAAACTTTACTCAGTTCGATAAAAGTATTTATCATATCCAAAAGTTCTTTGTACCAAAAATTTCTTATAGGGAGATCTGAAAGTGATATTATTGTTTAAATTCATGTAATATTTATAGACAAATAAATCAACTCGTGCATTGTAAAAATATGCACCCAGTTGTTCTATAAGAATCAAAAATCGAGATGCCCTGTAGGAAGTAGAAAGTTTCTTACGGGATAAAGTATTTAACAGGAAAATGTTCTTTGTGTAATACTTTGACCTCTCGGATTAGACTGGATTGGATTGAGGCTATTTTTTTCTTTCTATGCACACGATACCTACTTTTACTGGAAGCTACAGTGTAAAGTGGATCCGCAGTAATACAAACATGTTTGTATACATAGTGTTCTTTACCTGTATTTGGGATTCAAACCCGGATCCTATGGATAGGAAGGACAGAAAGTGAATCGTTTGTCGATTGGATCATGCAGCTCGCGGAAAGTTCTCTGTAGATAAAATGCTTGTGTTTGCGACTCTAGGAATCCTGTTGGCACGAAAAAAAAATGACTTTTCCTAACCTCAATAAAAAAAAAATAAATAAATCAAAAAATCTCATGTATGCAGTACATAACGTTTCCTACATAATGCAATGAATTTACTCCTGAAAAAAAATGTCCAAGATCTATAGTACAATGTTTTTAATGTTGAATTGTTGTGCATTGACACTTTTCTAGATAACAATACGTAAAACTATTTAGAAGTACCATATTAACTTATATTTCGCCGCGCAAATTTAACTGGGCAATTATCAATATTGATAGCATCTGCAAAAAACAGTATAGTCCATGTACTGAAATATTTTAATAATTAATTAATGGCGTCATTTTTTAAATTTAGCACACTTTTTCGTCAATTTTACACTATTAGAAAAGTCGCCAAGTTAGCGATAATTGGGCAAATTAATCGCCAAATTGACCAAACTTATCGTCAAGCGTTACAGACAGGCGGAGAGAAGATTTTTTCTCATATATAAATAAATGATTATTGGCGAATTGTTTTTCATCATAATACAAAACTATTACACAAGGTATCTTCTCTCGCGAATGGACTGAAGTAACTCCACGAGAATGACGTTAACAAATTTGTCGCATAACATTGCATATGAAAAGTGACCATATTGTATGATTGTTTATTTTATGAATTTTTTTTAATTTATTTGAAAATGTCTCGAGAACGATTCATGCCAGAGTGTTCTAAAGTTTGTGTCTTTCGTTTTCTAATAAAAAAAATTACATAAGAAATAATTATTTATTTGACATTATTAAAGGTTATGATTGTGTAATGGTTTCTTCAAAATTTCAAAATTTGGTGATATTCTGAACATTTGATTGCGTTTAAAATTAACAGGGTTCCAGTATTTACCGATTCTAATAAGTATACTAAGCTTCGTTTGGAACGCTCCATTCGTTCGTGATATATCGCATCCACAATCTCACGGACACACACACGCAGTAACATTACATACATACACATGTACAAACATCACTTCAAAAGCTTTCGATTTGAGTTCAGGTATGCTTGAACCGTACTCTTTCGTTGAAAACTTGGAATTCGAATTTTCGACCCAGTCACAATACTTCCTCTGTGCATTATTACTATGCATATAGGTATGGTAATATGGCTTCTTAATGCTTTAAGTAAATTCTTATGCCTTTAAGTGAACTGAAATGTGCAAACTCGTGGGATCCCAGGATTGAAAGAATCTTAATCTTGAAATCCCGAGGTTGTAAAAGTGTCCGAGATTGCAATCTTTAAGCGTAACTCCTCTGTAATTTGAAGGCGGATCTCTCTTTTAAATTTAAATTTAATTTTTTACTAGTATGTATATACCCTGAAAAAGAATTTCTTGAAACAAAAGAAATGTAAAACATTTTTATTGCTGCCACGCGATATCTGAGATATTCGATTAACATCTTAAAAATAGGTGAATCGTTCGTTCTTCCACTAGCTAAAATTAAACATCGACAAAGCCTTTGCATGGCAGGGCTATTTGTCGGTGTCATAAAGCCAGACGTACGCGTTGACAGGGAATTTTTCATGGTCGTTTTCGACGCCTGTACATCAGCTGTCAAATAGCCGCACAAAGTTCGCTGACTAATATTTTTCTTAAAAGAGAGCACGATATTTTTAAAAAAGAGAGGAGCACTTTCGGGAAGTAATTTATTATTTTCCACTATTAAAAATTAAATTAAACTATACCACCAAGTGAAAAAACAAGTACTTTTTAAGTAAGAATCCAGTATATATATTGACATGTTTGTTTCTTAATGTGATATATATTGAAAATATTAATAAAATTGAAAAAAATTCAGTGCCGAATTTCATTCTTATATTACTATTTTTTTTTTCTTAAATTAAGATTATATCTTTCAGTGAATACTTTTAAATATTATTCAATTCAGTTTGAAAACACGAAATTATAATATAAAAATAATTTGAAATGTAAATACTTCATTACTAACAGCGAAAGCAGTTGTCAAACACCTTCTTGGTAATAGTGATATGGATGCTGTTTTTTATCCTGAAGAAGGGGGTTGATTTTTGTCTCCAAAATAGGTTAATAGTTTTAATCAACTACTTATCCTGTTACTGAGTATTTTTATTTCAAGCTAAATTACGTATAAATGTCAGCTTTATATATTAGATGTTTAATCATAAATTTAAATCGAATGAAAAACACATGCATAAAAATAACGCGCATGCTTTCCGAGATTTATACTCTTAGTGTAGAAACCAGCATCAGTAGACCAGTTTTGTTCAACACCAAATAACCGCTACCTTCACTGGCAGCATGAATATTTCGCATGCGCCGTAATTTTGCCCAAGGGTGAGGTTTATTGACTGCAATTTTGTACCCCCCCCCCCCCCCCCCCGCCCCCGTTCTTTCTTGAGGAAAATTTTATTCCTCGTTTCCAAATTCTGCGACTCTAAAGATCTTTATTGTGATTCGTCACAATAGGGATCGTAAGAGCATCGCCCGTTTCTTTATTGAAACCTCTTTTCTGTAACTTTTCCTTTCTACTATTTTCCAGCCGAACCTTAGATTGGAGGTTAAAATTTGTGATCCTTGAATCCTGCAATTTTGCATTCGCTAAAGTTACTAATTTCACTGTTGCAGGAAAACTTGCTTGTTTGCAAAATCGTGGCACGGAAAGTTTTCTTGTTACCAATGCAGCTATCTTCCATTCCGCACTCAAGAGCACTAAAAAACGAGAAACCAGTTCATACATACCCCTGAGTTCATACTTACTCTGCCCTGAGAGCATGATTACACACGCTCACCGATAGGGAACCAGTATGTATGAATTGGTGGCCAGTATGTATGAATTACCCAATTGGAGACCAGTATGACTCCCCTATTGGTGGTCATCGTTTCAAACCTCTATTTTCTGACTTTTAGACAATAAAATAGTCAAAACCCGGTTCGAATTGTTTTTAAATGTACAACCAGTGTTCGACTCGGGCAGAAAAGCTCTCCTGTTTACCAGTAACGTTCTGACGTTTTCTGAGGCCCCAAGCGAACTTTCATAAAAAGCTCCGTATGAACAATAAATGCAGTAAAATGTCACAAATAAAAAAAAATGGTAAACTGACAACTTACTCGTATTTATGTTGTTTTTACAAGTTCAAAAACAACAAGAGAGATCGATCATGCTTAAAGCATTGATTATGAAACACTTTCCAACTTCAATGCAATTTTATTTAAACATGTCTAAAATGCAATACATTCCTCGGTAATATTTTAAAACTTATCACAATACTACATTAATTTATTATATTTGAAAACTTAAACCTTCATCGAAAAAAATGAACTTCATTGAAATGACGGCATTGAAATATAAATTGCCTGGTTTAAACATCTCTAAAATGGAAGAATTTTAAATTTTAGAATTATCATAATACTACGATAATTTATTATATTTGAAAACTTCATCGAAAACAACTGAAATTCATTCAAATGACGTCATAGAAAAAATAACACGCCTGGCTCTCTCTATAAAAGCAGCATTTCATTCATAAATAATTTCCCATTCATGTCATTCATCACAATACTATAATAATTTATTTTATTTAAAAATTAAGACCATGGAGCTACAAGTAAGTAAAACTCTATGCGTAAAACTTCATCGATAAAAATCGTCCTGCTCTTTTTAAAATCAATGAATATTTCATTCATATCAGCTATGCAGACTCCATGAACTAAATGATTTTGTGTTAAAGAAATACAGCAATTCTAATACAACTCATTCTACATATTTTGCTGTTTACATTTTACATAGTTGAAAAATAGGCTTCGTTATAGAAATAATCAAATTTGGATGAGCATTTAAACTCAAATTAATTGTAATTGCGTTGTTTCAGGATGTAGATGCACAAAATTTAAGCAAAAATAAAGCGGTTTTAGGACGGATACAACACTAAATATGAATTAAAAAGAACTTTAAAAATCACGATTTTGAGACAAGATGGATGCCATATATCATTTTGAAGTGGGTCAAGTGATCTTTTCATATCATGGTCATGTGATCGCTTCATATAAGAGGTGTTATTATTATTTTAATTTTTATTTGAAAGACTACTGAATATATTTCGCTGAATTTTTTTTTATATATTTTATGGAACAATTTGAATATTACCTAAAATTTTCGAAGCAATTTGTGGATTTTAAATCCGCTTAAAAAATGTTTGAAATATTAGGTCCCAAAAGGCTCAATGTATTTCATTTTTTCAACGCGGGTTCAATCCAAAACTAATTGGGTGATATTATTCATTTATATTCCCATAGGTCCTACAGACCGTCTGAACAACATACTAAAATTTCATTTTGATTAAGTCATTTTTACGGCAGTTATCGTGCTAACGGAGAGACAGACAAACAGACAGACAGAATGAACAAAGTCATAAACATTTTTCAACTTTGTTGTAAAGTGTTAAAAACAAAGAAAAAAGAGCACATTCATTATTTCAATCTTTTCACTGGCCAAGATTTTTGGTCCCTCGGATCAACAATATTTTTGGGGACTTTGTTTATGATATAAAAATATTCCCGGGCCCGAAGCTACCTTGTCCCAATGGCCTGATTCTGTAACCCTGGTTTTGTAACCATAGTTTCTCTTTCTATGACCTAAAAATCTGTATCTCAGTCGAGAAGAAGGAGTACTGCTTACATAAAAGCTTTCAGGCCGAAGTCTATTAAGCTCCTCTGAAATAACATGATACCGAAACTCGTGACCAAAGCAAATGTAAAATGCTACAGAGCCTACATTAAAACCACCAAATAATATATAGAGAGCGCACTATGAGGATTATAGTATTATGATCTCAATAATGCTCAACTACCATCCGACGAAAGGTCGTAGCCAAAGCATTGTAAAGGCAATTAATTGTAAACTGATACATAAATGAATAATGATAAAATGCAGAATTGTATAAAATGCAAGAAAACGTTGGATTAGCAAAAATGCTGAGTCTTTTAAAAAATGCAATCAATAAAAATAATGTACAAAATTTTGAAAGCCCAAGCGGTCGCTTAGGCTGCTTACGTTCCCTGAACATTTTTCTTCAAATGTTGAAACCATGAAATTGAAGAATATCTATGCCTAGAATTAAAAGAAAAGTAGATTTTTAAGCTTTTATGTGTACGTGTGGCGGTGAGTCTGCGGAGACGATATCTCATGAACGAATGGAGCGATTCAAACGAAATTTAATACAGAAATTACAATCAATGTATATTGGAAGCTTATTGTTTTTAAACGTAATCTAATGTTCAGAAGACCCCAAATTTTCGAATGAAATTTTGAAACATCTTCAAGAAACCAAAATCTTTAATAAAGTTACGTTAATAATCATTTCTTATGTAATTTTTTTATTAGAAAACGATTGACATAAATTTGAGAAAGCAATACGGGGCAGTTTGGGCACAACCAGGAATCGAACTCAGGTTGTCCGAGCGCAATCCCTGCATGCTAACCCCTGGACTGTCCTACCCCTCGCCCCATGTTCAATGCCTCTCACTAACTGCCGGAACTCACTTCGCGAACTCTTTTCTCCCGCCTGCTATGCATCTATATTACATCATTTTTCAAACTAATGGATCATATAAAACACCTTGAAAATAATAAGAACTAATGTGTAGACACATTAAAACTGGATTAAATAAATGCCCAGTAATAAGCAAAACTAGGATAGATAATGGAAAAAATATACATATATACATTGACTATTCCAATAAAAATTGATTCAAATTAACATCCAACAATACATCTTGAAAAGCAATATTTTACCTCGGAAATAATAAATATAACCTAAGAATAATACAACCAATGCTGGAAAATACAAGATTCAAAATCTTCCAATACAAATTCATTTATTTAATGGTTCAATAATTGAGAGATTCAATGTATGAAAAGCCAAGTTCGATCACAAAATCAATTAAGAGATTCAATGTGTGAAAAGCCAAGTTCGATCACAAAATCAATTAAGAGATTCAATGTATGAAAAGCTAAGTTCGATCACAAAATCAATGGCAAAGAATAGAATTATAACACAGGAATAACAAATACCAAACATTATAATATGAAAAGATTGGTATATATATATATATATATATATATATATACAGAGAGAGAGAGAGAGAGAGATAACAATATAAAAAAGCTAACTCTTCTAATCAATACGTAAGACAGATATTCATCCGAGTAACCCCCCCCCCCCCCACACACACACACACACACACCGTCTCAAAAATAAATAAATAAAGCTGACTTCGCATGTTGTATCTTAAATATAGAAAAATAATTAATATTTCTGATATCAGTAATGTTGAAACCCTCTTTGTGGATGGGGGGGGGGGGGGGGAGGCTAGCAATTTTTAAGATAAAATAACAAAGAAAATACAGTTTTATTTATTTATGTATAGTAAAAGCAGCAGCTAATTAAACAGTCTAGTTTATTGTCCTTCAAGATGTATCTAAGTAATTCTGAACGCCTTAAGCATTTTATTTTATTATTAATATACAGTCATAAAATAACATTCTTCATTAATATTCACATCATATTCAAAGTTATGGGCATATCGGTTTGACAAACATTAAATATCATGTAAAATGTTTAGCATATAAAACTAAAGCTACAAAACATCAAATATAATTTATAAATAATTTATTAAATATCAATGATCGAAAAATCCAAATCTAAGCTAACCAAATTTTAATTTAAATGTAACTACTAAGTAACTAATAAGTTTAAATGTAAGAAATGCAGAGCACATTCATTTAATAATAGTGAACAATACTTTTGTAACAATATTAAGCAACATATATTCATTTAAATATAAAGACATTTTAATCCATTTTAAAAATATAAAATAATTGAATATTAAGCTGGTTATATATTGGAGAATCGCTGTAAACTAATTACTCAATAAGTACGAGTACAAAACTCTGTGCGAAAGATAAGAAAAACTTGAGCAACGTATAAAAGTATTATTATTGCATTATTTATGATTTTATACGTTGCTCAAGTTTTTTTAAACTAATTACTATTGTAGAATCTGCAAATAGAATTAGAACACGAGATATCCTGGTACCCGCCATGCTTCAAGAATTCACGACTGAGTGCGTGGAATTGTGAGTAAATCTTCTATCAACTCCCTTTTCACCTCTTTCATCCTTCTTCAAAGGGAAAAATAGCATTAATCCTTTCTATTGATCCTCTTTCAATCTGGTACTTTTCCCTCTTTGACATGTAAACGTTGATATTGGCAAAATGCAGTCATAATACCGGCTTGAAAATGTGTATGTGAACGGGAATTTAATCAAAAACTGGTTCCATCAGGTACTATGCACTATATATAAGTATGTATAGGTATCAGATATGTATATACTATGACCACTTATAGTGGTCAATAAAATAAATGTGCAAAGTTTCAGCCTTCTTGGTTACCGGAGGGCCTCTGGAAGGACTTTTCGATCCCTCCCTCCATTTGTGTTTGGGGTGGAATCGAAATTCCAGCTCAGTTAGAATCTGTCAAGTGGTTCATATTATAAGTATGCGAACATTCAGCCATCTAAGTCACCAAAGGGCTTCTGTAGGGTCTGTGAAGCCTTTTCAAAAAGCCACATATTTTCTTTGCTCCTTCGAGGGGGAAAGGAATCTAAAATCTTTCATTTTGTCTATTCTTTGTGGATAAATAAATCCGAATCTATTAGGTTCTGTGTGACTGATACTATATACGATGGATCAGCCTTCTAGGTCATCCGGAAGACTTCTGGTGGGTATGAAAGGACTTTCCGACCCCCTTTTGTGCGTCCCCGGGGAAACCGATTTCCGGCTCCGTATGGATCTTCCTCGTGGTCGATACTATATGCATGTAAAGATTCAACCTCCTATAGGTCAACGAAGGGCTTCTGGAGGGTCTGGGAAGACTTAGTAAAGCCACTCACTTTCTCCGCCACGGGTAGGGGAATTCAAAATCCGGCTCCGTTAGGTTCTGTGCCGTTGTTGATACTATAAATGTGCAAATATTGAGTCGTCTACATCCCCTGGAGGGGGAGAATTACATGAAAGATATTATTCTTTTCTCTACAGGTGACATAAATTACAATATTTTTGATGCATTGTAATAATATTCATTTATATATTTATTTTTTTAACATGGACCTCATATGGCCAAAATTCTTCCGAACAACGCCCAAGACAAGCTTTAAATTTTCCAAGAGAAATGCGGCTCAGCTTCAAGTCCTAAATTTTAAAGGAGTTCTCTCCGTAGACTATGTAATTTAGTGGGTAGAGCGTACGTCTCATGATCTAGATTTCTAGATATAACGGAGGTTTCGCGTCTTTCTCTGAGTATGACTTCACACTGACACCGGAGTGATGTTAGCCCTGATATACGAGATAAACACAATAAATAAAAGTGCTGCTTGTGAGAATATAAAGTTCAATACTTCCTTGAAGAAAACAGTCTTATATCATGTAGATTACTACAATTGTTTCTAGAGCATTTTAAGCTTCCTTCATCAGCCTAAAAGAACAGTATGCACTCTTAGCAACAGCTAGGAACGATCTGTGACAGGGCAGGTAAAGATACATTCAAACACAACCAAAACACCCCCATCCCCCGCCCTCGTACATTAAGACGAGGAAAACTGATCTAAAATCTTAATTAAATCTTAAACATTGAAATGAGATTTAAAATGAAACAGAGAAAGAAATATGAACCTTTAAAAAATTGGTAAAAATAAAATGCATTCAGAAGGAGGAAAAATAGGCAAACCCGTGTAAAGGAAGAACGATAGAAAATTACAGGGAAATGAGACAGTAATTAAGAATGTAACGAAAGAATATAACCGGTTTCGAAAGTTAATTTCATCAATCAAACTACTGAATAGTTAACAGCGGTTGAAATTAGGTCAAAAAAGAATACACACAGAATAAAGGAAAAACCGATTTCAGAAGCTATCTAAGCTATCTTCATCAACTAAATGAAAGTATCAATCGATTAAACTACTGAAATATATCAGTGAATGAGACTAAAATTAAGAAGGATATAATAAAATTAACAGAAAACTAATCGGTTTGTAATGGTATATACACTAATTTTTAAAGTCAAAAACATGTATACAAAATATTTCTCTGGTTACGAAGATGTAAGGAACTGCATATTTAATAATAACAAGGTTATCAGATCAATAAATAAAAAACACTTGGATCCCTTTCGTCAGTTCAGGAGATCCAACAAACCCGAAGCCAAGAAGATGAAATGGCCACAAACGGAAAAAACAAGGGGGAGAGGAGGGGTTTATTATACACAAGTTCTGGATTAAGAATCCACCTGAAAGAGCCAATCAGAAAGCAGAAAGAACAGTCTAGACAATCTGAAACGAGAGTTCTCAGATATATAATACATCAGCTACTGATATGACTAAAAATCTAGATTACTGTGTAACTTCATAAGCAGCATACCTCTTTTAAATAATTGGTGTATGCAATATATAAAGACAAAAATATATTCCAACAGAGTCTGAGTCTGCAGTTTTAAAAATTAGATTGGCACTTTTTTGTTGTGTAATTAATTATTTGCTTATTGAATTCAATTGAGAAGGAAAATTTTTTTTATAATATACAAACTTTTTCGGCTAAATATGTTTTTTAATAGCTTGATTTAACATGTCTGAATTTTCCCTTTTCAGGTACTTTTATAAGAAGCCGTCCGCACATTTAACATAAAGAGTACTAATCAGAATCTCTAAAATCAACAATGTCTTCACCAAAAGAGCCTATACCCACTATATTGAGGCCGCCATCTTTTCATCCGGTAGAATGGCCTCCATCAGGAGGGAAACCACAATACGTTGTCATCAATCCCATGCACATAATCAACCTTCATGACAGAACGAGAACATTTGCTGTACGCTGTGTTGAGAAAATCAAAGCCATTTCTGAAAGGTGGTTCACCCACGTTTTACTACTGTTATTTTTGTTAATCTATGCATCATTGGGAGCTTTGCTATTTCAGTGGATTGAAGCACCTTTGGAAGTTGGTGAAAAACAAAGCATTAATCGCACAAGAGAACTGATTATGCAAAAACTGTCGGATGCGAGAAATCTAACCGATACAGAATGGACTTATCATGTTCACAAGAGGCTGAAAGAGTATGAGGAGCAATTGGAGCAACATCTAAAAAGCAAAGCGCCACCTGATTCTGAGAAAATTGTGTGGACATTTTGGGGGTCCCTCTTCTATGCTGGAACAATATTTACAACTATAGGTAGGAGTTTGGATAAAATCTTCATTAATTGATATTTTTAGTAGATTTTATTTTTTGTGATAATTGATGTTGACTTTATATTTTACAGTTTATCTAAAATAACATATTTTTTTCATGGCAGTTTTTTTTAACCACATGTGACTTTAATAGATAACATTACCAAGTTTGATGCATTTTCAACATGCAGTTACTGATCTTGCGTTGTTCTGTTCAACTTTGTTCGAAGTATCAGTATTAATTTTGTGCTCATGGGGTTTCGCTGGATTTCAATTTTGAGTAATTTAATTTTATAGAAATACGAGATAAGTGAGGTCCATGAAATTCAAAACTTTACACATTGTTTTTAATGTAACTTCACCATACTTATTTTACACTTTCAACGTGATAGAAGCAACACATGGTAGAAAGTTGCTGCATGACAAAGGTATTATCTTGCTTTAATTTTCTGTATGCGACTCTTTAAATGAGTACGTTTTGCATATAAACGAAAAATGGCTCTTCGCCCATAAAATGTTGCCTACTCCCTGGTCCATATTATCAGACGACTTCTCGTAGTTCCACAATATGGCTCACCGTGAAGTCGTACAGCTGTTCGTAGTGTCGAATATGTAATGTGGGTTGTTATGGTCAGTTACCATGGAATATTGGTGTAGTTAGTGCGATGACTGAAGTAGTCAGAACTTATAGTTTGACAACTGTTTTATAGGTCATGGTATTCTCACGGCAAATGCGCCCTGAGAACAAAGACTATTGACGTTTATTGGCAACGAAACCAATCATTTTCATGTCTAGTATGGAAGACCCTTACCGACTTTCACGGTTTTGAACTATTGCTTGCGGATGTTTCAGTTTTTTGAAGCTAAGTATATCTCTTCTGATTTTCTCAAGTTAATTTTGAGGAAGTACGATTTTTTTTACTGCATTTTTATGTAGTATATTTATTTTAAATATTCATTCAATAAAAGAAGTTATATTTCAATGTGATGGTAAAATTAAAAATGAATAACGATGCTTTATAATCTTTGATAAAAATAGTCTTTAAATGCGCGTATTTATAAGAAAAGGCATGTATATAGATAAATTATCTTAGAGAAAGAGTAGACAGAAAAAGTCTATTTTGAATTCCAGATACATGTGTGTGCTGCGTGGAAAGAAAAATTATTTTCCCCGAGGGGAACTTTAATGTAATGGTTCTCCGGAGAAAAAGTGTAAGTGCTCAAAAACAGCCCTCCTCTCTTCAATCAAACAGAACTCCCTGTTCAAGATAAGGCTACAACTAGAACAGACTCGTTTTTTTTATGAATTTTAGGTATATTTATCCATCTCTCTTCAAAAATACTTTTCGCTTATTCTACCTTTTGTACACTTCTCTGTTCATAGCATTTTCCATTACTTCTTGTTTTGCAGTATACAGTAGGAGCAAAATACAGTACGGCCAATATATCCAGTGTTTGAAAAGCTCTCGTCTCGCCGCAATATTGCACATCTGGTTTTCCATATAGTTTATATTGTTTGAGACACAATTCCTAATATTTGCTCGCCATTGACATTTGCATAAATCAGCCCTTACTACGGAAGATAAACCAGAAAATGGTTTTACGCGCGTTTTACTTCTGATTAACGTGAATTATAAACATGGAAAAGGCTGAATATTAAAATATGTTTGAATATTAAAATTTATATGAAATCGTTTGGGGTATTTAGTAGAAAAATATGCAAAACAAATTTTATTGGAAAATTGATGTGTCGCAAATATATATCCAGAAACTGAATAACCATTTAACATTAGGATTAGCAAATTTAAAACAATTTCAAAAAGATGAAAAATCCTTTAAAAATGGGAAAAAAAATTTTAATCCGCTCGAAATTTTCTATAGAATTTGAATATGTATTGGTCAATGCGGGTTGCCATTGAATATTTTGGAGTTAGTGCCAAAATAACTATAAAGACGCCCTTTATGTAAATTTTAAATATCAACGCACGATGTGTTATATATCATATACAATGCTTTAGCACCATTGGAATAATATATTTGCTTGACAAACACCAGCGATGGACTGGCGATGATAAGTGCTCTTGCAAATTTTAATGGTCTAGCTAGAATCAGAAGCGGCCTGAAAATTTTCACTTTTAGCCACTAGCACTGAGCGAGTATTTACATTTTTTAACACTGAAATATTAAATACTTCTATCTAAGCCCGTTACGCATTAGGATGAAATTTAGCCTTTATTGGCTGCCCTTATATTAAAGGTAAGTTTGATCAGGGAATGAAATTTAACTATTCTCCTGGAAAATTGCCATGCGACCCAATTTACCACTAGGGCTAAATCATGAACTATTCTTGATTATATTTAAATGGATGAGAATATTTAAACATACAAGTTATTTATTTAAAGTGTCAGTATCTACATATTTGGGCTTTCAAATCTAACGACCAGAACTACACTTCTCACAACTGAAATCGCAACACCATAAAGTTGTAGGTGCAACTTTATGTAAATCAGGCAATGGAAACAGCAAGGCGAGTTATGCAAATGATCACAGTTTCGTTACGCATAGTGACGTAACACCTTGTCGAGCAGCATAAAAGCGCCAGGTCAAGGAGGAACGATATCACAGTTAAATTGTAGCGTCATCGGTTTCAGGTTGTAAAAATTATCACAGTATGCCAAGAGTACGTCGACGTACCACATACGTTCAGTTGTCGTCAACGGAACGGCAACAAATCATTGTTTTACGTAAGGGTCGATTGAGCCTTCGAAGGATCGCTGAGCTATTGGGTCGTGATGTGAGCACAGTTCAACGGTGTGTGTTACGGTTCGTGAGAAAAAACGAAACGACACGAAGATCAGGTAGTGGCGCTTGCAGGTGTACCACACCACGTGAATATCGTATGCTTCTGAGAAGCGTTACGCGGGAGCCGTTTACCACAGCAGCCGTGTTGCAACGACATTTATCCCACACTACAGCTAACGTGGTTTCGACGCAAACAATTCGAAACCATTTGCATGATGCAGGACTCCAAGGTAGACGACCTTTTCAACATCTACCGTTTCAACGTCTTCACCGGTTACTTCACCTCCAGCGGTGTCAAATTAGACGCAATTGGTCGACAGAGTGGCGAAACATTCTATTCACTGATGAATCGCGATTCTGTTTTGCATGCAAGATGGCCGTACTCGCGTATGGCGGCGCTTTCAACAACGCCACCAGGAAGCTTTTTCTATCAGTCGCCACACAGCCCCCCTAAGTGATACCATGGTTTGGAATGATATAACATTTGGTGGACGAACACCTTTGGTCTACGTTTCTAGCAGTATCACGGCAAAACGATACGTCTCTGGCATTGTGAGACCTGTGGTACAGCTATATCTGTCAACCAGGCCTGGACTGCTTTTTCAGCAGGATAATGCCAGACCACATACTGCACGGGTAACTATGAATAGTCTACAAGGTTTTGAGAGAACTCCCAATTCCAGCAAACCATGTTCAGTTACAAGCCCAATTGCATGCTGTGTGGAATGCCATCCCTCAGCACACTATTGACCATCTTATTGATGGGATGCCTCGTCGTATTCAATCCTGCATAGCCGCTCGCGGTGGACCTATTCCATATTGATCTAATGTTAATAAAGTTCCATGCTTTCATTTTCCAGGTATGATTATTTGATCATTTGCACATCTCCATGTTACAATTATATTTTGTAAATTTCATAAGGATACATCAATTTCTTCATGGTGTTGCGATTTCAGTTGTGAGCAGTGTATTTTTTTAATTTTCATTTTCAGATTTTTAGAGAAAGCCAAGGTTAAAAATCATCTTCAATGTCTTGATTTCTATTACGAACTAGTTTACAGGAATTACAAAACTCGCGCAATCATAAGAAAACAAATTGGAAATAATCATTGAAAGAAATCAGAATGAATTACCAAGCAATGCATCTCCATGTATATCACACAAATCTTTATTGATCAGATGTTAATGCTATCAGCTGGTTTCTCACACTTAGGAAGCATTTCAATTCATTTGAAGAGAAAACAATGGTTTTTACTAGATCTAAAAATATCTGCTAATTCTCTGATGTTGTCTTTAGTGGAAGGAATTTGCTCTAGGTGATTTTAGTCGCGAGTTCAAGGTCCCGATTTGTCTCAGATATTTTTAGTTTTGTCGCCTCCGCCATTCTGGCATTCTCTCGATTCCTAGACAGTAACAATGAAGAATGCTGCAGAACAAAGCTCTTAAGTTTGAGTATCTTATTGTCCCCAAGTTCCCACAACCTGTAATCGCTTGATTACGTTACGTTTTAATCGCAGTGATTCTATCATTAATTTTACTCGGCATGTTGGCAACAAACTGTTTCCTCAAGATCTCATTTGTTGAGCAATCTTATTTCTGGAAAGTTTTATTTTCCAGAGAACGAGAAACTATTACCATGAATTGAAAGATTTGGCTTGGTCCCTAATGTAATGAATTTCCGGAAAGTGGTTTAGTACCAGAGGTATACTTTTTACTGCTGAGTGGAGAATGCAATTTACACCGCAAGTATGAATACCTCTTTTGTAGTTATTCATTTGTTATTTTTCATTTTACTTGCTGACGCTCATTAACCCCTGCAACTGGCTACGAGAGTCTGGAAGCGTCGCCTCCTACTAGCTGGCACTCGATGAGCTCGCTTAGCGAGCTCTTTCTACCCTCCTGCTACGCAGGCGTAATACTCACATTGGAGCCGTCCCTTGATCGCTGACGCTCACCAGTTCTTTCAACCTTGCAGGCGCACGCAACCGCCTTTGTGTTCCTTGCTCACTAGTGCTTGCCAACACCCGGGTCTCAGGGTTTCCGCCCCCTGTTTGTTGCCACTCATTAATCGTCGAAGCTCGCTTCGACAGCTCTTTTATTACGCTTACGTAGCAGCCGCACAAACAAACAGAGCATTTTGCAAGCATTGTTGTCATGAGCAATTACGATTCATTATTAAAAACGTTGTTGCCATTTCAAAAGAAGTAATATTTAATCGAATCTCTGAATAATTAATGCATTTTTAATTGTTTGAATCAAAAATTTAAATATTACTTCTTTTAAAATGTCAACAGCGTTTTCAATAATGACAGTTAAATCATTTGAATATTACTTCATTTGAGATGACAACAGTGTTTGCAACAATGAAAAATTAGATTTTAAAGATAAATGACGGGAAATACAATTTTCATACAAAAGCAGTGTAAAAATAATTTCACTTCAAAATTGTATAAAAAATAGAAATTTTCATCCGATTGTAACCAAAATAGATGACGATACATGGCAATGTATTCTAAATCATCATGGAAAATTGCCATTCATTTAATGTCATAGGTCCGGCGCTAGCCTTAACAAAAAATATCTTTATTTTAAAAGGATTTGGTCATCTGCGGCTGCACCTAGTTTTCTTTAATATGGGAGAAATATAACATTATAAAAAAACTCGCGCTTGATCTGCGGTTGCACCTAGTTTTTTTTTTTAATGTAGCGAGAAAAAATTCCATTATTTTTTTAAATTTGCCACTTATATTTTCCTAAAAATCTTGAGTAACAACATAAGAAAGTCTATGTATATTTGAATTATAGTGTTTAATACATTCACTGCGGTATGCACTAGTCTTCCTTTTTAAAAATGGATTAAGGAGGATATTAGGGATTGCAATCCTGGACTCTTTTATACGATATTTTGGGATTAAAAAACTTTCATTCACGGTATCCCGCGCGATTGGGAATTTCAATTTACTCCAGAAATCCGTATCTTATACTCTTATGCTTCTATTTATTTGTTTATACATGTATTTAAGTGATAATATCGCGTTGAGATTTCTCTATAATAAATTTTTAAAAATAATGAACGTTTTTATAAAAAAAGAAGAATTTTGGTAATTTTTCACATTTGTAGTGAACACTTTATATTTTCCTAAAAAGTTATTATTTTCTTTATAATAAAACTTACAGTGGGTGAAATACGTATATTAACTTTTGATTAAATTCTATGTCTAATTTTTATGAGTTTAATATTAGCCAGTGTTCCAAAACGACTTGAACGATTTGTCGCTCAAGTCGTTCATGCTTCCAATTTAAGAAATGTTTCAAATAAGATAAACTTTCAGAATATGAGCGTTTTTGGTCATTTGACACGCTTGAGTAAAAAGGTACTACATTTAACTTTCTATACGAGCCCTGTACAAAGAAAGTCCCAATTAGCAAATTGTTTCTTATTCAATTAAAGATCTTATGAGAAAAAAACCGGTTCTCTAATATGCAAAATTGGCTGTAAAAATTATCAAATTTACAGGATTTGAACCAACGTGCCTCAATCAAGTGAGACGGCGAAAGCATAGATTTCAAGGGTCATACAAATATTAAATGTTAATAGATAATCCTTCCATTCGAAAACTTACATGAGTACCTGTTTGTAGAAAAAGTTTTATTCACACCTCAATTTTTCGTCGAAAATTTGAATGCATGATATCTCAAGTAATTTTGATCGTATAACAATGGAACTTTCGCTGCTTGATTGGGCTATGGAAAATATTCTTAGAATTGAAATGCTTTTTCCGAGAGGATCCATATAAAAAACTTTACTAAAAGGTGTCACATTATCAAAATTTGCGTAACATGATAGTCTACCTTAATTAAAGCATTTCTTAAATTGTAGCCATGGGTCTACTAGCCATAAACGATCATAAACTAAGTAGTTGATATTCTTGAGATATTTAGTCGTAAATTATTTTTGAAATACCTTGTATTTTCTAGTATAATACACATGTGCATGTAATAACCAGATCTTCAGACAATTCACCATTGTTAACCTATTTAGCGAAATTTCTATAGTATTCGTGTTATTTTATCGATTTTTCAAACTCAATCTCTAAATCACGTTATTATCAACTAGGATAACATTCGGCATTAAACATGCATTTATTTATTCAACTCATTTAATAAATCAGACAAAATAGTTAGAAAGAAATATCACACAAAATTAAAAAAATATATATATTTAATTTTGCGTGATGATAGCTGATTAGAGAATTAAAACTAATCTGAATTATATACGTTATATATCAGTCAATTTTTGACAAAATACTATTCTGCTGGAATATTGGTATTTTAAATCGATGATACCACTCGTAAAATTTTAACACAATTCAAGGGTCTTAATATTTTACAAATTATAAAACAACCTGGTGTAAATCTCGGGTTGGCATTTCTAATCCAAGAATTCCGGAACCGATCGATCTTTCGGTCGAATACAGGATCCTGGAATTACCATCCCTATTTGATACAACAAGATACCTACAACAAACTTGAAAATGAAAAAACGTTTCGAAGTTATGCATTGGCAACAAATACACTGTCCTAAAGTTTGTTGATGTAACTAACAAGCGTATACGCAAGAATTTATTTCGTTACATGTTATTCATACCGCGTAAATTAATGGAAAATCAGAAAGCTATTTTTGCTCTGTATTTCTTTCTCGAGCCTTTACGATTTGGCCCCGTTACAGCTCTGAAAAGTTGTATTCCAACTGAATGACAGGCAAAATATTGCAAGTTTTAGGTCTGACTCACAAGTTTTTAACTAGATGTAGGTCGAACCTGAAGCAGAAAGGTTATTTTTGTGACAATTGATTTCATATCAATGGATAAATTTGCCACCTAAGTTTATACTTATGTCCTATCATCTTTTATTCATATTCTAAAGTCAACAATATTACTCGGACTCCAGTATGTAGTCTTAATCCTCCAACCTCTTTGATGCCGAAGCAAACGTTCGACCAATTGAGTTTTTCAATGGTAAGAACACAGAGGTTTAAGAACAATCACAGTGTCACCTTATATCATACAGGGTATCAAATAAGCACCCCAATAACTTAGTACCGATAAACTAAGGGTCCCAAGTCGGACTCATAAACTAAGTAGTCTAGTAACTTGAGATGAAATTTGAAACTTTGAAACTTTTAGCGAAAAGAGAAAGATAAGAGGTTTCATAAATGGGATAAACTTTACATCGAATTAATGGGTCATATTCATCATAATTATCCACTTTGCCACCTTGCCCGCCTGGATACAATTGCGACTACAAGCTACAAACACGATATTTATTTTTAGAACATTATCCTTGTTTTTAATATGAATTTCCATAGCATAGATCAATAACTTTCTTCTTTCATTATGAGTGTACACGCTAAGTCCATCTATAATAATAAAAAAAATATGTCTGTATGTGTCGCGCATAGCCGGAAATCTAAGCTACCAGCAGCTGCAAAATTCGGTACAAAGGTAGTTAGTTCCAGCGATGATGCTCTTCAGTGAGATTTAAAAAAAAATTGAATTAGTTTAAAAATTATGAATTTTAAAGCCGAAATTTTGCCATTTTCAAATCAGTGCATTCCAGCAGACAATTTGCGCGGCAGAAAATGGAAACAAAATCCAAACTTCCTAAATTTTAGGTACATGTATATTATTTTGATTTTTTAAACATATGGTTATTTTATCATAGTATTGCTCCCGAAAATCTATGTTTTCGATCGTAGGAAAATATTCGGAGATCGCATTTAATTCTCCAATTTAACTTTTCGTCATTTATTCCATGGAAATGAAGCAGCCGAAAAACATGAAGTGGGTTTAATTTTGAGGTTTTCTAATTTCGTGAATTCTAAAAATACTCTTTAATTTTTTTAAAACATGTCTTTCAGTAAAGTCTTTCAGTGGTCTGGGACTTCAACTACAAAGTTAGAGCATTGCTTGTTTAATTGCTATCATATTTAGGAATAATGCAATAAACAATACATACATGCACAGAAATCTTGCGTAGAATATAGTATGTCTCATATTTTATCTCACAGGTAGGAACTACGTAATTGTGTTTATTTGTATACGTTCGTGAATCGTTGACCAGACCACCCATCGTATCGTGACGCGGCAGCTCATTTTGCTATCGATAAAATATGGCAGTTATTTTTCACCTTCCATATTTTTTCCTTTCATGTCGATTCCTACTAATTTTACAATGCTCCTCATTTTGTTACCGAGTTTGTGTTTGTAACTTCTTTCTATTCTCCACTAAGTCACTGTAATAACTTCCATTCGATCAAGCATGGTCCCTTTACTATAGACCGACCAAACGTATACAGTCAGGGACCTTTCATTCAAGATGTTGCGGTGTTTGAGGAATTTCCAAAAGGAACACTATATACACAGCATGCTCTCTATGCAAATATTACAATATATAAAATGCTAAAAATTCTTATATACGTATTTCTTACGCTTGTAGAATACATTTTGAGGTCTTATGACTTTATTATAGTTCACTTTAAACTATTACTTCATCCTCAATAAGAAAGGAGCTCAGTTTATTAACAATGAATCCTAGTCGGTAGCATCCTTCTATCGAGATTAAACGGTTAGTGGTTCTGTACTTTCCCATGGCAGTACTTCATATTGGTACATAAGTCCTTTTTTCTCATGGTATATGAAGTGAAAAGTATGTCAATAAAAAGATTCCGCAGTACAGCTGGATTAGTTTAGAAAAACGTCTCATACTCAAATTAGAAGGAGAATGTGAGTTTTTCTTCTAAATTCAAGAAGTTCAGTCTGTAGAGCACTTTTCGTGAATTCGGTGGTATTTCGAGTTCTTCCCAGGATTTTATACAGGTGCGCTAGCATACATTTGTCGCCCAAGCTGTGCTTTTGATTAAAGGTTATTAAAGAATGATTTTATTATTTACAAAAGTTACTCGTTTTAAATAAAGTATATTTGCCACTGGTGTGTAAGTGTAGTAAGTGGACCCTCTGAATAAAATGGAGTCCTACATGGGAGGGGATACACATCCCTAATCTATTAAAGGTGGCTTCTCAATCTTCGGGCCCTGGGTGCTATACAAAAATGTATACCAACTCTAAGTGAAGTGACAATTGCTTACAAGTAGGATCCCCATGCATAGCATAGTGGCATATACTACATCATAATAATGAGATCGAAATATGATGATTTTGTTAGCTCAAATGGGCCACTGTGTTGAGGAAAAACGAACTTTATTTTCCTTTAAACGATAGATAGTGTTCATAGGTGTAAATAAAAGGGAAGTGTTTAACCCCCCCCCCCCCCTCCTCCGCCTTGGCGGAAAAATTGCATTAGTTCGTCATAGAGTCCATATTGGAAAGCGAATTCCAGAAGTGTTGTTGTTGAGACCCAGACCGTCCGACCTACCAGAAAGGTGTAAGGTAAATAATTCCAGAAGTGTGAAAGCCCGCATTAGGCTATCATGGTTCCAGCGTAGTAATAGCGTGAATAATCCTATAAATGAACATTGCTGGTTCAGACTAAATTATTATTATTTTTTAAATAATGTAAAGTTCAGTTTTTCGTACGGAAATATATATAAAAATGGTTGTTGGTTGAAATACCATCATAAATTTGCCATTAACAAGAATTTTTTTTTCTTTGAACCGTTGGTTGTAGATACATAGTTTTCAGGGTCCACTTCGACGGTAAGAGCTTGCAATTCCATCTCAGTAGCTCAACGGTAGAGCGTCAGCTGGCCAGTACGAAGATCTGTGGTTCGATTCCCGGTTGGGACCAGCAATGTGCTTTGCAATGGTGCCCAAGCAAATCAACGCCGTACGTTTATGATAAGATGTCGGAGGTCTGAAAGTAACCTTAATACAACTAACATGGATTTAGTGGACTCCGGTATATTTCAAACCGGGGGGGGGATAAAAGATAACGCTGGAAGCTAACCAAGGTTCTTTACAAGTTTCAATGGTAAAAATACTTTAAATAAGGGTAGAAAATTATGCAGTCGTAATTTAAATAATGTACAATAATTTTGTGAAACACTAAAATGTTAAATTTTTACAGAGTCCTTCTAGCCCCCGGCCGCCCACCTTGCTGCTCCATGTTTTCGGACGAGTCGGACGGTTTGGGCTTTCGACAGTTCTTCTAGCCCGGGCGCGGTAGCCCAGTGGTTAGCGCGCGGGAATTGCACTCGGTAAACCCGGGTTCGATTCCTCCGCTGCCAAAAGTGCCGCCATGTTCACACGGAGTACGATCACATTAAACATGTGGGTCCGTAAGTTCTTCCAAGAGGTTGGTGGTAGGGGAAGGAGGGTACGGTCCCTGTGGATGCCTTCCCCACTGGGTTCCGGTCTAAATTGGGTGGCACTTCCCGGCCGTCCAAACAGTTACCTTACACCTTTCTGGTAGGTCGGACGGTCTGGGTCTCAACAACAACAACAGCATTCCTTTTGACCCGGCCATCCAAACAGCTGCTCATGTCGTAGGACGAGTCGGACGGTATGGACTTTCGACAGTCCTTCTAGCGAAACAGTTACGTGCAAATATGTTGCTCATGCCTTAATAGTCAAACTGAAAAGAAAGTGAATCTCCAAAGTGCAATTTAGAAATAAATTGTCAAACCTTCTGACTTACACCACTTACTCGTGGCTTTTAATCACCGCAATTGATTAATCCAGGGCCCATTCACAAATTGATGCGATTTATAGAGTTAGTAAGGTTTCAAAACGATTTTTTTCCTCAGCAGTTTGTCTTTGAAACTATTAAGGACATATTAAAGACTTGAAACTATTCTGGTTAAAAGTTACTTTAACTTTTAAAATAAGGTAAAAAATCAATAATTGTGGTTTTGTTGGTCTGTCAGATGTTTTCCTAACAAAATATATGGAAAAATAAGCATGTATTTTAATTTTTGAAATAGGTTGGAGATCGGCTGCATTCACCGCAAATCGTGATCATCTCGCAAAGTTCGGAACTGATGAACAAACAGCACTATACTTTAAACTCTGTGTAGCTGCGTAACTTGGAATCCTAAATACAAGCTGTGAATCGACGTAATGGTGATAATTCTCCTGAAATATTTGTATAAAATAAATGTGAATAATTAGTAAAAGTTTTAATAACTATTAGCCATCGAAATTGATTTGTGGATGCCCCCTTATTCTCCAATGAAATTTTTAATCAATGATAGCCATGCCAAATTTTGATCACATTGCAGCCAAATTTTTGTCTGTTTTACTAAATACGGTATGCGTAACATTTTTATAATTTCACTTTTTTCGCTAAAGGGCTTGTATAAAAAGATATTATTGTTTTTATTTTTTTGCAAAAATATTGCGCATCATTCAAATTACTATTTCATAACTTCCTACCTTATTTGATGCATTTTTGAAATTGGAACTATGTTTCTACAACCGACGGTTCAATAAAACTTTCGCTCTTCACTTTCCTTTAAACACCCTGTATGCGTCGAGTATTAGCCGAGATGTCTAGTGTGCAGCAAAACTCTTCAGTAATATTCAGGTGAATAATATATAGGTGAAAAACTTTCTCATTGCAAATATTAAATATGTAACAATACCGTTAGCCTTGAAATAATACATAGACATGTTTTGACGTTTCATTCATGTTTGTTTTATTCGAAGACAGTGAAAGATTCATTACGTTTCCCCTTCTGATATTCTCTGGCGACAATCCTGTAACCTGGGTTGCTGCCAACTAGACAGTCTGAAGCTTAAAATTTTAGAAAAAGTGGGCGGCCACCTTTGGAGCCAACTGTTGATGGCGGCCTAGCTGAAGTAATAAACAAAACATTTAGTGAACACACGAAGTTAAATGAAAGTGATAAGTGACATCCTGACAGCACTCTTAATAACTTTTAAAAACAGATGCTTAGAGAGAAGTGGCCCTAAAAAATAGTGAAAAGTTTAAGAATCTGTGAAGACTGTTTCCGGAATTTTTATTGTCAATGAAACGCGCCCTTTATGACTAAATATCAGATGTGGGCAGCGAAAGATTTTCCCTACACTCTAATTATTATTATTTTTTATTTTTTTTTTATATATATTACGTTAATTTGAGTTTTACCGGTCAAAATAACACATGAAATGGGTATGTATATGAAATTATACCGGGCCTATTCGATTTCATAATAATTTTCTTTTTCATTTGGCAACTTGGCGCATTTTAAACTGATGCCAAATTGCAAAGATCCAAAATAACTGCAATACTCAGAGAATGGTTTATCATAACGTATTGGAAAGGGTTTTATTAGTTTTGTTACCCCATATTACGTATAAAACAAGCATTTAATTAATACACCAAGCTTATTACTTTCCCTACATAGTATAATGTATAAGAAAAGTATTGTTGTTGTTGAAACCCAGACCGTCCAACCTACCAGAAAGGTGTAAGGTAACAGTTTGGACGGTCGGGAAGTGCCACCCAATTTAGACCGAAACCCAGTGGGGGAGGCATCCACAGGGTCCCCTACCACCAACCTCTCGGAAGGACTTTCGGACCCACATGTTTAACGTGATCGTACTCCGCATGAATACGGCGGCAGTTTTGGCAGTGGCTGGAATCGAACCCGGGCCAACCGAGTGCAACTCCAGCGCGCTAACCAATGGGCTACCGCGCCCCCAAGAAAAGTATTGTGACAGGGTCGAAAATTTGAATTCGAGTTTTCGACGGGTGAACACGTTTTAAGCATCCCTAAACTCGAAACGAACATTTTTGAAAGAATGTATGTGTGTATGTATATATGTATATTAGTGTGTGTGTGTGTCCGTGAGTCTATGGATTCAATATCTCGCAAACGAATAAAACGTTTCGAATATTAATTTGGTACGATTATTACAATCGGTGAATACTGGAACCCTATTGATTTTAAACGCGATTAAATATTCGGAAGACCCCCCCCCCCCTCATTTTCAAATGAATTTTTTTTTTTAAGAAATATCATTAAAAATTAAGACATTCAATACTGATTAAAAAAATAATAATAATTTCATACTGAATTTTTCATTAGAAAACGGATGACACAAACTTTAATTTTGTATTTTGACGCCCAAGAATTCGCTATTAGACATTTTCTTCACGGGATACTAATGTCAATTGCATTGTGATAAAGATTTTGCACGTAACAGGGCCGCTCACATGAGTGTGAATAAGTCATTCTATTTATGTTAATAAGTTGCCAAAAGCGACAGCTGTTAATTCAGTACCAAATTATAACAATAAACAAATTATAACTATTTATACAATATTAATTCAATACCAAAAACATTTTGACTTGGATCTTGTACGTCATTATCTCGCTGTGAAAGAAATAAAGTCTCTGTATTATGTAGAGAAAATGATATACTGCCAACATCAGATTTTTTGTTCGTGTATTTCATTGTTTTCGATTTTTACGAACCATTTCGAGGTAAAAGGCCAGTTCTATTTCTTTGAAGCCATACTTTGAACATAACAAATCATCTCTGATGTTGTCTTTTTAATGAAAATGCATTAGAGAACTCAGAAAGTTTAATGAATGCATTAGAGAAATCAGAGAGTTTAATGAATGCATTAGAGAACTCAGAGAGTTTAATGAATGCATTAGGGAACTCAAAACTATAGTGGACTTTAAGGTTTTCACCTATTTTTATTATAGTTATCCTGCAAATGGAATTCTTTCCTCCTCGTGTGTCCTTTGGCCGACCCTTGCGTTTGTTAATCTTTTTCTTAACTGATACGTCGAGACGCAAATATTTGATTTCTCCCTCGGAGATATGGGACTACCAAAATACACCATCCCATTAGATAATTCGAATGAGCCCCGAAGTACAGCATGGCAAATAATTGTTTACAAAATATCGCGTGAGACAGTTATTCAGAATCTTATCTTTGCTAATACATATCTGATACGAAATCTTCGAGTAAGACCAAAAACCAGTACTTAAGGCGTTGGTATTAGGTGCACAACACGATATAAACACTATCTTTATTCTATGCATTATCAAGAACAGTTAACTGTCGTTAATCCGGCATTCGATAGTTCGGCACGCCCGATAGTCCGACACGCTCTTTGAGCGGCATTCGGGCCCGTTCGGCTGTACTGATGTACATTTACTGTAATAGACAAAATGTTCTTACATGCAGTTTCTGTTAATTGAAGTTTACCTTACAATTTTTAAATGAATGTAATTTTTTTCACATACTGCATTGTGCAATCCAGTCTGTGTGACGTTTTAGGCAAATAAATGTCACATCTAGTTCATTACCTTCTACCATTGTTATTCATTCTCTCTTTTTTTACTTAGTTTTAATGCATACAGATTATTTTTCTGTTTGCCCCGTCTAATTTCATTTTGCTAACTTGCATTCCCTTGATTTTTTTTTTTTTATCTAGCAATCAATTGGATTCTTTTGTTTAGTTTTGGGTGCTATACTACGAGTATGTCTCTTTTTATTAATTTCATCTTATTTATATGCTGCAACTTGCGCAATAAATAGATCTAATTTTAATGTACAGATTTTTACTAATGTGTTGTAAAACTAACATGTGATACATGCTAAGTATTTAACATTTAAATTTTTATCACTCTGATTATTCTTAACATTTGTTTATATATATATATATATATATATATATATATATATATATATATATATATATATATATAGAGAGAGAGAGAGAGAGAGAGAGAGATTTCTATCCAGACAATTTGGAATTAATTCCTCTAATGAAGCTACTATTAGTAATAATGTTAATTTTTTGGATTTAAATCTTTTTATTGATCCTTCTAATAGAATTGTTACAAATTTATATGATAAAAAAGACTATTATAATTTTAATATTAATAAAATCTTACCATTTAATTCCTGTAACTCGATTCAATTGTTTAGAAATATTATACTTAATCAGCTTTTTAGAATTTATAGATTATCTGATAAAAAATTTCATGCTATGCATATAAATAATCTCAAAATTACCAGCAATTTATATAAATATCCCTCTTATTTAGTAAATGGTATTGTTAAAAAATTTAGAATAGCTGGATTTTTATAATTCTTTTCATAGTATCTTATAATTCTATTCATAGTATCTTATATTAGCCAGACATCTCCATTCTCTTGTATTTTTAATACTCTTTTTTTTAACACTTTACAACAAAGTTGAAAAGTGTTTATGACTTTGTTCATTCTGTCTGTCTGTCTGTCTGTCTGTCTGTCTGTCTGTCCGTTAGCACGATAACTGCCGTAAAAATGAGTTTATCAAAATGAAATTTTAGTATGTTGTTCAGACGGTCTGTAGGACCTATGGGAATATAAATAAATAATATCACCCAATTAGTTTTTTATTGAACCCGGGTTGAAAAAATGAAATACATTGAACCCTATGGGACCTAATTTTTCAAACATTTTTTAAGTAAATTTAAAATTCACGAATTGCTTCGAAATTTTTAGGAAATATTCACATTATCCCATAGAATATATAAAAAAAAAATTCAGTAAAATATGTTAAGTAGTTTTTTAATTAAAAAAATTATTTAATATAGGGAAAAAAACAAATTCAATTAAATTCTGACTTTGGGATATCTTCCAGAAAGAAAAGAGAGAGATATTATATAATAAATATCTCTCCATTTGTTTAAACGTTTTGCATATGGGAGTGGCTTCATATTTTAAAATAAATTTGGTAGATAACAATTTTTCATTTTTTTTAAATTTTATATAACTCTTCATGATAAATTTAATTGATGGCATTTTAAATGCACTTTCCTACGTCCTAGAGAGTTAAAATTTGGTACACAGCTTAAATTTGTTGAACATTTTATTCGACAAAAATTTGATGGATCTTTAAATATAGATCATACATTTTTTTCGAAATGGCCTGAAAATAATCCCCGTTCACTTCTATAAATCATTGGTGTAATATTGTTAAAAATTCTGATGTGGACAGCACATGTCTTTCTCTGCAGATTCATATTCGTTCTCTTTATTTATTCAATGATAATTTGAGTTTATCTGCACAACATAAGTATTTTAAATGACATTGAATTTACACGTTAAACTTAAATTTGGTTCTCATTTGATAGCTGGACTTATTGTCAAAGGTGGCGTAGCGAAAACGCGAAAAAACTAGAATATCTCAAGAACGGCTAGTCCTAGAGTAATGGGGTTAGTCTTATTCTTTTTGTTGTCAAACATCACATATAAAATAGGAATTTAATTGATATAATTGAGCACACGTAGTCTTTTATTTTTATATATAACGATTTTTGCTGGCCATTTCGCAAAAATAGCCCGTTCCTTTTTCCCGAATCGTAGTAGAATAACCTACAAATGATTTATATACAAAATTTTGTTAAATTTGGTATATAAATCACTTGTAGGTTATTGAAATATTATACTCCAAATTTTGTTAAATTTGGTTCATTAGTTTTTAGCTAGAGTGGATAAAGGCAATTTCTGCGGCCATTTCGCAAAGAAGGCAGATTCTTTTATTACGAATCGTACTATAATCTAATGAACATCAGGATTTCCCACAAAAAACATACCTACCAAATTGTATGAAATTCGGTCCATTAGTTTTTTAATTAGAGTGGATGTAATATCCACACAGACACACAGAAACATACACAGATACACCCTTACACACACAGACGTCTTCCTAAAAGTAGTTTTTTCGTGTTCTAGAAGTCCCAAAACGTGTAGATCTTTTGAAAATTCGAGTTCCGATCTTCGGCACGATTCCAATACTTTGAGTGCATACACATACACATATATATTATCTGTGTATTATCTGTGTATCTAAATTCCGTGCCTATGCAATTACAATAGTTGTGATTTTAAATGATCCCTAAACTTTTATTATTTCTTCAAGGAAGCCTAATTTTAACATATGCAGAATGCAAATATCTCAAGCGATTGTAAGATGAATTACATAAGAATTGCTGAATTTTTTTCACACAAAATTATTTAGCTCTGGAGTCTGGAATACAAGTTATATGAATGAAATATTCATTGATTTTGCATAAAGAATCAGATGATTTATATTTCGATACAGTTTTAAATATTTAAGTATAATAAATTACTGTAGTACTGTGATAATGTAAAAGATATTACCACTGAATGAATCACATTTTAGAAATTTTTAAATGAAATTACATTTCAGTTGGAAAGTGTTTCATAATCAATGCTTATGCATGATTGATCTTTCTTGTTTTACATCCTCTTCCACTTCAGCATTACTTTTATTAGCCCCTCCTTTTAGCAGCTCTTTTTGTATATTATTACTTTTTCTTACCATTTCGCTTCACTGTTTTTCAATTCTTATGAATGGCAACAGTAGATCGTTTTTTATTTTTTCTTTGCGAATGGCAACACTGGTCTCTTCAATCAGAGTTCCCGGTTTCGTCTCGTTTGTACATATGCTGTGCATTTTCCAGGTATTCATTTTTTCTTTTTTATTCCTTCTTTATGTATGTCGTCCAAGTAGAAATAGTTTATAGATATAATCTATCTATTTCTTCAGAAACCTACATATTTTGTGTCTGCTTCGTCAAAATACTTGGACTTGAGAACGAATTTTACGAAATGAATATTTCCATTTGTTTAGGCTTAGCCCCTTTTCCACGTGTAAAGCGATATTGCTTGATTTTTTAAGTTTTTCTTTATTCGTTTCCATACCTTTGAATTTTGTTGATTTTCTGTAACTTGATAACTCGTGTTTTGTATTTTTTTCCATTTGATTGATGATTTGCTGTTTTATATTTTATTCTGTGGGTGTTTTAGAAAGTTAGGTTTATCGTGTTGTAGCTTCTTACTTTTCGTTCATATTATATATATATATATATATATATATATATATATATTAAAATTGAAAATCCAATGATAGAATAGAAGTAGTAACTCATAATACACTAACTAACTTAAAATGTGCCTACAAAATACAAAGAAATGAAAATGAAATTCAACCATAATGAAGAAATTAAAATGCATAATACTGGTCATCAAGCTAAAGATAATCTACGTGTGTAAATGCATGTAAGAATTTGTGGACACGATATTCAAATATCGAATGGGGCGATTTGACCAACATTTTGTACGATTATATTGTTTAAGAAGTATGAAATGCTATTTACTTTTAGCGAGTACAAATATACAGAAAGCTCACATATTTACGTTTTTTTAATATAAAATAAATAAATGGCAGTCATTCATGTAAAATATTTTGATAATCAAAGTACATGATCATTTTATGAAAACTATTTTTCAATATAAAAAGTTTTTTTAATATAAAATAAATAACTGTGAGTCAATCATATAAAATCTTTTGATAATCGATATACATGATCATTTTATAAAAGGTATTTTATAATCACCAGAAATAAAATTATACAGTAATTTTATTATCAGTAGGAAACAAAGAATACGATTTTAAAACCCTAGCATGCACCGATTTTGATATGTTAGTAGTTAATTCATAAAACGACTTATACTCGTATAATAAACTTTACATGCAAAAATTGCAAATTAAATCGGTCAATTCTTTTCCCATGCAGCATTTTTGCATTATAGCACAATTGGAAACAATGTTAAATAACGACGCCTTCAATGTAGCCAAAAATGCCAAACACCAAACAAAGTAATACGACGTCAATATAATCTTTTTATTTATTTGTCGTAAGTGCATATAAATGAGTGAGGTTATTAAGTTTATTAAGGCGTTGATAACAAAAGAACCAAATTTTAATATATATATATGTGCAATTGATTTAACATTGTTCAAAGCTTTTTACACACGATTATTAAATTGTTACAAAAATTAACTTACCTCGGAGTGAAATAAATTTACATGCAGCCCACATCATATGTTTTTGACTCTTGAATGTAAAAAAATACTAAAAACGGTAAATATTTCATAGATGCCCCTATAAATCTAATATGATTCAACATTTCGTTTTGCAGAGCAGTGCAATATTCAACTATTAAATCTTAAAAAAAAAAAAAAAACCTATCAAATTTAATTATAAAGCTAAGAAACAATAATTTCCTAAGACATTTAAAATATATAGTAAAAATTACTCCCACAGCAAAATATTTAAAAGTCTTGAATTTATAATAAAACTTTATTATATGTTTTATTATAAACTAGCCGCCTTTGGCGACCAGCCTGTTCGCAACACTTGAAAATGCTGATCGTGGCAAATTCCAACCGTGGCAAACTCGCTAGCGCGACCTACCAGAAAGGTGTGAGGTAACTGGTTGGACGGCCAGGATGTGCCACCCAATTTAGACCGGAACCCAGTGGGGGAGGCATCCACAGGGAACGTACCCTCCTTCCCCTACCACCAACCTCTCGGAAATACATACGGACCCATATGTTTAACATGATCGTACTCCGTATCAGTGGCGGAAATCGAACCCGGGCCTACCGAGTGCAATTCTCGCGCGCTAATTTAAATTTTATAATGACCATATGATAAGCGCTTAATTCCATCATCCTCGTTCCATCGTTCCATTATTTAAAATATCCATAAAATTAAAATATCCATTTAAAATATCTATAAATTAAAATATCCATTTAAAATATCCATACCAGAAAGGTGTAAGGTAACTGTTTGGATGGCCAGGAAATGCCACCCAATTCAGATAGGAACTCAGTGCGGGAGGCATCCACAGAGACCGTACGCTCCTTCCCCTACCACCAACCTCTCTGAAGGACTTACGATCCCACATGTTTAACGTGATCGTACTCCGCGTGAACGCGGCTGCAGTTTTGGCAGTGTCGGGAATCGAACCCGGGCCTACCGAGAGAAATTCCCGCGCGCTAACGACTGGGATACTTCGCCCTCCGCGACATAGCCGCCTTTGGCGACCAGCCTGTTCGCTACCCTTGAAAATTCTGACCGTGGCAAACTCGTTGGCGCGACCTACCAGAAAGGTGTAAGGTAACTGCTTGGAAGGCCAGGAAGTGCCACACAATTTAGACCGGAACCCAATGGGGGAGGCATCCAAAGAGACCGTACCCTCCTTCCCCTACCACAAACCTCTCGGAAGGACTTGCAGTCCCACACGTTTAACGTGATCGTACTCCGCGTGAACACGGCTGCAGTTTTGGCAATGGCGGGAATCGAACCCGGGCCTACCGAGTGAAATTCCCGCGCGCTGACCACTGGGCTACCGTGCCATCCGCGACAATCTCCATAACTTTATTTTTATTCGGCAATTTTGGAAATCGAACCCGGGCCTACCAAGTGCAAATCCCGCGCACTAACCACTGGGGTACTTCACCCTCCGCGATATTCTTCATAACTTATTTTTTATTCACCCAATTTAGACCGGAACCAAGTGGGAGAAGCATCCACAGGGACCGTACCCTTCTTCCCCTACCACCAACCTCTCGGAAGGACTTACGGACCCACATGTGATCGTACTCCGCATGAACACGGCGGCAGTTGTGGGAATCGAACCCGGGCCTACCGAGTGCAATTTCCGCGCGCTAACCATTGGGCTACTTTGCCCTACGCGACAATCTCCATAACTTTCTTTTTATTCATCCAATTTAGACCGTACCCTCCTTCCCCTACCACCAACTTCTCGGAAGGACTCACGGACCCACATGTTTAACGTGCTCGTACTCCGCGTAAACACGGCGGCAATTTTGGGAATCGAACCCAGGCCTGGTAACTGGTTGGACGGCCAGGATGTGCCACCCAATTTAGACCGGAACCCAGTGGGGGAGGCATCCACAGGGAACGTACCCTCCTCCCCCTACCACCAACCTCTCGGAAAAACATACGGACCCATATGTTTAACGTGATCGTACTCCATGTCAGTGGCGGAAATCGAACCCGGGCCTACCGCGTGCAATTCCCGCGCGCTAACCACTGGGCTACTTCGCCCTCCGCGACAATCTCCATAACTTTCTTTTTATTCACCCAATTTAGACCGTACCCTCCTTCCCCTACCACCAACCTCTCGGAAGGACTCACGAACCCACATGTTTAACGTGATCGTACTCTGCGTGAACGTGGCGTAAGTTTTGGCAGTGGCGGGAATCGAACCCGGGCCTACTGAGTGCAATTCCCGCGCGCTAACCACTGGGCTGCCGCGCCCTCCGCGACAATCTCCATAACTTTCTACATATTCACCCAATTTAGACGGGAACCCAGTGGGGGAGGCATCCACAGGGGCCGTATCCTCCTTCCCCTACCACCAACCTCTCGGAAGGACTTACGGACCCACATATTTAACGTGATCGTATTCCACGTAAACACGGCGGCAGTTTTGGCAGTGGCGGGAATCGAACCCGGGCCTACCGCTAACTTCCCGCGCGCTAATTTGCAATTTAAAATGACCATATGCTTAATTCCATCATCCTCATTCCATTGTTTCATTGTTCCATCATTTAAAATATCCATAAAATTAAAATATCCATTTAAAATATCCAAAAGTTAAAATATACATTTAAAAAATCCAGATCGTCCCATCATTTAAAATATAAATATAATAATTTATATAGAGCAAAGGCGCTCTATTCAGAACCGTGACGTCACCTCCACCTTGACGTCCCCACCCACCACCTTCCCTGCTTCAGCGGGGGAGAAACGAACGGAACGCCGAGAAATTTAAAATCATGACGTCTTTAAAATTGCGACCCTGAAGGCAATTTTCATTATTTCTGGACCAGATTAGACTTGTAAGAATGCCAGATATTTCAGCTTTCTAAAAATGTAAATTATTAGTCGAAATTATGAGTACTTTTTACTATGCGAGAATTTAAAAACCAAAAATCGTTTTTTTGAGCCAAAAGTGACTTTTGTTTTAAAATCTTTAAAAAATATTAGAAATCGAAATGGAGATTTGAAATTGATATATTTTTACTCGTAATTGTCTGCTCTTTCCGATGGTGTGAGTTGTTTTTTTCTACGACGTCTGGATCGTGGAGAAAAAAGGGCAAAAAGGGCAAAAAAAGGTCGAAATCGCATAAAACATTAAATAAATAAAAAAATAATTAGAATTTTGAAAATCGGTTTTCACGTGTCCCCTTCCCTCCCCCCCAGGTCTCCGATTGCCAAATTTCGTAGCTCTCCGACGCGCGGTCGCGAAACGTATAGTGTATAAGACAGACACACAGACACACACACACACACACACACACACACACACAGACATTGCCTTTTATTATTTAAGATTCAAGACTTTTATTTTAAATTCAAGTTTTAGCAGCCAATTATCCTCATACACTAACACGTATACAAATATATTTTCAATTTATTTATATATATATATATATATATATATATATAGATAGATATAGATACAGAATGTTCTCTTCAACTTGTGGCGTCCTCACACTCCTGGAACGTCCTGTATCATGCATGCCGCTGACAAAGGAGCCCTTTTCACACAGACACTGATGCAATCGCTGAAAAATCTTTCGGTCTGGCACGCGTATTGTCGGAAACGCCCCAGGTATAGACTTTGCATTCCAGTCCGCAGCACCATACATACAGGGACGTAAGTACCGGGGGGGTGTGGGGGGTGTCACACCCCCCCTGACTCAAAAAAGTCGAAAAATTTGGCAATCACTCGGAAAAAAATTCGGAATAAGTGTGAGTTTTGTTCACCATAAATTTCAAAAACTTATATTTTACTTTAATTTTTTAAATGTTCACTACAAAATCACCGATTCTCTTGTGAAACAAAATCCTTGAAATCCATGTTGAAGTAAAGCCATCTGATGAACGTCGAGCAAATGATTTCTTTGCAGTGTCATAAATCTCATTTAAATACATTTGAGCCACCTGGAAGGGGGATAACAACGAGGTCGGTCCAGGAAGTCCCCAATCTTTTTCGGCCTTTTACTTGAGGAAATTCGGAGAAGCAGACCTTGCACCCGGAGGGTGCAGATCATTTGTAGTGCCCATATGTGGGGACAAAACCATGCAACAGCAATTAGGTTTGGTAAGAGTTCTTCGGAAAAAATCTATTTTCTTCGCTATGCAATCGGCAAAACAGCAGGAGAAAAATACTGAAGCACATTGTCCAGGGATTTGAAAAGCAAACCCAGTATGTATTCCCTTAAAAGTGTCTTTAATTGGGCAAGTAATTTATGACCCTCAGAAAATGTGAATGCATTTTCTGTAGAATGCTGAAAAGCATGGAATCTTCATTCAGCCTAGATTGCTTCAATTTTTCGCAGAGCTGGGTTGTGACCGCGTAAAGTAAGGTAGTATTTTTAAATTATTTAAAGGCATGCATAAGAATCGTTTATATACGTTTCTCATAATGATTATTATTTATTTTGATTCCTTTTTTAAATTTTGTTATAAAATGTTTGTACTTTTAAAGGTATCATTTAACAAATCATACGTCATTTAAATAAATTTTCTGCGATAAAATAAAATAACAAATTGTGAATGAAACACTAAACTATACAAAAAGATCAGCAGTGGTTTCAATACGGGTCAGAACGGGCTGAAAATTTAGATTTTTTCCCTGTCTGGCACGACTGTACCAGTGCTTAAACCCTGCCCAAAGACCATTGAGTCTCGGCTTGATCCGGCCCGAAATAATTTATATTCATATATGTTAAAAACATGAATGTGTTGAAGACCCAGACCGTCCGACTCATCCTGAGGACTTGAGCAACTATTTGGACGGCCGGGAAAGAGTGAAATTTTTCGACGAAGAATTGAGACAATTTTTTTTAAACATTTATCTATATATAGGTGAAATAAAGACAATTATTTCAGGTATTCAATTAAAATTCATTTGAAAATTTTTTAAAATTAAATATGTTCGGCCTGGTGAAATAAATATATTCGGCCCCTGAAAAATTTTCAAAATATGTTCGGCCTTTTTTAAAAGCAAAGTTCGAGCCCGGCCTGAAACAGCGTTATAAAATTTCGGCTCGGCCCGAGTCGAAATGATTTCGCCTGAATAACATCTTTCTATGCAGATATTATGCCTTTTTTGACAATTTTAAAATAATTTTAAATAATTAAATAGAAAAATTAGAGCCATTTTTGCAAAATGGTTCAAAATATTAAGACATCGAAATTAGGACCACATTTACAAAATATTAAAATATCGAAATTGTTGCCACTATATTTCAAAAACTAAGAACCTATCCAAATTCCAATTGTACACTCCTATATGGTTTTCAAAGGGCTACAAATTACCTAATATTGTTCATAGCTGCCACTTTTCGTTTTCGAGAAATAAGCATTTATAAACTTAAAAAACAGGAAAATTTCAATCTTTATAAACTTGATAAGACGATTCCTCGAAAATTGCATTAGATCTATAAAAACCCATTACTAAGCTAGAACTTGGATTTCCTACTAAACATTCTTATCGCTTATGGTTTATCTTTCATAATTTAGAAAATAGTTCGAGTGAAAGCAAGGAGACTTAAAATTCTCTCCGGCAAAAACTTTTTAGTTTTTCGAAAAAAAAATGCCAATATACTAAAATATTGAAATTATCTCTCTATATATACATAAAAGGTACTATATTTCCAACAAAACAAGTAAAAGTTGGTGATATTTTTATCTGTTAGGTTCGGAGATATAAGCGCCCAAAGTGTTTATATTTTTCGTAACGCCCCGATGTCTGCCAGAGACTCCCCAACCATACATGTTATTCATATTAAAATCTATAAAATCTATGCAATTTGTCCTTTCATACTGTGATTATTTTTCGGGAGAATATTATATATCAAATTGATGAGGACGAAAAAACTTAATACTTTTTATTTTTGCTTGTTTTTCTTTATGATGATGTATTTCCTTTTTTAAGTTGAAAGAAAAATAATTTGCCTAAACATATGTAAGTGTGAAAACGGGTTTAATATATTAATACATATTTGCAACTAATTATTTAAACCAATTTATTAAATAAAAAAGTTAGGCTTCGTAACCCTGAAAGATGTAACGAATGTATAAAATGCAGAACTCGGGAGCAAAAAATTTTAGAGATGATAGCAACAAATTATTTCTACAAATATAAATATTGAATAACATTGTGTTTGACTTATGGCTGCATATGCGGCAAAAATTAAAATTGGAAAAATTTTAAAACTTGAAAAAATTTTAAAAAATTGGAAGTTTGATTAATTAACTTAAAATGTTATTAATTTTATAACTTAAATAATGTTACTCTTAAATTGCAGTAAATTTTTAAGTTATAAATACTAACAGAAACCACCAAAGAGAGACGTTCCAAAACATAGGATAGTCCCATTGCAGAATCCTACATAGATGCTTAAGTTATCCTAGTTTGGGGAACGTCCCCTTTAGGCGGGTTCTGTAACCATTAACGCTTGGTTTTGGTCATAGTCCACAGATAAATTGTGTAGTATGGCCTCATTTTTGTGAAATTTAATGTCGACTGAGTGACAAGACTGAATTTATCTGTCTCTATAAAAGTTCACAAATTTGTAGAATATAGCAAGTTTTCGTGTTGCCATTCCGCATTAGGTATTACTTGCAGAGAACTAAAAAGTGCAAAAGCGATCTACAGATTTTGAATGGAGACGCAATCCTTATAGAATATAATTGGTTGATATATTATCAGAAAAAATGAACTATATTTACATGTTTGTATTTAAACTATTTGTGATTAAGGAATTTCAAGTATTTACAATTACATATTTAAATGCGGTCGTCATTCGTATGAAATTTTATATCTTCTGCTTTGCAATAAAAATGTTTTATTAATTCCGTCGTATAAATCAAATGCATGGTAATATGTATGTAGAAAGTTGAATAAATATTAGAATAGTGTCGAAAATCAAAATTCAGTTTTATCCCAGCTCGGATAGTTGCGTGTATTAGGTTCTTTTTTGACTATCTGATCAGTAAAACAAATAAAGCACAATTTCCATTATAAAATCCTTCACGAAAGATAACCTTTTCTTAGCAGCAGGACTCTGTTATGCTATCTTTGCCTTATAAAATCTTTTTCATCTCCTTCCCCCCCAAAATGTTCTTTATAATCTTTTTAAGGAATCTATTGTAGTACAAATTGCGATGAAATTTATTTATAATGTTTAATTCCGAAAGAAAGTATTATTTTACAGGTTTTATTTGTACCGTATTTAAATTTCAATGTATTTTTTCAAAATTAATAAATTTCCTTAATTTTTAAAGTTAAGGTGTTTCATTTTCTTAAATTATTGTAATTAAACCTTTTTAGTACAATAATTGTCTTAGAAAATTTTCTCCCGTCAATATCACCACAGAAAGAGCACTTGTGCTTTGCATTTTTTTAAAAGTTTCTTTTATTGAATATACGATTTAAAATCTATTACATTCTACAAATTTTTACTAGAAAGTTAAGAAATTTATATAAAGTTAATTTCAAGAGTTTTCAAATACAATAAGTAAAAGAAAAAAAGCAGAATTATGCCATATAAGCTCTCATAAAAAATTCCTTTCCAGAGAAATTTCTAAAAGAAAGTAAATAACATTTTAGGTTACATGCTTGTCTTATAATACTATAATGACTAGCACCAAAATATATTGTAACAAAATTGAATTAGCAAACATAAACGGTTTTAGTGATATGGAGCATTAAGTCATGCAAGTTTTTCTTTAAAATGCATTCTTCTATACTGTAAAGGCAACCAATTCATTGGTTTTCCTGTTGGTAGCCGAGACGATTGCTTGATAATTCCATTATAGTAAGACTAATCTAGACGAAAATAGAATTTAGCTTCTATTGCAAATAACAGTGATAATCTACTGTGCGGCCGCACATGCTACACGGGCGTAATATGCCCTTTATAAACACCTAAATGATTCATTGCTATGTCGGTTTGCATATGTGGGCGCGCATTTAATCTGCATATGCAAACCGTACGCCTTAAATAAGCGCTTAAACACGCTTTTTCTCGTTTCGTTGCGACACCTTTAGTATTGAACAAAAAGCAAGGAGGTAAAAATCGGGATTATGGTTGTAGTTATCCCGTTTAAATGATTTTTTTCACAATGCATTTAATGGAAAATAACTGTATTTTGAAAAATATAAATAATATCTTTAAAACTGAAGAAATAAGAAAACTTCTCAATTTAAATCACTTTATGTCTTTCGTCTGCTAACCTTTCATGAAATAAATGCCGAAAAGTAAAATTAGATAATTAAATACTATGTCCGAATATTTTCGTGCTATAGAAGATATTTATCGAGCGAATTCTTATAAAAATAAAATAATTGCTCATTTAAAAAAATCAAAATGATATCTGTAAAATTCTGGAACTTAGAATTTTTGATTTTATCACCCATATTGTATCGCGCTAATTGTCTATAAACATCTGCTATTCTTCAAACAATAGTCTGCTGGGAACTTTATGTTCTGAATATTTAAAGGAATGGATTTAGAAACAACGAAATTTCGATTTTAAATATTCATAACCTTTAAACTAATTGAAATTTAAAAGAAAAATAATCCCGGCGAGGTGCATATTTGCATAAGCTAAGATGCCAACTAAATCTATACAGATCTTCAAAACTGTTGAAAGCTTGAATTTTCTGCTACGCGTTACACACACATAGAAACAGACATATTTTTGAAAAATACTAAATAATAATAATGCGACCGTTCGATATTAAATTGTGTATAAATTAGAATGTTACACTAAAATGGTAGCAATGTCGAAATGTTTTTATAAACCTTTTATTAATCGAAAAAATATGTTAAATAATTGAGCGTCCAATAAATAGGAATTTCCATTAGTTATAATTTTACTGCTGTACATTTTGTAGACAGATTTTATATATTATATTTTTATTAGTAAATAATCATTAATTTATTTATAATTGCTATTATTTTATTTTTAAATTAAAATATTTCTTTCTTGTTCAAATAAAAATCCCCTAAAATATTATTTAAAATTAAAGAGTTATTTCAAAATAATATACCAACATTGATAGTTGCGGAATATTGTATTCAGATTTTTTGTGGTCATTATTTGGTATTTTAATAGTTACAACCTTTCTACTAGAGCTGCCACTATAAGTAGGAAACAAAAAAGTAATAAAATGATCTTACATATTAAATATCGATGAAGAAGTCAGTAAAATAGATCAAAATAATGAATAACATAATTTTTTGCTTTTAAAAGTCAGCTGTCCATAAAATATGGTGATGCTATGATTTATATTACTTCATTCATTTCTGATTCTGTTTGCGCCACTTAATATGCACTCGTTTCCAGTAATAATTTACTTATACTAAAAATTTTGGTGTTCAATTAAAAAGAAAATGTTTTTATATTTTGTGGACTTCCCGTCTCTGCAATTGGTTTATTTAATCTTACGTTCTTTCGAAGTATTTATATCTCAAAGACTTGATCGAAGTTGAAATTTTTTTATAAACCAGCAAAGTTTTGCGCACTTCGGGCGCTAAGCTCGGCTAAGTACACCACGGCCATATATGAGAAACAGGAACCGGCAGACATTAACTGTCACCGATCCTCTCACCCGCTCCTAATATCCACAGTCACAAACGAGTCATACACCTCCCTATTCAATATTACTATCTCTTATAGGATAATATCTCTCTATAAAAACATATATATTATACCAACTCGTAACATAACGCACGGGTTCCTTTCTCTAGGAGAGTGTTCAGGCATGTGCAATCTACTGGGGAGAAACCGCAGTCCTACGCATCTCATTAAGGGAGATGCATTTGCTGCTTTGATGCGTTTTCTTAAAAAAAAAAAATGTAGTAATTAAAAAAAAATTGTTAGAATGCGAAGGTAAATACAACTTTCTGTAGAATTCAAACTGTAGAATTAAGCTAATCTTCCTGTTTTAGATTCGGCGAAATAAGTATCAGATAACCTAAAAAAATGTAATTTCAATGTATTTAAGAATATGTGTGTAGCTACATGTAGGTAAGTTTTCTGGTGGACCATTTGGAATTTTTTTTTTTTTTTACGTCCGTGTCTGGACAATTTTTTGAAAACAAATATCGAGGAAATGAAACAACGGCAATCCCTTATGAGCACTGCAAATCATGTCATAATATTTCCTTTGAACAATGTATATATGCATGCTATTATACACATCCCGTGTTTTACAAAGCTAATTCTTAGCCTAGAAACGCGTTTTTTCTTCTTTTTGAGGAAATTATTTGGAAATGTGCAAAGTGCATTTGGAAATTAGAAAAAAGTAATAAAGTTTTAATAATTTATAAAAACCTAACAAAAGACCCAATTTTATCAAAAGAAAGATGCATGTTCCGAAATTTACACAACCAATTCTTGGCATAGAAACTCACGGGTTTTTAAGTGCTAGACAATCATCTAAGAATGTGTCAAGTGCATTCGAAGAAAAATCCCAAAATGTACAAAATTTAATACTTTTTCAAATATATTTAAAATTCTACTAATTTTTGCCCTAGAAACTTGCCTTGTATCAACTGGTAGCTAAAGATCTGGGCATTTGCATAACACATCCGATAATTAAACAAATGTACAATTATTTATAAAACAAAACCCTCAAAACTAAAAATTTGGTTTTGAGACTATTTCTTTTTTTAAATTGGGGTATGATTTGGACATATATACCAAACATTCGAAAATTAAAACAAATAATTGCTGTGTAGACTTTGAAATGCATAAAGGTCACTAGAACAGCAATGCACTCGCTCAAAAACAAAAGTTAACTCACTTGTTTGTAAAGTCGGAAATTTTCAATATTAGTCGGAAAAATTTCCTTCACACCCCCCCAGACAAGATTGCCCACTTACGTCCCTGCATACATAAAATGCATGTCCGCCTTTTCCTGATTTGTGAAACCAGCCATTCCTTCTACAATTCACAGTAGAAATGACGATGAGTGCAAAAAACCACTGCTTTATGCGTTCATTTCTTCCGAGTTTTTATTATTTCTACCGTTTTTTAACCAAAATTCTGTCAACTGGAATAAACAATTAAAAGCTGTTACCACAAGTACATAAAAATCGTCTGCAAACAAAATAATTATTTTTGATTACTTTACAAGAGAATAACAGTGGCGCTGCAAGTTGAGGTTCGTTCGCTAGTTCCAATGTTTCCGCTACGATCGCATTTTTTGCAAAATGCTAATAAGACTATCCAAAATGCGAAAATGAAACAAGAGGTTTTAGGTTTTTGCTAAAGAATTTTAAACTCGGCTTAAACCCTGGCTAGTTCTGACGCACAGCGTTCAATGTCAGCAACGCCTAGGGGTTCACCTCTTGCGTTACATTACGAACCCGCTTTGTATGACAAAAATTTCTTTTATTTAGATGTGATCTATCACCCCTTAAAGTTTGGCCCAAGAGTTCTGACTCACCCTGTATTTATTGCTCAACTTAAGGTATACCTTTTCCAAAGGTTCACTTGTTTAGTGTCTTTATGAGCATAGAACTAAAGTATTTAATTTATTACAAACGTGAAAATTTTCCAAAAGATAGCCCTCTTTTTTATAAAAATGTTCATTATATCTGAAACTTTTTTGTACCGAAAGTTTGTTATAAGGAGATTTCAGATCGTTTATATATGTATTTATCATATTTATAGACAAAAAATTCAAAATGTAAGAGTTTAAAATCTTGTTTTAAATGTAGCAAATTGAAATTCTCAATCTTGCAAAATCTCGGGTTTGAAATATTCTTAATTTTACAATCCCGGGATTGTAGAAAAGCATTCGGGATTGCAATCCCTAGTAGTCGCATATCATTTTAGCGAACATTTATTGTATGCGTGTGTATATAATCATTATTTATATACTAACGTTAATAATTAGATTCAAAATTTCAAGAAAACGAATTTTAAAGAGTTTCACTACAATGTATAATAAAAAATAATAATATGATATGATGGCTTAAAAAGCATTCTGCCAAATTTTCTGTCACGATTTCTTCATAATTCTCATCCATTAATTAATTCATCGTTTTTATATGAAATTATTAAAAAATATACCATTTCTAAATATTGGAAATGAATTTTTATTTTAAGGTTAAACCTTGATTTTTACTTCTTTTAAATATTATATGAATGCGATTTTTAAGAAATAACTTCATAAATTATATAGTTATATAATGTATCATTATTTTTATTAATAAAGGCTTAATATTGACAGAGGTATTATATTTGAAAATGAATTTCCAAAAGGTGTTCAAAGACAGGTTGTGTTACGGTATATAGATTTTAAAATCATTTCTATCCGATGTTAAATAATTTTTATCATGCTATATTTCTGTTAATTTGTTTTTAAATTTGTATATATACATGTATCTCTCGCGATTTGCAAAACTATTACTTGGCCTAGAACATCGTAGTCGTTTTTAAAAGTAGTCTAATGATCCGAGCATTTACTCGAAAGTTTAGATTTTAAATTATTTACCAACAACTTCCAAAAAAGCATTTATGAAAGCTGAATATGTGGAAATGTACTGGTTATAGCCGAAAATTAAAAAAATAGCAATTAATAAATATATAAACAAAAAAAAATAAACTAAAAGAAATCAATAAATTGTTATACAGATTTTTAGAGATGGACAGAATATGACCAGGGCCATTTGATTATCGTCTGTTGACAAAATAACAACAGGGAATTTTTTTTCGACTATGTCTAGACATGGAGTGGGTTAAATTAGGGTTTTTTTTATAATTTTCTGGATTTTGAAGATAAGGTTTATATTTTTAAATGCACAATTATTTTAGTATTATACGTGGGTCCAATCGAAACGCGCTCGAATCGGATGAAAATTATCCTAATTCCACTCATACCCCCTGTTTTTACATATGCGTTTTCATCTATTTCAGTCCCTATTAATTATTTTTCCTAGTATTTTGCATTTACTCTAAGAAGTTCCATGAAATTTTGATTTACCTCTTCCACATTTAAAACTTCGCAATATCCTATGTACAGGTATTTAATTGTTCGCTGTAAGCGATGTACTTAACATTATGAAAGTATTGCAGATCCATGGCGACAAGAAAAAAATCATAACAGGTATATATATATATATATATATATATATATATATATATATATATATATATATATATATATATATATATATATATATATATATATATATACAGGGTGTCCCAAAAACATTGACCTCGGTTTTTATTCCTTAAATATTGATCTTAAATAAATTACAAAGTTGTGTATAAAAAGGTACAGAATTTTATGAAATCGATTAAAATTTTCAAGGGAATTAAATTTTAAGAAATACAAAATTTAAATTTTTATACAGCCTCCGTATAAAAACATTTCCAATGAATAAAATGTGCCCCATATACTAATAAGGTGATGTACAAAATTTCAGCATTTTATCATGAAAAGTCCCAGAGATATGAAAAGACAAAAATGATGACTTAAACCTCTTTTCGATGCATCGACATGGGTTCTCAGAGGGGAAAAATCATGTCGGCAGATCGCGTTTCAAAGGTCATACACAAATTGCGAAAGAAAACTATGATTACATAAATAAATAATAATTTTACTATTTATTGGTGCAAAAGTATCTACACTGTGTATAAATAATAACAAAGATTACAAAGCTTGTTCAAAATGTTTTCCATGCATGCCAAAGATCCATTACAGATAAGAGGCAGATATTATTTGCCTATGATGCATTTCTGCGTTGCGTCATTTGCACTCTTGCTGTAAATTTACATTTTAATTTGTGATTAATCCCTTACCAACTTTGTTTAACCATATCTTTGGGACTTTTTATGATAAAATGCTGAAATTTTGTACATCACCTTATTAGTGCATGGGGCACATTTTACTCATTGGAAATGTTTTTGTACGGGGGCCGTATAAAAATTTAAATTTTGTATTTCTTTATATTTAATCCCCTGAAAATTTTTAACGATGTCATAAAATTCTGTACCTTTTTTTACGGAACTTTGTAATTTATTATATATGTAATATATATATATATATATATATATATATATATATATATATATATATATATATATATATATATATATATATCTGCTCATTTAAAAACTGTGTATGTATTTATAAAGTTAATTTTTAGTAAAAAATAATAAGAAGAAGAAATTATATTTATGAAAGGTTTAGAACAAAAGTTATTTTAAATTGAAAGTTTTAAAAACACACATTTTAACGGAGCAATAAATCACTTATAGCTATAAAATTAAAGGCATAACGTCGTTAGACGAAAAGTCATTTACTAAAACATCTTATAAGACGTACAAAGTATTTAAAATTGCCAGAGTACTTTGGAGCGTTAATATGCTCTTCATCAGTGGCTGCATGAAAAGTAAACATGGAATGTTCATATACAGACCAATTACACAGCAAATTTGCATAAAAATGTAAAATTGGTAAATGAACAGACTATTAATTAATACAAAATTAACCCAAGAAATATACATGGAAAATACAAAAAGTATACTTTAAACGAATTCAAATTGTAAGAATATTACAAGAAAAGTACTATCATACATATATTATTTTATTAAAGGAAAAGCACGGATTTTCAAATTGTAAGAATATTACAAGAAAAGTACTATCATAAATATATTATTTTATTATAGGAAAAGCATGGATTCAAATTGTAAGAATATTACAAGAAAAGTACTATCATAAATATATTATTTTATTACAGGAAAAGCACGGATTCAAATTGTAAGAATACTATAAGAAAAATACTATCATAAATACTATATTATTTTATTACAGGTAAAGCACAATTTCAAAAGAACAGTCAAGCTCAATTTTCATGAGAATGACGTCATAAATAACTATGAAGGGTCTTGCATAGTTATTTATGACGTCCGTCTCATGAAAATTGGGCTTGACCGTTCTTTCGAAATTGTGCTTTTCCTGTAATAAAATAATATATTTATGATAGTACTTTTCTTGTAATATTCTTACAATTTGAATCCGTGCTTTTCCTGTAATAAAATAATATATGTATGATAGTACTTTTCTTGTAATATTCTTACAATTTGAATCCGTTTAAAGTATATTTTTTGTATTTACCGTGTATATTTATTGGGTTAATTTTGTATTAATTAATAGTCTGTTCATTTACCAATTTTATATTTTTATGCAAATTTGCTGTGTAACTGGTCTATATATGAACATTCTATGTTTACTTTTCATGTAGCCGCTGATGAAAAGCGTATTAACGCTCGAAAGCACTCTGGCAATTTTCAATACTTTGTACGTCTTATAAGATGTTTTAATAAATGACTTTTCGTCTAACGACGTTATGTCCTTAATTTTATTTAGATGAATTCAGACGTGATACCAATTTTTGATTATAGCTATATTTTGAAAATTTATATGCTCATTATATATATATAAGAAAAAAAGGTTTGAGAAGATCCAATGAAAGAAAAGTGAGAAGCTGTAACACAAAAATTCTACTATCTAACAGGCTTACGAAATAAAAGTATAAATCAGCAAATCTTCAAGCAAATGGAAAAAATAAAAAAATAAATAAATAAAATAAAAATCGAATCAACAAGTCAATGCAAAGTATCAAAATACAAAGGTATGGAATCGAAAAAAGAATAACAAACGAAATCAAGCACAAACGCTATACACGTGGACAAGGCTCTAGGCCTAAATCATGAATTGTTCATTTCCACAAAAATCGTAATCATGCCCACGTTTTTTGTAGAAGCAAACACAAAAATGTATGTTTCTGAAGAAATAGATAGATTATATCTATAAACTATTTCTACTTGGACGACATACATAAATAAGAAAAATAAAAGGAAAAATGGATACCAAAAAACTGACTGAAAAAACACACTAACCTAGTAAGCACGGGAACACAGAAAGAAGTGACTAGTGTTGCCATTTACAAAGGAAGAAGATATACTGTTCCCATTCGTAAGAAATAAATAACAGTAATACGAAAAGACATGTACAAGAGATAATATACCATCAAGAGGGGCAAAAATATAAAGGCTAATGTCTAAGTGGATGTATAAATAAAATATAATTAAAACAATAGAAGGGAGATATCAGACTACAATTTAAAGTAATATTAAATAAATGAATTCAAGAAAATCCAGCTATTCTAAATGTTTTAACTATACCATTTACAAAATAAGAGGGATATTTATATAAATTGCTGGTAATTTTTAGATTATCAATATGTAAAGCATGAAATTTTTTATCAGATAATCTATATAATCTAAAAAGCTGATTAAGAATTATATTTCTAAACAATAGAAACGTGTTGCAAGAATTAAATGGTAAGATTTTATTAATTTTAAAATTAAAAGAGTCTTTTTAATCATATAAATTAGTAACAATTCTATTCAACAAAAAGATTTAAATCCAAAAAATTAATAATTTCACTAATAATAGCTTCATTAGGAATTAATTCCAAATTTTCAGGATAGAAATCTATATTAAAGACACAATTTTCAGTATGTACTAAGCAAATCAGATCATCAACATAACTGTATATTGTATAATCTATTGATGTAAAAGACTGTTCAAAATGATAAAGATATAAATTAGCTAACATACTGCTACTTCAGCCACTCTGTGGAACTCCTGAGACTTGTAGGTATAATTTATTTCCTTGAAAAATATAATTATTGAAAATAACAAAGTGAAGAAGTTTAGGAAAATTAACAAAACTGACTTGAGATGCAATATTAGTAATATAATCATTGTATAGGGCTAAAATTGCATCATACAGGTCAGAGACCTTGATATTATTGAAAAGATCTTTAAAATCAAAGGTTTAAAATCCTGCTATATTTTTAAGGGATGTTAATCTATTCTTTAATTCTGTACTATTATTAAGAATAAGGTAATTATTGCTAGACTGACGTAAACTATCATTAATTTGATTTAAAGAATTTAGAAATAATTTACTCGCAGTAGTAGAGTAAGTATTATGTCCACTAGTTACTGTTCGAAATTTAATGGGATTTTTATGAAATTTTGGAGTAAGCAAAATATATATGGAAATTTAAGAAATTTATATTTAATATTTAAGTCATTATACATATTGATAATTTTTAATTTAATACTATTAATGGAATGTAAATCAAGTTTAAAAAGACTATTATTTTTTAAATAATCTAACAGAAATTGTATATAAATTTTTTTACAGATAATAGCATAATTATTAGAGGCTTTATCAACATAGGTGATAACAAAAGATTTTTGTAAATCAATAATGGAGAATTTAATATTATCAAAATTATATATGGATCTAGACAATTTAATACTACTAATAGCATTTTTAATAGATTCTAATAAAGTAAATTTCCACATATTAAATGCCTCTAAAGGCATAGCATATTTAGAGGCTAATTTATATATATATTTATCTAGATCAAGATTAATGGATTTTAAAACTTTAATAGAATTATGACAAGAGGGTAACCCGAATTTAGTGCCAAAAGACATAATGGTTATTAACGAAATGTCTTTAACAATACCTAAATCTCCTGTAACTATATACCCCAGTTCAGGATTGAGAAATTTAGCATAATCTTTTTCTGTACAATTACATTTATTTTCTAAAATTGACTTAGAATACTGATCTAAAAAGAGAGTTATATATATATATATATATATATATATATATATATATATATATATATATATATATATATATATATATATATATAATAATAGAAGTTTGAAAATCCAATGAACGAAAAGTAAGAAGATGTAACACGATAAACCTAACTTTTTAAAAACACCCACAGAATAAAATATAATACAGCAAATCATCAATCAAATGGATTAAAAATACAAAACACTAGCTATCAAGTTACAGAAAATCAACCAAATTAAAAGGTATGGAAACAAAAAAAGTAAAACTTAAACTAAATTCAACTATCTAACTGGCGTACAAAACAAATGTAAAAATCAATTAATCCTCAAGCATATGGAAAAAATAAAAAAATTAATATCGAATCAACAAGTCAATGAAAAATATAATACAAAGGTAAGGAATCGAAATAAGTATAACAAACGAAATCAAGCACAAACGCCTTACACGTGGACAAGGCTCTAAGCCTAAATCATGAATTGTTAACCTCTACAAAAATCTAATCATGTCCAAGTTTTTTGTAGAAGCAAACACAAAAATGTATGTTTCTGAAGAAATAGATAGATTAAATCTATGTATATATATATATATATATATATATATATATATATATATATATATATATATATATATATATATATATATATACATATGGGGGTAATTAATAATTACTGTACAAATAATAATTACTCTACAAAATTGTATAATAATAGATTGGGCAGATTGTCGCACTTTTTAGACTGGGCAGGTCTGGGCACTTTTTTCACTTTTAAAATAAAAAAAAAGCCAAAAATAGATCAAAATTGAAACAGAAAAATTTGAAATTAGATATGAAATAATATTCTCAATTAGCAGATGAAAGTCTTCTTGTTCCATACTAAGTATTGAAAGTTTGCTCTGTACGGAAAACGCAGATGGGTAATTTAGAACGGGATACAGAAAAATAATAATTTTGGATAGGAAATTAATGACTTATTTATTCGAAGGCATTCCGGAGTCAAAATAAAGCATTGCTTTTCGTAACATTTAAGTTGCTTGAAACTACAGTAACAGAACACAAAATATGGTCTGGTCTAGATGCAACAGAATATACGACGCCTATGTACCAGATGTCATGTTTCCTAACATCGTGTGATCTATAAATTTAATAGGAAAGAAATACATTCCAAATTTAATTTTTGAGGAAAATAATCATTCGGTGATTATGTGCGAGTTGCAATTTGTTATATTTTTAAATTTATCGCAAAAATGTTTAATCGATTTGTTGTACTTCGATTGCTTGACTGATGGCGAAAATATGAAATCCGATAGGTACCGTTTGCTTTAAAATTTAACACTGATATTTTGTTTTCAATTTCTTCTGTGATTTTAATTTCAATTATTTGATCCCGGATGTTTTTAAATTATTAAAACTAAATAAATTCCATTCTTAAATGTAAACACAGTTCCATCGATTTTTTCCGATAACAAATACTGAATGAGAATTTATTTGAGCAAACTGATATAATTTATAATTAATATATGGATAAAACGAATTATTGTTCTTAAATTTATTTATATATGTATTCAAAACATCTTACACTTTTATTTTACAATGATTTAATTTTAAAATATATTCATAACTATTTTATAATCAAAGAAAATAATATCTATGTATGAGTACATAGAAAGCTTAATCGCATTGAAATGTTTTAAAAGCACTAACAATTGTAGCATATGACATATTTGTTTTGCTACCACTGCAGTCGAGAATATTTGGTGCTGATGAGCTCTAACAAGAAGGGCATTACATTGTTCACTGATAACTTAAATGGGTGAAGAAAGTATTTATTTAAACATAATCTCAGTGAAGAGTCGTTTTCTAATTTCCTCTCTGATTATTCAACCACAATGGTCACTTTAAAATGCTCATTCGTGATTTGTACAGATTTTTTAAATTTAGGTTCTTTTTGATTTATTACTATATATAATATAACTTGTGTTTAATTCCCAAAATGGCAAATTTTGATCATGATACGAGGCAACAGGCTTCATTGTAAAAAAATTCGGGCCGGGTCGCCTTGAGGCTGGTTTTGCTAACGGAACGGGTCAGGTTCTGGTTAATTGTTTAAAAAATTTTCAAGCTTTGACTGAGGCATATTTTAATATTTTCGGTGCGGGTAAAATTTTAAAATTAAACACGTGCAGACCTCTTATCTCTAAATAACTGGCTTCTGATCTTAGCTTCTTCCCTTTAATCTGCTGGCTTCAGGGACCGGGATTTTTTTTTCCAAATTTAGACACTTTTACTGCAGTAGGAGAATCTGCAGTAGGAGATCTGCAGTAGCAGGTACCCGCCCCCCCCCCCCTCCCCACTATTGCAGTGACGCAGTGGCCGAAGCACTTCTTTTTAATTCTTAGTTTCTAAAATCTCCTTACTTATTCCTATTTTTTTAATTACTTATTTATTTTTATTTATTTATTGGTGGTGAAAACGGGCTAGGACAAACTTTAATTTAAGGACTTTAATACGACAAACTGAATGGGGATTAAGTTGATTTTTTTTTATCACATGTGTGTTTAGGAAGCGTTTTCTTCTTCTTTTTCGACCTACACCGTCCGGTCTACCCGAAGATGTTTGGACGGCAGGGGAGTGCTTCCCAATTTAGACCGGAACCCAGTGAGGACGGCAGCCACAGGGACCCTCCTTCCCCTACCACCAACCTTTTGGAACGACTTACCGACCCACATACTTAACGTGCCCGTACTCCTCGTGAACACGGGGACAGTTTGGGCAGAGCCGGGAATTAAGCTCGGGTCGTGCGATTGCAATCCCCGCACGTTAATCACTGGACTGTCCCACTCCTGAGAAGCATTTTGAAGTTTTTCAATTTCAAGAGGGGGTGAAATCGCCTACCCTCCCCCCTCCCTCCGTCTTAATTATGCCCCATGACATCAATATAGATGATCTACGAATAGATTGATATTGATGTGCGCCTAGGCAGTGTATAAAGTCCTGATTGAATGCCATTAGAGTTATCCATTGATAAATATACCAAAATTAAAATAGGATTTTGCCTATGTTCGTAGATTACAATAAAATTAATTAGGATTTAGTGAAAATATGAATATTTTGCCTAAATCTACAAAAGTGTAAAAAGAAGAATGAAGAAAAAGGAAACTATATAAAGGGACTCCGAGAAGCACTTGTTGCTGGTGCCATCTAGTGTTTATTTTACGAAACAGAATCGTTACTCCAAAGTTAAATCAGAACCACCTAACCTCAGATTAAAAAAAAATTCTTCTGAATTTGAGGAAGCCAGGACAGGATGTCACGTTTCTAGAGGAATATTGTAATAAATATAAATATACATTAACTAAACTGTATGAATTAAAAGCAAAAAATGTAATTATGTTCTGCTTTAATACAAGCTTTGTGCTAACTGCTAAAGTAAAATCTTTGTTGATTGATTATTCTAGTGACGAGGGAGTTACAGGGTCATATCCCCTTTGACAGAGGAGGGGGATCTGATATCGGCAGCAAATGACTTTCTCTACAAACTCAAATTCAGTTCCTTTTTATTTATTTCATAATTTATTAAATTACGTCTAATTGCACAAAATAACACGGATAATTATTTGAAATTACACTGAATTTGCAGTTTTTATTCAATTTTCGTTTTCATATGGCCACTGGATGTATTTTCAAAGGTGACGATGTGAAAAGACTAAAATATTTCGTGCACGGTGAATCCTAGAGTTAAGGGGTTGATCTCATTCTTTTCGTCGTCAAAAATTGCATATAAAACAAACATTTAATTGATACATTTGAACATACGCAGTCTTTTATTTTATTTTAGATTTTGACGATTTTTGCGGGCCTTTTTGCAAAAAAGGCAGGTTCTTTTTTCCCGAATCGTACCAAAATCTAATCATCACCAGGGTAACTCACAAGTGGCTTACCTATAAAATTTTTATGAGATTTGGTCAATTAGATTTATCTGAATTAGATTTATTTTAATTAGATTTGGTCAATTACCATGTATTGCAGGGAAAATAAAAATCTGATGTGGGCAGCACATGACTTTTCTTACAGGCTCCAAATTCATTTTTTTCTTTAATAATTCATTAAAGAGTTTAATTGCCCAAAATAATACGCATAAAATTACACTGAATTTTCACTTTTAATTAAGTTTTCTTTTTCATTTAGAAACTGGACTTATATAGGAGAGATGCAAAAAAACTAAAATATCTCGAGAACGGCTAGTTCTAGAGTAATGGGGGTTGATCTTGTTGTTTTTTTCATCGTCAAAAATTACATATAAAACAGGCATTTAATTGTCACACACACTTGAGCATACGTAGTTTCTATTTTAGATTTTGACGATTTTTGCGGGCCATTTCGCAAAGAAAGCATGTTCTTTTTTCCCGAATCGTGCCAAAATATAGTCAGCGCTATGGTAACTCGAAAGTGACTTATCTACTAAATTTTGTGAAATTTTGTCAATTAGTGTTTCAGGTAGAGTGGATACATACGATTTTTACGGACCATTTCACAAGAAAAAAAAAAGACAGGTTCTTCTATCCCGAATCATAACAAAATCTAATCAGCACCAGGATAACCCACAAGTCACTTACCTATACAATTTTATGAAAATTGGTCAATTCGTTTTTTGAGTTAGAGGGGATGCATACACGGCACAGACAGGCACGCACAGAGACACACACACAGATACGCACACAGACGTCATGCTAAAAATAGTTTCTTCGTGTTCTTGAGGTTCCAAAACATGTAGATCCGTCGAAAACTCGAGTGGTAATACTTCCATACGATTCCAATACTTTCCGTATACAATACCATTCATGTATTGTAGGCAAAGTAAAAAGAATGACTACCAATCAGGACTTTTTGGCATAACTGCTGAGGGCCCACAATAATTAAAGGACCCATTTCCCTCACAATATCAACATTTCGTATATTTTCTTTGACGATTTTAGTCTTTTGAAATGGCACTTTTGGTCCTGGGAACTGCGTCCCGTATCCTTTTGCTCAGAAAGCAATTTTAATTAGTGTCAAATAGTTTTGGATCCATATATGTCACTTGGTTATACTATATGTGCCAAGGCCCACCCCTATTCGATCATCGAACTGCCTTCCCCGCTGAAATACTGGCTACGCCTCTGAATCATTTCATTCTAAATGTCACAATCCACAGCAACTCCATCCAGAGCTAGATTGTAAGGAAATTGAAGGTGTAGCGTTGACAATTGTTAAGGGGTGGAGTTGGGGGTAACTAAATATTTTGTTTCCCATTTTCTCAAATACCATTTCTCCGAGCTTCAATGGGTTCTGATAGGTTCCTGGGAGGCGTTATGAGATCCCCCCTTAGCTACGCCATTGAATTAAGGTAGAGACGGATTTCTATTATTATAAGGTAGAGACGGATAAAATCAGAGACGGTTTTACCAATATTCAGACGAAGCGGTCACTTAGGAGCATGGCAGATAAAAGGGTCCCCTGAACAGAAAATATATTCAGGGTTCCTAGGAAGGTTCTTAAGCTCCCCAATGACTTTCTACGGAAATATACTTGAGTGTACACACCAGGTCTATCTATAGTAAAGTGATTATGCTTAATAGAATACTGATTCCATTGCCCCTAACGGAAAATTTAAAAGTTAGGCTAACGAACTAATTTAAAAGTCAACTAACTTAAAAGTTAGGCAACAAACCTAAATAGATGAAAAATACCAATTACAAAGTTGTAGAATATTTCTAATTAATAGGAATCGACATCAGAAACGCATGTATGGAAAGTACCTGTCAAGAAATCGTATCATTAGGGCCTATAACCTTGTGACATCTGCAGTGCTTGTCAAAGTAGGTTTTAATATTCTTTATGGAATTCAAACGTGCAGTGTTGCTGGTGGAGGATATTTTGAACAAGCAATAAATACTTTAGGTTCCTGTATGGGAAGTTGTCTAAGCATTATTAAATAAGACAGCCATTGCCACTAACCATATTGTGTCTAATAAATACCTTCTGTGATGGTTTTAGTGTCGATTCCTACTCATTAGAAATGCTATACATCTTTGTAATTGGCTTTCCCCCCTTTATTATCGAGTTTGTAATCCTAAGATCTGTGGTTCGATTCCTGGTTGGGACAGCAAGGTACTTCACGAAAGGTTTCATGTTTTAAAGAATAAACTGTTTACTAAAAGTTTGCTAATCGAAAATTTTTAAATCCTCTAGGATTTCTTTTTCGGGAAATGCTTTTAGCTATATTCTTTTTCCATTTAATAAACGATTTATATAAAAGTTATTTCAATGTAATATTTAGTTTTGACAATTCAAAATAGGTGCTGTAATAAAAGTAAATGTAAACTCTGTTGGTATTAAGAAACAATTTATAAAACCGAAATGATTTCCGAGAAAGAACAAAAATTGTAAAAAAGAAAAAAAATGCAGCATCGAACATTTACAATCGGCGTTTTAAGTTAAATGGAAAATTTTGTTAAATTTAGAGGGAATTTCTTAATATAAATAGGAGAGTTGAAATATATCAAATCAGGAATTGTTAAATACCAATTTTTATATTTTAATTTTGAGTATTTATAACCCCTAAATATAAAGTTTCATTTGTATGCAATATAGTCTTTTTATCTTGTTATTAGTTTCTTGTTCCAAATTATAAACAATACTGCGGGTGAATAGAGCCCCCTCCCCCCCCCCTTCCCATTTGATCCGGATGTATGCCTGAAAGAAACACTGTGGTCTGTCCGTTACGCTTGGCAAAAAATTTGGTTGCGACTTTTTTAAATGTTGCCAAATTGATAAAAATGACGCTAAATGGGAGGTAATGTATTGCAAATTTTGAATTACATCATATGCTGGGCATACCTTCTAGTATATAAGAAATGCTCTTCTCCATAACACTTGACAAGAGATGGACGACTTTGCACTAAATTGATGAAAAAAAAAGGGGGGGGGGAGATTAGGGCGCGAGGAGATTGCACTCGGAAGAACTGAATTCGATTCCCGCCTCTACCCAAACTGCTTCCGTGGCCACGAGGAGTACGATCACGTTAAACATGTGGGTTCGTAAGTCCTTCCGAGAGGTTGGTAGTAGGAGAAGGAGGGTACGGTCCCTGGGGATGCCTCCCCCACTGGATTCCGGTCTAAATTGGATGGCACTTCCAGGCCGTCCAAACAGCTACCTTACACCTTCGGGTAGGTCGATCGGTCTGGGTTGAAGAAGATGAAGAAGAAATTGCAAAACTGATGCCATGTTAATGAAAATGACGCCAGCGCCCGACCAAAAGAAAAGGTATATTGTACACAGATAGAGGGAAGTTTCACTCTAGCACAGGAGTCTACACTGGGTGCACCGACTTTGATAAATTGGTTAAAGATAGATAGTGAAGTATGGAAGTTTGTGTACGAAGTGAGGTACAATGTTTACCCAGTTTATAGAAACGTGGGCAATGGTGACAAAACGTAATTGCACATTTGATAGAAGTTGTTCCGTACAAAAACCGCTTGCAATCGCAATATTTGGAAAATGACTTTTAATGGGAATTTTACAATGGCGCACGAACAAATCAACCGTACAGATTAGTGCAATGATATCGGAGGTCTGAAAGTGACCCTAGCGCGATCTCAGTGAACTTTGGGATATTGAGCAACGATTTGAAGTTGGGAGGCGGACGACCACGTAGAAAGCTAACCTGGAGGATAAAAATAGCATCAGGAGGTTAACCTGAAGTGAAAATCGCAGTTGGTAGTCAGTCCATATTACCCAGTTGTACAACACTCTGACATTAGAGGGAGGAGAATGCAAAGTCCACTTGACGAAAATAACTTGCAATTCCGTCCCAGTAGCTCAATTGAAAGAGTGTCGGCTGAACAGTACGAAATTACGCGGTTCGAACTCCTGTTAGCACTGCAAGGTTCTTTACAACCTCCACACCTCCCCCTTCTCTGAAAACGTGTTATGTTTTCGTATTTTATAAAAGTTTTGCTTGTAACCTTCCTTTACACTGTAAAACATTTTCTGGGGGTTTCTTTACTGATTAAAATAAAAGTCAATCATTTCTTTAGTTAAAAAAAATTATTTCCAAGCCAAGAGAACTCTTAACATGAGATTTCTTAAAGTCGCTAGTTTTGACATTCTTCTCATAGAAGATTTTCCGCGAGCTGAAAGGCTCGCCTATGGTCCAATGATTCGCTCTCTATCCTATAATCCAACGATTCGCTCTCTAGGCTATGGTCCAACGATTCGCTCTGTAGCCTATGGTCCAACGATTCGCTCTCTAGCCTATGGTCCAACGATTCGCTCTCTAGCCTGTGGTCCAACGATTCGTTCTCTAGTATATGGTCCAACGATTAGCTCTCTAGTCTATGGTCCAACTATTCGCTCTCTAGCCTATGGTCCAACGATTCGCTCTCTAGTCTATGGTCCAACGATTCGCTCTCTAGTCTATGGTCCAACGATTCGCTCTCTAGCCTTCAGATCCATAGGAGCCTGGTTTTGTATCCGAGTTCAGGTGGCGAGCTCGGTGTATGCCCGTAGTTCTTTGAAGTCTACCTTAAACTTTAGGTCCCAGTCAAAGTAGTCCTAGTGTTCATTAAAATAACAATAGAGTGTCAAAATTCTCTAATACAATCAATCCCGAGATCTACAAGCATCGGATGGAAATTCTCGTGTCAAATTCTTTATAAAATAAGAAAACATTCTACTGGATAGCTGAAATTGTAATTCCTATAGCAGAGCTTGATGCTTTTTTTTTTTTTTTTTTACTTTTCTCAATTTTTAAAGATCGGACTTACTTGAAGTCCCCCCTTCTAGTTCGTAGAGCACATTTTCCCCTAACTTAGAAACATTATAAAAGTTATCCTCTCATTTCTTATCCCCTTCCCTGTTCTTCAATACACGATTACAATAAAAAACATTAAGTTACTTTTTAAGTTAATTTTTATTGTTATTTAATTTAATATATAAAAAAGTAAATTTCAATAAACGTTTATATTTTGTGTATATCCTGAACCACGCAATAGATTTTTATGATATTTTTTCAGGCAATGAGGTCCAGTGAAACATTCTGATGTAAATTTTACCCCCGCTATAGCGAAATGCGAAATAACGGGATTTAAATATATATTTTCGTCTATCTGTCTGTCTTTCATGACTACTTATAACTTAAAAACGGCTACATGGATATACATATACTTTTTTTCACTGGTTTGTTAAGCTCAATAGGGAGCAAATTTTATGGCAAAAAATATTTCACATTTTGTACCATGTTAATATATAAAAGAGAAAATTCGAATTTCGAATTTTCGAAAATTCGAAAAAGGGAAAATATGCTTCCAAGCTAAATATCTGCTAAAATACATCATGGATGTTGATGAAATATGTTTCAGTAAATAAGACTTAGTTAAGGGAATGTTTCGACGTAAGTTTTATCCTCCTGCGCCTGCTCGCGGAGCAAAAGTAATAAAAATGACTTTAGTTTAACTGTAATGACCACTTATAACCAGAAAGCGTCTTATAGGATTTACATATTTTTTCACTTTTTTTTCTACCCAGACCAGTGAGAAAACTATTTGGGATAGCCGGGATAGTGCCATCCTATTTAAACCGGAACCCAGTGGGAGTGACAACCACGGTGACACCCACCACATCATCCGTCCCCTAACCCGTCGTCAATCAGATGGACTTTCGAACCTACAGATTTAACGCTCCCATACTCCATGTAGATACGGAGATAGTTTTGGGCATTTTCGGAGATTGAACCCGGGTATATTTTTTCACTTCTTCTTCTTCTTCGACACAGGCCGTCCGACCTACCCGATTGATATTGGTTTTGGACAGCCTGGACAGTGCCACCCAATTTAGACCGGAACCCAGTGGGGGCGACATCCACAGGGGCCGTACCCTCCTTCCCCTACCACCAACTTCTTGGAAGGACTTACCCACATATTTAACAAGTACCCGTACTCCGCGTGAACACAGGGACAGTTTGGACACAGGTAATAATCGTTTCCCGGCCACACATTTTGTTACCATAAACCCCTGGGTTGGTCGTGTGGTCTGGGCCTTCAACAGGTAATAATCGAACTCGGATCGTCCGAGTGTAATACCCATGCGCTAACCACTGGGCTATCCGACCTCTTCACTTGTTCGCTAAACTTATTCGGAGAAGATCTATGGTCAAAATATTTCATTGGCATTAATTAATTATTGGCATTAATTTCACTATAACATTAACTATATCATTCACTATAACATTTAACTACACGTTAACTATAACTTTTAACTATAACATTAATTTCATTGGCATTAATTAACTATTATCCCGAGCAACGCCAGATATTTCTGCTAATAATTCTTAAAATTATATTAAAAAGATTATTCGATTAAGACTCCCAAAATAAATCCTATCCGATAATTCGAAACTGTAATCCCCTTCTTCTTTATGTTTGTAAATTCTTATTGTCACCACCCTACATGTTTCACTTTTTTTTTTTTTTTTCAAAATATTTAAATACCCCCCTCCCCCCTCCCTCTATATTTATACCGATTTTTCTTCGAAAAAAGAAAGGGGGTGGGCCGTTATCAGAATTCTACAGTTTATGTATATATAATGGCAAAATAGTGTATTATCTCAAATATACAAGTTCTGAAATTCTTTTATCTTCCCGGGATGTCGCCTGCAGGGTCTGAGGAACAAGGAAGTGCAGGGGAGAGGGCGACGACCTCCAGTAGAATGGTGATAAGATTGTTAAAGAAAGGCGATAGATCATTTCCTCAATGCACGACACACTGGGAATTTCTGGGTGTTTATAATATAAAAGGTTCCCCTTAAAACAAAAATCCTCCCACTGAAATTTCCAAGTTTAAAAAATGATTGTCCAACTCAGCAAATAGCATAAATTAGCATTTAAAATGCATTCAAGAAAATGCAACACCTGCAAAAACGAAAGTATTAATTTGAGCGTGAAGTAAATTGAAATATCGAATTTCAGCTGAGTTCTCCTTAATGTTCCCCACGCATTTTCGCTTATTACTCGGATATATATAATTATAGACCGCGCTCTCATTGCAGATAACAGCATCTAGGGATGGATTTACATAGTTGCGGGCTATATCTTTTCTTCCAGGCTCCTATCATAGCTCGCATCAGGGCTGTCCTGAAGAAAATTATCGAGAGTATGCGGTGCTGTCTCATTTAAAGAGTATTGAAATTGCGGGGTTCCAAGGGGGCGGAGCCCCTGGAGGATGTGTGAAAGGGGGGGCGCTGCCCCTTTTGAAAATTTTTGAATAATTTAGGCCATATAATTGCCATTTTAAGCCCTTTCACAATATATATATATATATATATATATATATATATATATATATATATATATATATATATATATATATATATATATATATATATATATATATATATATATATATATATATATATATATATATATATATATATATATATATATATATATACATATATATATATATATATATATATATATATATATATACATATATATATATATATATATATATATATATATATATATATATATATATATATATATATATATATATATATATATATATATATATATATATATATATATACATATATATATATATATATATATATATATATATATGTAGTATATATATATAGTATATATATATTAATAGATTAACAGATATGGATCATTTTGTAACTTGGAAGGTTTTTTTTTTCCTGCACTTACTTTTATTTTCTTGTAACTGTTCACACTTACTCACTTTAATATTACCTACATACATAATTCTCATTCCTCCCTTAATACCCACTAATATTATGAAAAAGTTATATCCATCATATGGCAACATCAGTTTACACTTTTATTAAAACATTAAGAAATAAAAAAAAACATTTACAACATAGAGAAGAGTGGGCCAACGGCCGTACCGTGCTGAAAACACCGGTTCTCGTTAGATCACCGAAGTCAAGCAGCATCGGGCGCGGTTAGTACTTGGTGGGTGACCACCTCGGAACACCGCGTGCTGTTGGCCATCTCGGGTGCGGTATCCCCGTGGTTTGCGCGCTAGATTTGCACGCTACCACAAATGCCGCCGTGTTCATGCGGAGTACGATCACGTTAAACATGTGGGTCCGTAAGTCCTTCCGAGAGGTTGGTGGTAGGGGAAGGAGGGTACGGTCCCTGTGGATGCCTCCCCCACTGGGTTCCGGTCTAAATTGGGTGGCACTTCCCGGCCGTCCATTCAGTTACCTTACACCTTTCTGGTAGGTCGGACGGTCTGGGTCTCAACAACAACATAGAGAAGAGTGGTCAAAAAATTATAATTACTTCGCTCTCAATTCTTTTACACGTTCGCTTTTTAGCTAGTAACCTGTAGCTGTAGTAATCTAGTAACTAATATAAAATATTACTAGAAAAATAAAATATTAATATAAAATATTACTTTGGGGCATGCAGCTTCGTTAGAAGGGGGAGGGAATTGAATTTAATACCTTACACGGCTACAAAAGGCTGAACTTTGCTGATAGTTGCCCCAAAACCAGCAAATACAAAAACTTTCTTGAGACCTTGAGAGTACGCGGCGCGTACTCGGTATTTTTCAAAAATTATTGGAAGTACGCGGCGCATACAGCTCGTACCCTTTCGGAACAGCCCTGTATATAATGTTTATTGAGTCATTATGACGTCACATTAATGTCGTATAATTTCTTATCCACTTTGCAATTATGATCGTATTTTTATTCTTTATTTTAATTGGCACAAATCAAATAAATAGATTCCTTTAAAAAATAATAATAATTTTAAAAGGAATTTGGAAAACAAATTCATATATCTTGAATAATATATTTATAGTTTCCATACTTTTACTTTTATCGCAGTAGATATGCTACATCAACAGGAATTTAATGAAAAAGGATCCTGTACACACTAATATGTACATACTAGTATGTAATACATATTTAAAGTGCTGAATGCGTGTAATATTAAAATTATATTGACTACGTTTATCAAATAAATCTATATTTAGCCGACCAATAAATTAGTATAAGTTCAATATTTATACTAATTTAAAAAAATAGCTCGGACCAACTAAGTTTTGGACTGTTTTTAGTATGAAAGACAAATATGTCAGGTGGTGATTTTTCAGTTTGCAGACAAATAATGCCATCTAAACAGCTATAAAAATTGGATCCAATAAATGTAATATTTCTTTCACAATAAGATATGTATAAATTACCTAAATGACTAGAGGCTAAATTTTTCAGTCTTCAATTTAAAATTTAGAACTTTTGTGTTATCAGGAAATCAAACTACTGGTATCGACGCTTTTAACTGCTGAGCTATTAAGACGCTTATTTTTCCTTCTATATTTGAAGTGCACCTTACATACTCCTCTTCCAGACCTCTGATCAAAGTATAACTTGTGATCTGTACGACGTTATCATTCGTCTGCTATTCTTAATGCAGGAGGCATCCTGTTCAACTTAAGTCTCCGTAAATTGCTATAAATCACACTGCTATAAATCACACAGTTCGACAAAAATTTCGATTTTGATATCATTCAGGCATCAGTCATTCATTGCATCCAACTAGCAGCGTGAAGTTGCTCGGGCGCTATTGTAAAGAACTCAGCGAGAGTTGGTCAGTCTACGCACTTGGCTTAACCACTGAGCTATTACGAAGATTATATTTCCTTCTATATTTAAAGTGGGCACTACAAACTCAAACTAACGAAATATAGTAGAAGCTTTATTATGTCGTCAATTTTTACTTGCATATAAATTGAACAATTATATATTTTACTCTTAACATTTTGGATTTCATGGTTTGGACGTAATATAATTTTGATGGTTATCTGTAGTTTATATTATTAGATAAAGACGAAAATAGAAAGATGCATTTTCACCCCTTGAGTATCCCCCTCCGGGTAAGCGTAACTAGAATATCGGAAAGGTGGGGGTTACGCCCAAATGGGGTGTGTGTGTGTGTGTTACAGTGCTCAATTTCGTTTTCTAATATGAACACTATGGAGAATTAATGTAATGTTCCACCGACGGGGTTTATGACCATCAACCCCTCTGCGCCGACGCCACTGATCAGTTTATCCGGGTCGATAGATATAAATGCTTCTCTGCAACATAAAATTTATATTGAATTCAACCTTCGAAATTAGGAGACTTTAAGGAAATACAAAAAGGGCTATCACGCCTCAGAGCCTAATACTGTATTTTAAATATATTCTGCAGGTATTTCGTCAACCTGTCTTCATTTTCGGCTACTTAGCATGCAGCCGTGGCGAGTGTTACATCATGTGGGCAACCTAGAATGAGGTTGCTTGTGGCGTAGTCGTTTCGAGGCTAAAGAAGGGTCAAGGATTAAAAGGGTCGTTTTTTTTTTTCTAGCTGTGGAGACTTGATCGTCAGTTACGAACAAATCCATTCCAGAGCGATTTTCCGTGATTCCCCATACCTTTCAGCAGAGTAGAACAGCATATAGAATCTTATAAAGAATAGGGATGGACAAACTTACAGAGTGTGCGTGCCATTAAGACCTATCGATATGTATCCCTTAGTGATGTATCGATTCTGTATTGTATCGACGCAATTAATGTTCTAACCTAGTTAATTAAATTCTCTGAGTTTTACAATTTTTAAATTTAAATATGAAAGGATTAAATTAAAAACTAATTTTCATTTTAACAAACTATATGAAAATTATACACACACACACACATATATATGTGTATGTATATATATATATATATATGAACAAAATCCCCCTAAATCCCGAAATTTAAGAATCTACATAAATTGTATAATTAATATTAATACATAAATATTAATTAGAAATTCATAATATCATTTAACTACAGTAAAAGAAATTTGTATTTTATAGAGCTAAGTTGAACATATTTTTCAAGCTGTAGTTATATCTGGCACTTTCACCATTTAGAGCATGTTTAGTTTAGAACAGGCCGCAAGTTCTTCCAGAATATATTGAGCATAAAAAGATAATTTGGGGAATTACTTTTATCGTTATAGAAAAATCATCACATATAAATTTTCTAAGATAAAAAAATCCTTCAAAAAATAAAGCATAAATGAAAGAATATTGTTCATACGATACGTATCAAAAGCTATTTTATTGATACGTAGAAAGTATCGTATACAAGTGTACCGATACGAAATAACGATCATTGTAAAGTCATGTATCGATACATTAATACAGCTGTATCGATACGCTCATCATTAGGCTTAGTATCTAAATTTATACTGAGCATAGGTGTTTCTAAAATCTCAGAACGGGAAAGGGGTGGGAGCTAAATGGAGGGGAGTGTGCTGTATTTCGCCTTCCAATATGAACCCTATACAGAACCAATATAATTTTTCCACCCATAGGGTTACAAAATGGAAATTGAGGCTGGATCCGGCACTATCCAGTGAAAAGTATTTTAATTGTAGTAAGCAAAATTTGAAAAAAAAAAACATTCTTTAAAATTTTTACCGAAATTCAGTATAACGCATTTTTGCGTAAAACACATTTTACGGCCTTTTATTATAAAATCAGGCCAAAATTTAGCTTGAAATATAAAAGTGACGAAATTTATAATTGCGTATATTTTTTACATTTGAACCCAGGTATTTTTCATTCTCTTTTAGAATATTTGTTCCCGCTCATGTTTTTGGTCCGGATTCTTCACTTTCGGAAAAATAAATCTTGAGTTTTACGTTATATATCATATGAAAATTTCCATATGAAAGTTGTATTCTGATCATCATACTGATCATGATACTATCATCACATGAAAATTTTAAGCTGATCCTGATCTAATGAATTTATAATATGTCGTCACAATTGAGAACGTGATTGCGTATTTTCCCCCTCCAGGGAAAAAAACGGGTAACAGAAACAGTTTCATTTTTTTTTTCCACTGTCAAAGAACAAGTTTTTTTTTCTTTTTATTTTTTCCCCTTCTCTTACGCGTGCAGTAACTGTTACCTTTTCCTCATTTGATTTACAATTGCATCACTGCGTAAGGAGATGTATATTAAGTTCTTTGAGGGAAATAGATAGGTGTGAAAAAATGAATTGCTGTAAAAGAGTCTTTTCAACACTTCAAAAATTTAGAATAACTTTAGAGTACCTATGATGTTAAATTCATCTGTTGTTGTTACTAATCCCGCTTGGCTGGAACTAGGCCAGAGCAAGCCTATACACCAAAGTCCATGGAAAAGGGAAAGAGATTGCAGATTCTGTTGGTCCAAAGACCCCAGGCACGTCATGACATAAATCAGACTTTTACTAAATACCACACAATTTATACTAGAACCCGGTGGGGATGGCAAGGATTTTTATTCAGCAACCGGAGGTTTATATCGATCCTCGTATTCTAATCTCCCATTCAGCAAAGCCGCATTCGCAATTACTAGTCGACGGAATCCTTCATTAGGTAGGGTCAGAAAAACATCCGCGAAGTTCAGACCCCAGTTGCCGACGTTTAGGGGCTTAGACGTACGTAGTATGCGGCTAGCCATACCCCGTCACTTGAAAGAGTCTGGTTCTTATTGGGGGTGGCAGCTACATACCCTACTTCCTTTGTCCCATCTCTTTTCGAAAGGACTTTCGAATCTACAGCTTGATCGTGCTGATACAGTTTGATCGTGAGATACGAGGATAGTTCGGAGTGGCGGCGAGGATTGAACTTTGGACGGCCGTGTATGATCCTCTCGCCTTAATCAGTGGAGTATCCTAGCCCTCAAAATAGACTTATATACGTAGTTATAATTGATGACATTTAGTTTGTAACTTGAAATGCAATCATAAACATCAATTATTTAATGGCAACAGTACAATCAATTCATAATTACAATCATAATATATTCTACTATAACAACTTACATGTGCCTGAAATGGTAGTGCTCTGGTACTTTTATATACTGGTGCTGGGTTCTATTCCCCGCTGTGTCTTAAATGTCCGTAGTGGTTTCTAATGAATGTTAAATACAAAGATTATTTCAAACTGCTGTCTGAATAAATCGTATGTTATTTGAATTTATTTAATGAAACTAAATCATATATAATCCGAAACCGGCCACTTCACATTTTGTTTCATATTTTATTTAATTCCACAGTCTTTTATTTGTTGGTATTTTTACATTATTTGATTGGATGTTATTTAAATTTAGTTGATGAATTATCTCATGTAGCTTTCCGAAACGGGTGTTCTCCTTCAATGCTTGTTTTAGTGTTAGTTATGACGTCTTTTATCCACTAATACTGTATACAGTAGTTTGTTCTTTTGACGAAGTTAACTCATCTAGCTTCCGAAATCTGTTGTCTTTCCTTAATTTTTTATTTTTTTAGGAATTTTTACAATAATTTTTGTGCATATTTTTAGGAGTTACTTGGGGATGTTACTTATGTATCTTCCGAATCCGGTTGTTTTTTCTTCATTTTCTACAATAATTTTGGTGCATGTTTTAAAAGTTAGTTGGTGATATTACTTATGTATCTTTTGAAACCGGTTGTTTTCCCTTTCTTTATTTTCTTTAGAAATTTTTACAATAATTTTGGTGCATGTTTTTAGCAGTAAATTGATGATGTTACTCGTGTATCTTCCAAAACCGGTTGTTTACCTATTTTTCACCAAATATTACTCAGTTAATAGTTTTATTCACCGAGGAGGTGTTTTAAATCCTTCTACTGTATTTTTATCCCCTTCCTGCTAGATTTTTACTCATATTTTCGAATTTCCGATTGGCAACGGTTAGCTTTCTGGGTCACGTGAGATGAATATATTTTTGATAGACATGTTCTTAATTTTGTTGGTACTGGTGCTCTGTCTGTCTTATTTATCCTGACAAAGAAGGCTATTTTTTACCTTTGAAACCGGTTTATACCTTTATTCAACCTTGTATGCTGTGTCTAAAGAAATTTTGACTTTGCTAAGTTTTAAGTAGTTGATCCTGGTCCAAATTTATCTATCACAAAAATTCTCTTCTTAACAGCAGGATCGCAGAGCATCAAGACAAACCGTTATGTTAAGCAATTAAATTTGTATGACTGTATGGAATCCTATTTATCACCTAATTTTAATGACATTAATGGAAGGTTTATTTTGTAATAAATATCAAACGGAACCTTGCAAAGAGTAGCATACATAAGCATTACTGTATGTTTTAAGGATTGGACCAATAAATAAATGATTTGATAAGTACTGTAATTAGTGATAAAATCTAACAGTGATATTTTAATCACTTTTAAAGTTTTTGAGTGAAATAGTAATAAAATGATAACCTAATGAATTGCAGCTTTGAGAAAAGGGAAACAAAAAATTCCATTTACTAATACCATATTACGGATTTTTTTTTCTTTTGTTTACCTTAAGACGAGAAAATCTGCTTTTTTTAACACTTTACAACAAAGTTGAAAAGTGTTTATGACTTTGTTCATTCTGTCTGTCTGTCTGTCTGTCTGTCTGTCTGTCTGTCTGTCTGTCTGTCTGTCCGTCCGTTAGCACGATAACTGCCGTAAAAATGAGTTTATCAAAATGAAATTTTAGTATGTTGTTCAGACGGTCTGTAGGACCTATGGGAATATAAATAAATAATATCACCCAATTAGTTTTTTATTGAACCCGGGTGGAAAAAATGATATACATTGAACCCTATGGGACCTAATTTTTCAAACATTTTTTAAGTAAATTTAAAATTCACGAATTGCTTCGAAATTTTTAGGAAATATTCACATTATCCCATAGAATATATAAAAAAAAATTCAGTAAAATATGTTAAGTAGTTTTTTAATTAAAAAAATTATTTAATATAGGGAAAAAAACAAATTCAATTAAATTCTGACTTTGGGATATCTTCCAGAAAGAAAAGAGAGATATTATATAATAAATATCTCTCCATTTGTTTAAACGTTTTGCATATGGGAGTGGCTTCATATTTTAAAATAAATTTGGTAGATAACAATTTTTCATTTTTTTTAAATTTTATATAACTCTTCTTGATAAATTTAATTGATGGCATTTTAAATGCACTTTCCTACGTCCTAGAGAGTTAAAATTTGGTACACAGCTTAAATTTGTTGAACATTTTATTCGACAAAAATTTGATGGATCTTTAAATATAGATCATACATTTTTTTCGAAATGGCCTGAAAATAATCCCCGTTCACTTCTATAAATCATTGGTGTAACATTGTTAAAAATTCTGATGTGGACAGCACATGTCTTTCCCTGCAGACTCATATTCGTTCTCTTTATTTATTCAATGATAATTTGAGTTTATCTGCACAACATAAGTATTTTAAATGACATTGAATTTACACGTTAAACTTAAATTTGGTTCTCATTTGATAGCTGGACTTATTGTCAAATGTGGCGTAGCGAAAACGCGAAAAAACTAGAATATCTCAAGAACGGCTAGTCCTAGAGTAATGGGGTTAGTCTTATTCTTTTTGTTGTCAAAAATCACATATAAAATAGGAATTTAATTGATATAATTGAGCACACGTAGTCTTTTATTTTTATATATAACGATTTTTGCTGGCCATTTCGCAAAAATAGCCCGTTCCTTTTTCCCGAATCGTAGTAGAATAACCTACAAATGATTTATATACAAAATTTTGTTAAATTTGGTATATAAATCACTTGTAGGTTATTGAAATATTATACTCCAAATTTTGTTAAATTTGGTTCATTAGTTTTTAGCTAGAGTGGATAAAGGCAATTTCTGCGGCCATTTCGTAAAGAAGGCAGATTCTTTTATTGCGAATCGTACTATAATCTAATGAACATCAGGATTTCCCACAAAACACATACCTACCAAATTGTATGAAATTCGGTCCATTAGTTTTTCAATTAGAGTGGATGTAATATCCACACAGATACACAGAAACATACACAGATACACCCTTACACACACAGACGTCTTCCTAAAAGTAGTTTTTTCTTGTTCTAGAAGTCCCAAAACGTGTAGATCCTTTGAAAATTCGAGTTCCGATCTTCGGCACGATTCCAATACTTTGAGTACATACACATACACATATATATTATCTGTGTATTATCTGTGTATCTAAATTCCGTGCCTATGCAATTACAATAGTTGTGATTTTAAATGATCCCTAAACTTTTATTATTTCTTCAAGGAAGCCTAATTTTAACATATGCAGAATGCAAATATCTCAAGCGATTGTAAGATGAATTACATAAGAATTGCTGAATTTTTTTCACACAAAATTATTTAGCTCTGGAGTCTGAAATACAAGTTATATGAATGAAATATTCATTGATTTTGCATAAAGAATCAGATGATTTATATTTCGATACAGTTTTAAATATTTAAGTATAATAAATTACTGTAGTACTGTGATAATGTAAAAGATATTACCACTGAATGAATCACATTTTAGAAATTTTTAAATAAAATTACATTTCAGTTGGAAAGTGTTTCATAATCAATGCTTATGCATGATTGATCTTTCTTGTTTTTATAATTTTTGCTACATGAATTCATTTTAGATATTTTAAGAACGCGGCAGCGTTCCTAATTCTTGTTATTCTTATTTTTTGCAAATTGGTTTACAAACAAGACCAGGATGTTTATAACTTTAGATTTTCTGGTGCAGGTAACTTTATATAACGAGAATATAGATTCTTATACTTTTTTACGCTTTATAGGAGAATTAAATTAATTATGTAATGATATATATTTGAAAAGCAATCTAAATACTTTTAGAGATTGCACATATACATTAAATCACGGGCAATGCTGAGTATATCTGCTAGCATGTTATAAATGTGAGAATCAGAAAATCTATCAAAATGTAAGTAATTTTATCGTATCTAGAGTTAAATTGACATTCAGCAAATATTCATCTTTTAGATGTTCTTTTTTATCGGGTTGTGGTCAGGCATTCCATGGTGATGGTGAAAATTCCAAACCAACTCACGTATTTCACCTTGCTAACCTACTTCTTGCAGTATGAAAAAAAAATAATAATTTCCTCACAGTGTTGTCCAGGTTGTGCAACGAATGTAGCGTTTAGGTAATGTTCTTATATACTATTGAGTTTAAAACGCTGTAATATTCAAGGAGTTCAGCATCAAATTCTGGAGCAGTTGGGTGGTTTACTAAGAATTTCCACTTCCAGATCCTTTTCCACTTCCGTTTAACAAATTTCCTTGAAGTACCTATGTCTCAGAATTGGCTATAGATAGAGTTATATATGGAATAATTATTTTCTAATTAATAAGGATACTTATTATTGAGAAGGAATGGATAATTTATTAATGTTTTGTTTTGGACAGCGAAAGCGATGAAAAAAAGCAGGTATTTCGGCTCCACAATCCTGGTAAAAATAGTGACTGGTAAAAATAGTGACCCCTAATTGCGAGCACGAAGTTACTGAAAATAATACTGCTTTTCAATTAAAAAAATGCTTTTAATAAATCCTAAGTCTGCTTGATAGTCACACTTATAAGAGTACTTTTTATACATTATTCTCAAACTTATGTATACCACGGTCATTTAAAAGTTTAGATAACTTTTTGTAAGTTCTTGAGTACACTCATGCACATATTACATAAAAAGCGACATATGCTTCAAATAAACGAAGCCTCCGTGATTTATATTTTGAGTTATGAGATATTAAACATATTCTGTAACAATATTTAATCTTCTTATTAGAATAATGGAATAAAATAGATTGATAAGAACTGTCAAAAGTCACAATTTAGAAGTGTTCTAAATAAAGGAATATAAACATTTTGACTACATTATTTTAAAATTATAAAAGTTTCTATATTGGGAATTTCTGGAGAAATAAAGATCGAAAGCTAAAAAAAAAAAGACGCCGGCTTAAAAATAAAATATATTACCTAACAATGTTCTTTTTTTCCAAAATCTACAAGTTGAATGGAATGGAATTGGTGATTGACTTATTCTTTTACAACATATACTCCAAACCATTTTTGTTTTACACTTAAACAAAAGGGAATTTGCTGTTTATATTGAGGATTTGAAATTTCCACCTTTCACTGGTTGTAATCTTATGAAGGCCAGAGTAACTTATGTACTTTTAAACGAGATAACATAATAAAAAATAAATATTTTGAAACAACGAAACACAAAAATGTTAATACATAACAAAATAATAAACATTTTGAAGCATAACAAAGCAGGAAGCATTTTAAAGTACAACAAGGCAAGGAACATTTTGAAACTTAATAAAACAGAGTTTCAAAAGATAGTAATTTATAAGACGAGAAATTTAATTTTTGGATCATTTTAATTTCTTTCTTCAATTTATAGTCTTAAGGTTTAGAAGATTTCACACAACTATAACTTGACAATTAGACATATTACCATCATTTTCTAAGCAATATACTACACATATTAAAATATGTAATTCATCAATTTCCACAGCTCACAGCCCAGACCGAAAGACTCGCCAAAAGAGGCTGAGCATCCTAATTCCCGGCCGAAATTCATCAATATGACATCCCATGTTTGCCAATTATGCGACATTTTCGTTCACCATTTTCAGAAAGTCGCCAAGTTGGCAATATTTTTCTGAATTAGTCGCCAAATTCGCCAAATGTATCGGCATGTGTTACGGACAGAATATATTATGTAATTTCTTAAATAAAATTACTTAAAATACGTGTAATATCTCGAGAACGGTTCAAGCTATCGTTCTAAAGTTTAAGTCATTCGTTTTCTAATGAAAAAATACATGTAAAATAATTATTTATTGAACATTATTGAATGTTCTGATTTTTTATGATTTTCAAAAATTCATATGAAAATGTTAGAGGTGGGGAGGGGTCTACCGAACGTTCGATTGCGTTTCAGATCAATAGAATTCTAGTCTTCATTGATTGTAATAATCGTACCAATTTTTTTCGAAACACTCCACTCGTTCGTGAAATATCGTATCCACAGACTCACGGACACACAGGCATCTCCAAAACTTTCGATTCGAGTTCAGGGATGCTTGAGAAGCGTTCTTCTGTTAAAAACGCGAATTCGAATTTTCTACCCCGTCATAATATTTACATTCCATGTACTTTATACTATATATGTAGGGCAGATAAAATAAACCTTGAAAATTTTAATATGCTGTGTATAACTCCTGCTCATTAGTTCCAAATTAACATAAACCACGATTTCCAACTTGAAGCACTTACAAAATAAAAAATCTGATGTGGTAAGCACATGACTTTCCCTGCAGACTTATATCCACGTTCTCTTTATTTTAATTAAATTTAATTCACTTTTAATTCAATTTTCGTTCTCATTTGATAACTGGACTTATTTTCAAAGGTGGCGTAGAGAAAATACGAAAAAACTAAAATATTTCGAGAACGGCTAGTTCTAGTGTAATGGGGTTGGTCTTATTCTTTTCTTCTTTAAAATTTACGTATTTAAACAAGCATTTAATGGATATATTTGAGCATACGTGGTTTTTTATTTTAGATTTTGGCGATTTTGGGGGGCCATTTTGCATAAAAGGGCAAGTTATTTTTTTCCGAATCATACCAAAATCTAATCAGCACCAGGGTGTCCCACAAGTAACTTACCTACCGAATTTTGTGGAATTCGGTCCATTAGTTTTTCAGCTAGAGTGGATACAAGCTTTTGTAGGCCATTTCGCAAAAAAAGGCGGGTTCTTTTATCCCGAATCGTACCCAAAACTAATCAGCACCAGATTCGCCCACAAGTAACTTACCTACCAAATTTTATGAAATTCGGTCAATTACTTTTTTAGTTAGAGTGGATACAAAATCTGCACAGACAGACACACAGACACACACAGACGTCACGCTAAAAATAGTTTACTCGTATTCTAGAGGTCTCGAAACGTGTAGATCCGTCGAAAACTCGAGTTGCGATTTTCGGCATGATTCCAATACTTTCCCTATACATTACCATGTATTGCAGGGAAAGTAAAAATGCACAATTATACACAGATACGACGACAGGGTTTAATAGTAAAATAATATTTAAGCAGGCATAGGCAACCTTATAAATACATAACCCACCTATAAGGGGCGTTCCCAAAATTAACCCGTTCCCAAAATTCAACAAGACAACTTTCTTTTGAGTAAGTGATCTAATTTTGAACATACGACCGAACAGATCATATATCTATGCATAATTGTCAACATCAAAAAATGAAATACATGAAATACCTTAAAGGGCATCTATATAAGAAACACAAAGCTCTCTCTCTCTCTCTTTTTTTTTTTTTTTTTTTTTTTTTGCAAATTCAGTGAGTCTCCAGTTCAGCTTCGGCCCTCATCACTACATTCCGCGCTGCAATTACTAGTTTTTCGCATCAACTATCTGCCCATGTCCTTCTAAAATCGCCTTGAAATTTTATTACAATGTACGATACATGTGTGGTTTAAATGTGTGTAACGTATACAGTAAGTCCTGATAACTTTTTACTTTCTCTGCAATACATGGGAAAGTAAAAAGGGAAGGTATTGGAATCACCGAAAATCACAACTCAAGTTTTCGACGGATCTGCATGTTTTGGTTCCTCTAGAATACGAAAAAACTATATTTAGCGTGACGTCTGTGTGTGTGTCTGTGTGTCTGTGAGTCTGTATGTCTGTGTGTGCAATGTATGTACCCACTCAAACTCTAATTTACCGAATTTCACAAATCTTTGTAGGCAAGTCACTTGTGTATGACCCTGGTACTGATTAGGTTTTGGAAAGATTTGGAAAAGAAGAATCTGCCTTTTTTTATGAAATGGCCCGCAAAAATTGCCAAAATCAAAAATAAGAGACTACGTATGCTCAAATGTCTCAATTAAATGCTGTTTTATACGTAATTCTTGACGAGAAAAAGAGAATAAGACTAATTCAATTACTCTAGGACTAACCGTTCTCGAGACTTTTTTCGCATTTTTGTTACGCCGTATTTGAAAAAATGTCCAATTACCAAATAAAAACAAAAAATGAATTAAAAGTACAAATTCAATGCTATTTTGTGCAATTAAACTCAATTTAAAGAATTATTAAAGAAATAAAGAAAAAATGAATTTGTGTCTGCAGGGAAAGTCATGTGCTGCCCACATCAGATTTCTACTTTCCCTGCAATACATGATAATGTATAGAGAAAGTATTGGAATCTTGTCGAAAATCGCAATACGAGTTTTCGACGGATCTACACGTTTTGGGGCGTCTAGAATACGAAAAAACTATTTTTAGCGTGACGTTTGTGTGTGTGTCCGTGTGTCTGTCTGTCTGTCTGCACAGATTTTTGTATCCACTCTAACTGAAGAACTAATTGACAGAATTTCATAAAATTTAATAGGTACGCCCCTTGTGAGCTACCCTGGAGCTGATTAGATTTTGGTACGATTTGGGATAAAAGAACCTGTCTTTTTTGCGAAATGGACCACAAAAATTGTATGTGTATCCAATCTAACTAAGAAACTAACTGACCAAATTTCACAAAATTTGGTAAGTCACGTGTGGGTTACACTGGTGCTGATTAGATTTTGGTACGATTCGGAAAAAAAAAAACATGATTTTTTTTTTTTTGCGAAATGGCCCGCAAAAATCGCATGTATACACTGTAGCTGATAAACTCCTTGACCAAATTGCACAAAATTTGGTAGATAAGTCCCTTGTAAGATACTGTGGTGCTGGTTAGACTTTGGTACGATTCTGGAAAAAAAAAGGCTGTCTTTTTTTTTTTTTTTTTTTGTCCGCAAATCTAAAATATCTGATCTAAATTAAAAACTACATATGCTCAAATGTATCAATTAAATGTTTGTTTTATACTTAATTTTTAACATTTTTAACGACACAAGGAATAAGATCGATCCCATTACTCTAACATGGACCATTCTCGATATATTTAAATTTTTAATTTGGAAGAACTGAAGATGTTGTCCACTGTAGTTAAAAAAATTATTTAAAGATTTAATAAAAGATTTAAAGGCAATTGAGTTGCCAAAAGAAACAAAGATGCAATAAAAAGTCATATTGGATATAATATCAGAGAAGTATCCATGTTGCTTTCTGCAATTAAACTCAATTTAATGCATAATGAAAAAATGAATTTGAATCTGCAGAGGGAAAGTCATGTGCTGCCCACATAAGATTTTTTCTTTTACCCGATTTCTCTCAAACAAAATTCATTGTCCATTCGGTTTCGTTAGATTGGATCTGAATTTTAATATCTGTAATTTAAGATAGATCCAAATCCAAATGTGTCTGTGAAATATATGTTTATACGTTGTGCCTATTTCGAGCATGTAATGTAAAACATTGCGTGAGCATGTAAAACATCGAGCATGTAATGTAAAACATTGCTTGCTTTTACAACATGAGTAATGTAAAACATTGCAATCTGGAAAATGTTTACTCACGCGTAACATTTATTCCCGCTAACAAGTACAGAGAAAGGTATGTAAAACATATTCACGTCGCATTAGTTTATAAAATTTGTACTACTTAGTTATTAAGAGTGTCAATGTGTGTTGTCAACATGTAGTCTCAGCGGGAAAGCCATCGATCTCCGGCTTGTTAGACAATGCTCTAGCCATCAAGCTACTGAGATGATTATCCATGGGTGGGACAGCCCAGTAGTTAGGGCGCGAGGATTGTACTTGAACGACCCGAGTTCGATTCTCGGTTATGTCTAAACTGTCCCCGTGTTCACGAAGAGTACGGGCGCCTTAAATATGTGGATCTGTAAGACCTTCCGAGAGGTTGGTGGTAGGGGGGAGGAGGGTACTGTCCCTATGGATGCCTCCCTCACTGGATTCCGATCTAAATTGGGTGACACTTCCCGACCGTCCAAACATGTATCTTATAAATTCGGGTAGGTCAGTCTGGGTCTAAGAAGAATGAGATGATTATCTTTCATTCACTACTTTGTTGTGAACCCTATAAACTTTTACAACATTTTAAAGTATGCAAAAAACATTAACTTCAAAAATGAATTGTTATTCTCGACAAATGCAAATGTTTTAAAGCAAATTGAAGAAATGTTGAAAATTTTGTACTCAGAGGAATGAGTCTTCACATTGCTAGTATGTTTACTCATACACATGAAAAAGAATGTGAACATTTGCATTTTTACTATTATTACTGATGAAATAACCGGATTTATTTTCAAAGGTGGCGTAGAGAAAATACGAAAAACTAAAATATCTCGAGAACGGCTAGTCCTAGTGTAATGGGGTTTGTCTTATTCTTTTCGTCGTTAAAAATTACGTTTTAAACGAGCATTTAATGGATATATTTGAGTATACCTAGTTCTTCAGTTTAGATTTTGACGATTTTTGCGGGCCATTTTGCAAAAAAAGGCAGGTTATTTTTTTCCGAATCGTACCAAAACCTAATCAGCACCAGGGTAACCCACAAGTGACTCATCTACCGAATTTTGTGAAATTCGGTCCATTAGTTTTTCAGTTAGAGTGGATGCAAGCTTTTGCGGGCCATTTCGCAAAAAAAGGCGGATTCTTTTATCCTGAATCGTACCCAAAACTAATCAGCACCAGATTCGCCCACAAGTGACTTACCTACCAAATTTTATGAAATTCGGTCAATTACTTTTTTAGTTAGAGTGGATACAAAATCTGCACAGACAGACACACAGACACACACACAGACGTCACGCTAAAAATAGTTTACTCGTATTCTAGAGGTCTCGAAATGTATAGATCCGTCGAAAACTCGAGTTGTGATTTTCGGTATGATTCCAATACTTTCCCTATACATTATCATGTATTGCAGGGAAAGTAAAAGTATGCTCAAGGGGTTTGAGTATTTGCATTCATTATAACATATATCTGCTGTCGATGGTAAATCAATTTTACGCTTGGCCCTTGATAGGTGAATGGAGCGGTGTAGACTGAATGCAGCTACTAATGCGTCCTCCAGAAAGACAATAGAGGTCACCTCTATTGTCGCAAGCCTCCTGTCACAAGACCTTAGTTTAGTTTCCTTTGAAAACAAAGGGACTACCTTTACGCAAAGCAAAAAATATCCTTGTTGGGAAAATTGTTTTGTTGATAGAAAATGATATTAGCGCTTGCATGAGTCTACGTCAAGAAATTTATTAAAAGTTAAATTAATTATAAAAAAGTTACATATAAACAGTAAAAAAACTAATAAACTAATTTCAAAGTCCTGCCGCATGTAAAAGAGCTCATTTGGTGTGACGGACAAATTTTTTGTCATGCTCTGTATCTTACAGAATATGATGCATAATACAGGGAGGAGGAGATGGAGGGAACGACATTAAATTGCTAAAAGTAGTTTTGACAAGCTTGTTCATTATCTATATTTATGTAAACTTGCATCTATATGTAAATGATTCATGTGTCTGAAATTAGTGTTTATGAAAAGGGATGTAATTTAATTTATAAAAGCACACCAAAATTCATAAGTTTTAATTTATAAATTAAAGGTACCAATGCATTATACTAAAAATAAGAAGAATATGAATAAAAAATGAAAGAAATAACCGGTTTCTGAAGCTATATGAGATATCTTTATCAACTAAATTTAAATAACCGCTTAAAAGAAAAACAGGGAATAAGACTGACATTGAAAAGAGGAGGAAGTCACCGGTTAAGGAATTTGTATAAGCTAACTTTTTTCAACTAATTCAAACTACTATAAAAATACTAATGAATGACACAGGAAATAAGAAAAATATTACAAAAATGATGGAAGTTACCGTTTCGGAAGCAATGTGAGCTAACGTTATCAAATAAGTAGCATTCAATCAAACCACTCTAAAAATACCAGTGAATGAATCTGAAATTCAGAAGAATATAACAAAATCAAGTAACCAGTTTTGAAAGGTATATAGACTGCTTTATCAAGTAAATTTAAATAACATTCAATCAAAATTATAACAAAATTAGAGAAAATAGCCAGTTTCGAAAGTTTCGAAAGCTGATTCATGAAATAAAGTGAAACTAATTTAAAAATACCAGTGAATGAGACTGATATTCATCCGGCGAATGCTCTTGCATAAACAATTAATATAATAAACACAACTTTTAAGTAAGAAATAATAGTCTTAAAAGATGGGAACTGGTATTTTCATTAACGGGCATAAAAACAACTTTAAAGTTAAAGCTTGATAAAACTCTAAAAATTTTAAACCTTAAATGTACATAAAGTGACAAAACTATCGTGTCTGGTTACGAAATTCTTATCAGAAGAAAGAGTGGAAAGTAGACTTAAACTTTGCCAAAACTTTATCAAGAAGGAGTAAAACCACTTCTTGTAGCTAAAGATTCTAAAAAGTAGATTTCTGAATCAGAGTATCAGTGGATGGTGTGATACAGAGTATAAGTTGAATTAGAGTATAAGTGGATGGCCCGATACACATATATGTAAAATGCAGCCATTTTTAACACTTTACAAAATAGTTGAAAAGTATTTATGACTTTGTTCATTCTGTCTATCTGTCTGTCCGTTAGCACGATAACTACCGTAAAAATCACTTTATCAAAATGAAATTTTAGTATGTTGTTCAGACGGTCTGTGGAACCTATGGGAATATAAATGAATAATATCACCCAATTAGTTTTGGATTGAACTCGGGTTGAAAAAATGAAATACATTGAACCCTATGGAATCTAATTTTTCAAACATTTTTTAAGCGAATTTAAAATTCACAAATTGCTTTGAAAATTTTAGGAAATATTCAAATTATCCTATAAAAAATATGAAAAACATTTCAGCAAAATATATTCGGTAGTTTTTTAAATAAAAATTAAAATAATAATTCTACCCATATTATATGAAGAGATCACGCGATCCACTTCAAAATAAAATATGACATCCATCTTGTGTCATAATCGTGATTTTTAAAGTTCTTTTTAATTTATATTTACTGTTGTATGAGTCGTAAAACCGTTTTATTTTTATTTAATTTCTGTGCATCTTTATTCTGAAACAATGCAATTACAATATATTTGAGTTTAAATGATAATTAAACTTTGATTATTTCTGCAACGAAGTCTAATTTTCACTTATGGAGAATGTAAACACATAGAGATGTAGGATAAGTTGTATACGAATTGCTGAATTTCTTTAACACAAATTATTTAGCTCTTTGAGTCTGAAATATAGCTGATATGAATGAAACATTCATTGATTTTACATAGAGACCAGATGATTTTATAGCAGACTTTTTCGATGAAGTTTTAAGCATAGAGTTAAATTACGTTTACCTCCATAGTTTTAAGTTTTCAAATAAAATAAATTATTTTAGTATTGTGATGAATGAAAGGAATGGAATAAAAGTGTATGAATGAAATATTTACAGCTTTTACATACAGAGCCAGGCGATTTATATTTCAATGACGTCATTTGAATAAAGTTCATTTTTTTCTACGATGTTTCAAGTTTTCAAATGTAATTAATTATTGTGTAGTATTGTGATAATTTTAAAAATATTATCGCTGAATGTATCGCATTTTAGAGATGTTTAAACCAGGCGACTTATATTTCAATGATGTCATTTGAATAAAGCTCCTTTTTTTCGATGAAGTTTTAAGTTTTCAAATATAATAAATTAATGTAGTATTGTGATAATTTTTAAAATATTACCGCTGAATGTATCGCATTTTAGAGATGTTTAAATAAAATTGTATTGCAGTTGGAAAGTATTTCATAATCAATGCTTTATGCATGATTGATCTTTCTTGTCATTTTTGGAGAGGGAGGGGGGATAGTTAGAAAGAAAATGTGGCGACATAAAAATAGAGAAAGTTTCCGGAAATGAAAATACTAAAAAAAGTCTTTTCTGGAAGCTAGAATATCTGAAAAGAAGAGTTGATTGTTCATTTCCTCATTTCCATTTCATGCGTGAAAATGAATATGGCGGTTAATGAAATTAGCGAGATTAAGAATAAAGAAAAGTTCGAAGGGTTTATCCACAGGAATAAATAAATATATCATCCATGTAACGAACAAGTATTATTTGGATGTCTGTTGGTGTTGTTTACTTGAATGATAGACTGGATTATAGCATTTTCATTGAGGGAGGGGGCAAATTTTAAAGTTGGACTCCAAAAATTGGTCACTTAATATAGTCCTGGAGTATGAAGGCCTCGTGTACCCTTTTATCCGCTCTCCCGATTTTTCAAAACAAATTTCTTTATGCCTTAAGTGTACGCTAAATATTTTGAAGGGTGTCCTTATTAAAAGGAAGGCTATTCTAAAAAATTGTTGTCCGTTTAAGATTTTTGAATTTACAATTTAAAATAATTAAAAATGTTTATTTTGTCAAACCACCTGCCATTTTATGCATATTTTACCGAGAAAGCAGATTGAACCAAAATTCAATTGAACCATTTTGAACCATTTTTGCAACCACCATTGAACCATTTTTTCAATATTCTAAAGCTAACCGTTTTTATGAAAATTACATTAATTAGGAATTTTGAATAAACATTTTGTTACGAATGTCGTGTATTTTCAGGATACAAAAATGAGTCCGAATTTCTGGATAATTAACTCTTTTATTTAAAGCACCACCAATAAGCGTAATAAGGAACAATATACAGCTACTAACTCTATAGCTATCTTACAATATCTTAAAACAACTGTCAGGTACAATAAAAAAGCAGTTAAATGCTCAACTAATTTACAAAACAGCAGATTCGATTCTCAAAATATTGATGTATTCACAATTCACTTTGACTCGTATTATATCAACTCGTTCCAACTGAACGATAACTTGCTTAAATACTCGTCATAGAAATCTCTAAAAAAAGAGCGTATCTGGAAAAGTACTCAACCAATCCAGAAAATTCTAGTGGATCTCAAAACTCGACAAAATGCGTCAATTTGGCGATATTTCACCCAATTTGGCGCCAAGTTCAACCAACCTGGACTTTCACAAGCAATGGTTGCCTGTAAATGTGCTTTCTCCTTCGGGGTGAAGCCGCGTGCTATGAATCATTTTACACACATTCTTAACATATATAGGGATGGACATTGAAAACATCATATATATCATTTAATTTATTAGAATTCTACGTCACAAAACTAGTCAACAGACTTAGAAGTTGATTTAATTAACAGCTCTAAAGATAATAATACATTGTTTTATTAATTTTGATAGAATTCTGTTTACAATGGCATCATTCAAAACCACTCCGAATGTCTCCATCACATAAATCCGACATCGAAAGGCTGTCTACTTTTTGGAAACATTTTTGTAGACTTTGTAGAGCGCTGACAATTTTTTTATTATATTTCCAGAGAAAAGAACTGTGTATGCTACGAAAATGGAGACCATCTTGGCTGTCCCGCTTAAAAATAAAGATATATAAATGAGAAAATGAATTCTTAATTATGTTAAGCACGTAGTTATTTTATATGTATTTTAACACAAGAAAATTAATTAGACGACTTTTAGAATATTAGGAGAACAGTTTTCAAGATACTACAATGTTATCGATACTTTTCAAAATAGTATCCCTAAAAGCTTTCCTAATATTGTTGTCCAAAACTCATAGCCACCCCATGCTCTACCTTTGATTTAACAGGGACGAAATTGAAAGCTCTTATCGTTGACTAAGTAGACTCTGAACTCTCTCTAGAATTTGATGCTGTATATGTTTTTCTTTTTCTTTTTATTCCTTCTTTATGTATGTCGTCCAAGTAGAAATAGTTCATAGATATAATCTATCTATTTCTTCAGAAACATACATTTTTGTGTTTGCTTCTACAAAAAACTTGGACATGATTAGATTTTTGTAGAGGTTAACAATTCATGATTTAGGCTTAGAGCCTCGTCCACGTGTAAGGCGTTTGTGCTTGATTTCGTTTGTTATACTTATTTCGATTCCATACCTTTGTATTATATAATTTTCATTGACTTGTTGATTCGATATTTATTTTATTTATTTTTTTTCCATTTGCTTGAGGATTAGTTGATTTTTACTTTTGTTTTGTAAGCCAGTTAGATAGTTGAATTTAGTTTAAGTTTTTCTTTTTTTGTTTTCATACCTTTTAATTTTGTTGATTTTCTGTAACTTGATAGCTTGTGTTTTGTATTTTTTATCCATTTGATTGATGATTTGCTGTATTATATTTTATTCTGTGGGTGTTTTAAAAAGTTAGGTTTATCGTGTTACATCTTCTTACTTTTCTTTCATTGGATTTTCAAACTTCTATTATTATACACGTATATATATATATAATAAAAATATATGGAATTCCAATGATAGATTAGGGATAAATTGTAACTCATATAACCGTAACTTAAAATATAAGATAGCTATATATATATATATATATATATATATAATCCTGAAAAATAGATATTTCCAGAAAATTTTGAACTGGAAATGGAAAAATTGGAAGTAGGAATTCGAACCCTCCAACCCTCTTCGGAATTTGATACTGAATCCATATATGCTATTGTTATTGTCTATAGTCGATCCTTAAAAGTAGATGTTGCAACGAAACTGTAAAATTTTGAATCGGAAGTGGCATCTTCCCCCAGAATCAGAAGAAAAAATCCTTAGCTAGTTTCTCTAAACCCTTCAGATTAACCTTATTTATTATATAAGTTCTGTTTATAACCAATCCTGAGAAATAGATGTGTAAAAAACATATATTGACCCGAAAGGGGAAAAGAACCAGAAGTGGAAAGTTTTAGTGAACTACCCTGCCTCCTCAGGGATTTGATGTTAAATCTATATCAGTTATTATCTAAGCTCTATTTATAGCCATTGAAAAATAGATGTTTGAAGGAAACTGAAAAATTTTAAAACAGGAAATGAAAAAATAACCGGAAGTGGAAATTTTTATTGAAACATCTCACCTCCTTAGGAGTTTTATGCTGAATCCATATCAGTCATCATCTAAACTCTATCTATAGCAGATCCTAAGACATAGATGCTTTAAAAAAAATTCAGTAAAACATAGATGACAAATTTGATTACCAACAGTGAGAAGCGGTATTGATACAATATCGATACATCATTAAATTATACGTATCAATACACCCGATGGATAAAATGCATGAATTTGCAAATCACTAATTTAAGAAAAGCATACCAAGAAAGAAATTGGAGTAATGAGTGCTCTTATCTAAGACTCCATATTCATATGTCTAAAAAAACTCACTTCTCCATCCCTCAACAACTACTCCCCACAAGACAGGCAGATTTGAGTATCATTTATATTTTCGTTTAGAGAACACCCACTCATGTAACAGTGAACATCTGTATTCAAAAGAACCGTTTTCAAACACGCCGCTGGCCTAGTTACGTCAAACCAAGGTTGAGCTCGACTCCTAAATATTCGATCCTACATTAGAAAATTGGCCAAACATGAATTCTGGGAGAGCTATTATGCTCGCATCTTAGGAGCGAAATGTGGTTATGCAATTCTGAGTGACTGTGGGATCTCAGAATGTCAATTGTTCGAAACAGGACGGCAATTTGTTTCCATTTATCAAGCGCACCCATTTCCTTTATTCTTCAGACACAAAAACACTACTCAACTATTTAAACAGTTTTTTTTTCTTTCAAAGAAAGCAATGATATATATCCCATAAGACAAATAAGGTCCGTAGCATTATTATTGTGGTCAGCGATCCTTTTTGAATATTTTATAATTTTTATTCTTCATGGTTTCATTTAAATTATGGTTTTTCATGGTTTTAATTAAATCCGCATACATTCACCATCTGGGAGTACTACCATTATTTTAAATTATCACAAGGAGCACCAACACAGCGTTATATTATTTTTCTAAGAACATCAACACAGTGTTAAATTCTTCCAAATGGCACAATATTAAATTCTTTCAGTAGGTAATGAAATTTCTTATAGAGAAGTGTTATATCCATGGATTCTCTACATTAATTAAAATTAATATACACGTATTTAGATCTCCATAGTTTGTCAATTAAAATTGAATTACATCTTTAAAATTTAAATTTTTAAATTTCTAGTAACTCCGAAAACGCTGAAATTTAATTTGAGATAAACACTGAGAAAAAACTGAAATTTGATTCATGATTATATCTTATAAAATATTTGCAATTAATTTATTCTAGTAAATTCTTTACTGCAAGTTTAATAAGTATAATAAAATAATAAAATTGTAAATGGTTATGTGGAAGTGGTGCCATGTAAATTGTGTTTAAACAAAAACCACCTAATACGGAAATAAATCTTGCATACGGAAATAAATCTTATACGGAAATAAATCTTGCTACACGATTCTTAATATTCGGGTAAGAAAAACTTTAATAGTTAACAACCAACAAGAGAAGTTTAATAGTTGCCAACAAGAGAATTTTTTTAAACCCATGACTGCCATGAGACCATACTTTTAATAAAGGTATCATTTAGTGGAAAATGTTCATTTATATATATTTACTTATATAATATAGGATTTAAAGCACTCTGTTCAGTTACAAAATTTTAAAACTGGGAACACATACACCAAATATTCGAACATTACTTGAAGACGGAGAGCACCGAATTGACGAACGCGAGCAGCAACAGATTGCACACTTCTAAATATTTATTGTCTATTTGATAGGTATAAATATATGATTTAATCTACCATAAAAATATTACAGACTGGCCTCGATTTTGTTAAATGGACAGGACCATTTCTGCTTCATTCGTTATACTTAGATTTGTTACATTGTCCAGTCAATATCCGATATATGTGTTGTTGAGACCCAGACCGTCCCACCTACCAGAAAAGTGTAAAGTAACCATTTGGACGGCCGGGAAGTGCCACCCAATTTAGACCGGAACCCAGTGGGGGGAGGCATCCACAGGGGCCGTACCCTCCTTCCCCTACCACCAACCTCTCGGAAGGACTTACGGACCCACATGTTTAACGTGATCGTACTCCGCATGAACACGGCGGCAGTTGTGGCAGCGTGCAAATCCAGCGCGCAAACCACTGGGCTACCGCGCCCGAAATGTGCCAACAGCACGCGGTGTTCCCAGGTGGTCACCCACCCAAGTACTAACCGCGCCCGATGCTGCTTGATTTCGGTGATCTAACGAGAACCGGTGTTTTCTGCGCGGTAGGGCCGCTGGCTCTCTGATATATGTGTGAAATATATGAACATATATTGTTTATATACACAGAACCCGTCTATAGGAGCCATCTCTAAAGTTAGGATTGCTCTCGCATTGCGGATAACCGTATCCATGGACGGACTCGCTTTAGCATGAAATAGCCGATGTTTGCAAAGACAACAAAAAAATTTGTTCTGCACCACAACTTTGTAAATTTGTAAACCTCTACAGAGATCGACAAATTCAGTCTTGCTAAGCTGTCTTCAAATTTTCTAAAGATTGAGCTAGAATTTGCTTCAAATGGATTGTTCAGTTCTTCAATGAGATTTAAATGACTTCAAATTTTCATTTTTTTGAAGAATTTATGCATTATAAAAACGTAAAAATTATATTTGTTTACGTTTCATACGAAATAAAAATAAAATACCTACTTTGAAATTTAGACATCTTGTAGTTTTAGCTACATTTAAAAAAATTAAGCCCCCGATGTAATGAAACTGAATGAACCGTCACATTTATTCGTTAAATTGGAAGAAATTTTTACAGTGGTGTAGAATAATTTAAGTTGATCGCCACCTTCCATATATCTCTTAAAAATAAAATACTTACTTTAAAATTTATTAAGACATGCCCCGATATAATGGAACGGAAAACCCATCAATTTTATAAGATAAATTTTGAGAAATTTTTACAGTGGTGCAAAGTAATTTAATTTGATCGCGACCTTCTATAATATCTCTTAAAATCGCTGATTCCCTTACACAGGGATCGCGCTATTCGCTACATGTCTTGATCACAACTTAAAAGGCTGAGTAAATAAGGTTTAGTAAGTAGACATACATTTTGAAAGTCTCTAAATTTCTTTCTTCAGTACGAATAAGTCTGGACCACAACGCCCCCCCGCCCCCCCCCCCCCCCCAAAAAAAATGCCCATTTATGGTTCAGGTCCAAGTTATGGTTCAGGTCTCAAACGTGAAACGAATTCGAAAATAAAAATGTAATTACGTTATAAATGTAATAGAAATAGTGTTTTATATGCACTTTTTACTCCGACGTGAATGACATAGTTTACAGAACTGCAATACGCTTCCTTTTTTATCTAAAATGGAAAACAAAGATCATGTAAAATTAAATGTGAATGATTATCTCTGTTATTAAATGAGTGAGCTAGTATGCTATGAACCAGAAATAGAGGGAGGCATAGCTTAGTGTAGGTAATGGGTATCAACAGCCATTCTCCAGAAATTCGAAATTTTATTTTAAGACAGGGAGGGCATAATTTATAAAACGATAATATATGTGCCGACTTGCTTACTATTATTTATAATAGTAAGCAAACATGCAATGTCTCTAGAACTAGAGACATTGCATGTTTGCTTACTATTATAAATTAAGTAAATGCTTTGCAATTACATTCAACCAGAAATAAATGGAGATTTCATTAGTTAGTATTTATCCCAAACCGTTCTTGAGATATTAAAATTTTACTTTTTTTTGTTTTAAAAAGAGGGCCGTATTGTCGAAATAAGAAATTAAGCGAATTACATGAAATTTTGTATTTTTTTATCACAATCAAATGATATGAATTTCCAACACGATTTAGATATAAGAAAAGCTCTTTCTTATATGTGTTATTATTTTCCCATAAGGCCGAAATTTGTTAATCTGTAGGGAAATTTATGTGTTGCACACATCAAATGTTTGCATTGTCCTTTGAATTAAGAAACTAAGATGGTCCACACCGTTAGGGTATCAATATTTAATTATGATGCAAACACACGCACAGGCTATGTCATTGTAAATAACATTTCTGTTTGACAGACTGATGGATTGTAGAATTGCATTGTAAGGCATAAACATCGGTGTCAAGTTAGCTGAAGGAAGTGTCATATATTTTGACAGCAAACGCTGCACCAGTTAATTATTTATAAAAGAGAAAATAACATGAAGATACCTTTACAACATTTTAGTTGCGTTTCTAAAAGAAGTTTCTGCGAAATTTCTAAAAGATCACGTTACATTTACAAAAAAAAAAAAAAAAAAATTGATGTGGTCAGCGCATGACTTTCGCTATATAATGTAATGAATTTACTTCTTTTACAGTGAAAAAATGATGTATAAGATCCACGGCGCAATGTTTTTAAAGTTGAATTGTACATTTGCCGCTTTTCCATATAATCCATATATTAAAATATTTAAATAATTTTTTCATCAATTTTGAGTCATTTTCGTTAACTTAGCGTCATTTTTGCAATTTTGACTATATTTTCGTCAGTCTGGGGCGAAATATTGATAACTTAGCGATATTTCGTTAAATTAGAAACCAAATTCGCCAAATTTATTTCCAAGAGTTATAGACAAATGAAGAGAAGAGCATTTTTTTATACATAAATGACTGTTGGCGAATGTTAGGTGTCAAAATCCAAAACTATTACACAAAGTATCTTCTTTCGTGAATGGAACGAACTAGATCCACGAGAAGGATGTTAACAAATTTATCGCATAATATTGCATATGAAAATTGAATATATTTCACAGTAATTAATATTTTATTTTATGTGATTTTATTTTTATAAATTTATTTGAAAATTGCAATATCTCGAGAACGGTTCCTGATAGCGATCTAAAATTTATGTCAATCGTTTTCTAATGAAAAATTACATAAGAAATTATTATTTACGTAACATTATTAAAAGTTTTGATTTTTTGATAATTTTTTCAAATTTTCATTAAAAATTTTGGAGATCTTCCGAACATTCGATTACGTTTAAAATCAATAAGCTTCCAGTACTCACAGATTGTATTTTTTGTACTAAATTTCGTTCGAAACGCTAAATTCTTTCGTGAGATATCAGCACCACAAACTCACAAACACAGACATCGCCTCAAAAAACGATCGATTCGAGTTCAGGGATGCTTGAAACGTTCTCTTCCGTCGAAAACTCGAATTCAAATGTTCGGCCCCGTCACAATACTTTCCTTATACATTATACTATGTATATAGGGAAAGTAAACATAATCTGATCACTGGAAAAAAATTGTCAAAAATAGTTTTAAAGAAGATGAGATGAATCCCTTGTCTCTCCACTTCTACGAATACCCACATTTTTCCGTCAAAAGAATAGTAAGATTAATAATATATTATATTGCGGGGGGGGGGGGGGGAGACGTATTCTGTTTTCTTAGTGTCAATCGTTGTATGGTGATTAAATGCCAGCATGCGATAATTTTTTGCTTTTCCTAGAATACACAGTACTCGTATATATATCTTATTAATTCCAAGTTTCGACTTTCGGATTTTGATGAATTTATACGTTTCGAACATTCTGGATTACAAATAAACAAGTTTTTCAATGATTCAATGATATCTGAGTCTGTCTGTGAATCTATGGACATGATATCTCTCGAACAAAGGGAGTAAATCGAAAGAAATTTGGTGCTATTATTTTAATCGATGGACGTCAGAGGTATCTTTATTTTGAAGATAAAAAGAACAGAGAAAAGCCCTCAAATTTTCTAAAACTTTTTTTCAAAAGATCGAGAAAACTTTACGAAAACATAATTATGCTTAAAAATATTAAATAGATATTTTATATGAGAATTTTTATTAAAAACAAACGCCATCATTTATTTATAGGCGTCGTATGTATTCATATGCGTCGCTTTAGTGATTTTTATGTTTTTGATTAAAATAATTAACTCAATATTATTAAATAAGTACATTATGCAAAGTACTTTTAATTAGAAATAAATAGATACCGTTCTCGAGATATTAGAGACTTTACTTTTTTACAGTGAGTGCTATAGTATCTCTCAAGTAAATCACACGAAATTATGTCGCTTACTTGAACGGACGACAGCTAAAGCTCTATAAATATTCAGCGAGATCTAGTTATAAAAAGCTTTAATTTGTGTTACTGTTTATCAAAAATATCAAAATTTATTAATTTGCAAGGAAAATTACAAAAAAAAAAAAAAAAAAAAAAAAAAAAAAAAAAAAAGCTCTAATTTGTGTTACTATTTATCGATCAAAAATATCGAAATTTGTTAATTTGTAAGGAAAATTATAAGAAAACTCTAATTTGTGTTACTGTTTATCGAAAATATCGAAATTTGTTAATTTGTAAGGAAAATTATAAGAAAGCTCTAATTTGTGTTACTTGTTTATCGAAAATTCTTAATATGTAAGGAAAATTGTAAGAAAGCTTTAATGTGTGTTTTTGCTTATCGAAATTTGTTAATCTACAGAAAAAGTTACGTGTTGGTCACATTAGATTTTTTAAGTAAATGCAAGCAACCAATTTAATTTGTTTAGAATATTTAATCTGAATCACCCCTGGTTCGAAAGCCTCAAAAATTGAAAGGGCAACTCAGTTCTGTAAGACTATTTTGTCCGTTGCTTTCCTAGCCATTGAATTCTGATAGATTTCACAGCCATTCTACAATCTGTCTTCGAGAGGATTATGCAATAATTTGGAAACATCTTGATTCATCTACAGTTTAATGACTAGATTTTTCTTTCCCACTCCGCTATCGAGGAAGGCTTATCGGCATTCCTTCTGTGGTCGAAATATTTATGACATTTTGTCCCGGAACCCTCTTATCAGCTAGCTCTCCGTTTAACTCTCCCTGCAGTAAATGCATAGTATATGTAAAGGGAAAGTATTGCGATGGGATCAAAATTCCGACTTTCCGATTTGCATGAATCTGCATGTTTGAAGCATCCTTAAATGCGATTCAGTCAATCTTTCAATGATGTCTGTCTATCTCTCTATGTGTGTGTCTAGGGGCACAACATCTCTCGAACAAATTGATAAAATTGAATCAAATTCTGTGTGATTGTTTCAATCGGTGAACGCCAGAGTCTATTGAATTTCGGGGCGATTCAACCGGGAAGGCCCTAAACTTTTTGAACATTTTTATTCCGAAACAAAAATTGTATAAAACATAATTAAACATAAAATATTACGAAAACACACATTTTATATATGCGATGTTTTGTTTAAAAGCGAATACCCCCCTTTTATAAAACGCTAATATGCTTCTTTCTCAAGACAAAAATAGAAAAATTGATAGAAAACATAAAATAAACTCACTATTATCAAATGATTACGTGTTTTGTAAATGCCTTTAACACGAAATGAATGGACATCGCTATTCTGAAATTACCATGAGCCTATTTCCATGTATTAGAAATTTTACTTTTATTGCATGGGTCCCTACATCTATTGAACAAATTTAGCAAATCGAATGAAATTTGGTACGATTTTTTCAATCGATACATTTCATGTCTAACGAGTTTTTGTCTTTCTATTCATTCCCTCCAGAAGCTCTCGGTGACCTAGAAGGTTGAATTTTTATATACTTATAACATCGACTATGGTACAGAAAGTAACGGAGTCGGATTTTCGATTTACTCCCCGGAGGCAGAAAGGGTTGAAAAGTATTACCAGACCTTCCAGAAGCCCTCCTGGTGACTTAGAAGGCTGAATCTTTGAGTACTTATAGTATCGACCATCGGACAGAACTTAACGTTGCCGTATTATCGATTTATTTTTTGAAGGCGAAGAAAAGAGGGGGGGGGGTACCAGTCTTTTCAGACCCTCAAGCAACTCTCCGGTGGCTTAGAAAGCTGAATATTTGGTTATTAAATTATTGACTACTGGATAGTACCTAACGGAGCTAAATTTTAAACTTTTCTCCCCCAATAGACAAAATAGGAAGAGGGGGGGGGGATAAAGTTTCTCAAAACCTTCCCGAATCTCCAATGCGGACGTTAAGGGCTGAAACTTGCCAACCGGATAAAACCTAACTGGGACAATTTTAAATTGAGATAACTATTTTTTACGTAAGTAAACGTACGAAAGTAAGTATTTTTTACGTAAGTACCATACATTGTTAAGAAAAATGAATCTTATTAGAAAGTCGCCACTGCATCATTTTTTAAGAGTGTTATAGTTTCCCTGTATTTGACAGGCTTAAATACTAGTAAAAACCTAATTATTTTAAAATATGTTGTGAAATTAGCCATTTAATATGAATTTTTTTTCTAGTAGCAAATGCCATAATTTACTGAACAATGACGTATGTGGTTCTTAAGATATTACACTGTTTTTATTTTATGTTAATTTAAAATGGAGACAATTAAAAAAAATTAAATTTGTTTACTGTTACCAAAAGACTGATTTTTTTTTTATACTTTTAACACAATATAAACAAGCACAAGTGTTTAGTAGTTATGATCAGCCCTTAGCAAGATATTAGAAATTTCGTTTTTCACAATGAGCACGATATCTAAGGATTACCATTCCGGAAGAGTGTACAATCCCGGGATTTAGGGATAGAGAATGTTTCAATCCCGAAATTGGGAATTTCATTTTACTTTGTTTAAAGGAAGCTATATTTTATACTCTTGTGCTTGATTTATTTGTCTATAAATATTAGATGCATGTATCTGAACGATAATAGCAGGATGAAATCTCCCTATAACGAACTTTCGGTACATTAGAACTTTCAGATATAATGAACAATAAATATACTCATAAAAATATTGAATAGAACCCTTTGAAGCTTATACGCTAAATTAAGCAATAAAATATATGAAAAAAATCTAGCAACATTTTATTGCGTTACAATGTGTACATATGTACTTTGCCATGTATACTGAAAAATATACCTGTCTGAACTGATTGAACAAATTTCATATAAAATTTATAAGTAAAAACATTATAAGTTAATATATGCGTTTCGCATACTGCAAATTTTATTGTAAAGCAAGTGGATGTGTGATACTTTGCTTTTCCCGTGATTTCCTTCGCATGTTGATGTCTGTATGGACAAAAATCGTAGTTTTAAATTCGCAGTTTCGATATGACACATTCGCTTTTTATGCTAATTCCGCATTATTGAATAGATTATAATTTGATGCGAATCTGAAAATAAAGAAAAACTGGGAGTTTAAAATACGATTAGACGCGATGGAAATAAAAATCTTTAAACAAAAAATATTTAAAGGAAAAAAAAGTACATAATTGTGTTTAACATATATGATCTTGTGGAGAAAAAAAAAGACACCCAGCATACTCATTACTTAAAAAGATTGCAGTACCTAGACAAGAAGTTTCCAGTCATGGGTCGATCGATGATTCACATTGGGTAATTCATTCAGATAAAAATCAAATTTTAGCAAGTTTAGACAATTGACCATAACTCGTAATAGAATCGACTGAAGTCTTGTTATTTGCATCAGGTGTTCTGACCATGCACTGTAAAAAATTGCTGTATAATTACACTATTTTTACGCTACACTGTAAAACACGTGCAAACATGTTACTGAAAGTTTCAGGGGAATCAACTGTGAGTAATGGAGATTAATGTTCCTGATAGTTTTGGATAATATATATATATATATATAAGATTCTTATAACTTCACTATAAGCTGCTATCATATCGATCTTGTAGTTCTATTCAATTGTTTAGAAACATCATTTTAAACCAGCTATTTCGAATACATCGACTTTCTGATCTTCAGTTTCACTATCTCCACACCAATAATATTAAACGCATTTGTCAAAATTGCCACTCTCCGGAAGTATTTGTAAATAATATTATTAATAATTTCAAATACACCACGTAGTAATTTCACAAATGCATTATTTATCCTTGATTGGATAACTCATTTTTGTGAATTTCATCCATTCTTATCACCAACTTTCCACTAAGCCTGAGTCTGATACTGTTTACTATTTTTGAAAGACTACTTTCCACTTGTCCTGTGTCCTATACTGATTACTATTTTTGAAATTCTTCATTCAAAAAAATTTTTCGTTCACGTTCCATAGTAATATCCATTCCGGTATCCACTCGCTTTAACGAAGAGATGTAAATGCTCTGTTGTATGTTTCTCCTGCAAACATTTCGACTCACAAGTGGTGACTGTACCTGTAAGTTTATATTTTTTTTTTATATTTTTGATTTTTATTATTTCTCCTTCCACTAGCCAGTAGACAGTTGTCAAATACTATCGCCATTGTCAGAAACTGACTATTCTATCGGTTTTAATTCGAATTGTATGGCTGTCCTGACGAGAATGCAATTTCGAACTAACTGCTATTTTATATGTAGTTTTAACTGATTGTTCTCCATGTCTTAATATTTAATCTTGAACTAATTATTATTCCCTGTTCTCACTTTTGCAGTGTTTGCTTTTTCATTTTATATATATTTATATATATACCTATTTAATTGTGATTTATGTATACTAATATTCCCCTCATCCCCATACCATTATAGTGATAAGTTACCTACTATTTTTATCCTTAGTCTTGGTCTATAGTTACTTATTTGTAACAGATATGCTAGAGATGGGGTTTTTTTTGTACTTACCGTAGTTTATGCATAGTTTTCGATTAAAAATTTTTAATTTATATATATATATATATACACACAAAAAATAACGCTTCGTCAGACGATAATTAGCTGAATATCTCAGAAATGAAGCTGAAATTTTTCATAAACGCCTGTAAATCTGCATTTTCTTATCAGTTTGCCAAAATTGTCAACAAAGTAGCTGAAAATAAATGAGCAAAGGTTTCAGAATGCTTTACAGTGTACAAAACGTTGTAAATTTCACAGCACCTGTGATGTAACTGGTATTCGCAACACATTTGATGCATTGTAAGATCGTTTCAGTAAAATTCTGCTAATTGTGCGTGTGCTGGAGAATTTGCACGCTCACTTAATTGGGTTTGCAACATGTTTGTTGTATTCAGCCATACGCTTCTGTTGAAGAATTGAAGGAAAATTCAATCAATTTAAGGTTTACTAAAATTACAGCACTCACAAAAAAATCACATCATATGTAGATTTACACCAGAGGGTGTTGGCGTAACTTTTACCAACATCCGATGATGTAAATGTTTTCTGTAATGTTTAACAGTGTGGGCAATCCAGTGGCGTTAACCATCTTGTTATAGCTTGGTCTCAACTAGTGTGGTTCTCTTCCTAGAAGATGAGCAGCCGAAAGAGGGCTCGATTACCGTGGTGGGGCACACCTTTATATAGATTCAAAATATACCGAACACTTCAATTAACCGATTAACCAAAAGAAAATATTTTCAGCTAACTGGGTACTGAAAATCGTTAACTGTCCGATCACTAATTGATATAAAGAAAACGCGTCTGGAAAAAACCTGATCGAGATATCCGTAATTTCCATGAAGGTCGCAGGAGGAAACCCAGTGTTTTTTACGGGTAGCCATAAAATGAGGATGGAGCCATAAAATGGAAGAAACTGGAAAAGAAAAGCAATTTCGCTTTTTTTTTAGTAGTACAGCTTTTATGGATTCCAACTTTTCTATTTTAAGGTTTAAGGTCTTTTGAAATGTCGTTATTATTGGATGTGAATTGAAGTGCATGATAACGGAAAGTCGTGATTGCTAATACATATGTATTTAACTCAATTCTGGAGTTACTTTAAATAATTATGAAGAACCAGCTGATATACTTGACTTTGGTCGTGATTTAAAATATCGGCAAATTTGAATAGTATTCTAAGTGATATTGATCTTTAAACATTCTGATAAAATATGTAACTGAATTTCTCCTAAAAATAAGCATAAGAATTTGTATTCCCACTATACAAAATTACTTACACAGGCAAATCTGAAAAATAAAACATCCCAGTCCCGTTTGTAAACAAATTTACAAAAACCATGACGTTCAGTGGATATACGCCAAATGAAGAAGTTAAAATATTTGCCAAAGATACCAGTACAGATCATTCCAGGAAGATACAGCAAGATGAAGGGATATGTTCTGACCAACTCCGTGAGTTCGATCTTTTGAGTGAAAATGACTGCTTTAATTTGAAATGCTAAATGATCTTGCTCGACGGAGGCAAATTTACACGAATCCAGTAATAGCAAAAAACTTGTGCCAGTTCGATGACATGCTTATCGCCTACTTCACGATCAGCTGCAGACATTGCCTCCTTAAAAGACAGACCGGATCAAGAACTTAATCACAAATATGCAGTCTGATTGTCTATCGATTTTAGAGATCCCAGCCTGAAGCACCTAGAAATTCTTACATATTATAGTAATGTTTCAACATTGTTAGCACTCCGCAACAGTAGTAGCAGACCTCCCCCTATCATTTTAGACTTCCTTCTTGATAACCCAAACGTATAGAACAGTAATGAAACGTTTGTGATTCAGTTTAAATGCAGAAAGTATTCGGAGAAAACAATTGCTAACCAGTTCAGGAACTTTCCGTCAAAAACTTCTTAGCCCCTCTGGAACAGGAAACTGTGGTTGAGATGGTTGAGGCTATTAGAGACGAGAAAATCCCCCTCCAAAGTACACATTCTATATTGACTCTTCAAATTTCCGAGTCATTATAAAGGAAATCAATCAGTTGCTAGAGGTATCCATAAACGGGAAGCCTAGAATTTGATTAAAATATCTTCCACCAACGCTGAGAACTATCGAAAAGTGCAAAATTACCTTTCCACCAAAAAGTCCCTTTCCATTCAATCAACCTTAAACCCACGCACACTGAAATTGGTAGTCCTCAAGGGGATGCCTGTTACAATCTTTGATGACCTTAAGAAGGAGTCCTTAGAAGGTTTTCAGACAATCAGGGTGTTCCAACTGCAAAATAGGAGAAATAGTGAGCTGTTGCCTACTTTTCTCGTCTGCTTTGCGCCGGAGAATTCTGCGAATATTTACGATACTCTCGATGCAGATTAAAGTTTAAGAATTTCGTCAGAAGGGCTTACGACAATGCTACAATTTCCAACGTTTCAATCATGTCACTGTTTGCTGAAGCCTCCCGGCAAAATACCTGAAGTGTGGTTAATTAAATAATTGTATATTTTCGTATAATAATATTCTCAATAAAATTGTAAATTTTTGTACAATATTATTTATTCACAATAACAGTATTAATTTTCGAATTCACAATAAAAGTGTAATAAATTAAAGAGAGATATTTAAAAAATTGTACATTTTCGGGGAGGGAGGGAGAAAGAAGAGGGGGATTTAAAAATTGTAAATTTTCGGGGGGGAGAGTTTTAAAACATTGTAAATTTTCGGAAAGAGGGAGAGAGACCGACAGAGAGAGAGAGATACCGACAGAGGAAAGAGAGACCGACAGAGACACGAAGAGAGAGACCGACAGAGACAAGGAGCGAGACACAGAGAGAGGGAGAGCTAGAGAGACACAGAGAGATTTAATCACCTCACTCGTTTACTTAATCAGAGTTTTACCGCAAAATTTAATTTTTGTTCCCGTAAAGCACAATGCACAACTTTTCATTTCCCCCAAATCATCCAAAGATCGGCTTGACAAGCCGTGGCGATCAATGGGTTGAGCACCACAGAGTTCGACACATCAGATGTTTTAAGTTAGCTATGTTTTACGTTACGTTAATGAGCTTGACGGTTAGAATGCCTTCAAATAAAAGGTGGCAGGCCGAAAAGACAGAAGTGCAAACAAATGTTCATAACAAGAATCGCTCGTGTACAACAGATATTTTCTTGTTCTAGAGTAGAGAAATCGACTCATCTATGAAGAACACATGGATTTAACAGCATTTTTCTGTTAAACTAGTACGCGAGAAGTCGATTAGCGATACAACAGGAGGATTGTAATAAAAAAAACTATTACATCGTGAAACAAATTGTTTTATTATTATTTTATTTTTGTAATATTAATTTATTTTTGTAATATATTATGTTTATATATTTCTATTAATTGTATTTCAATTTAAGGTAAGTCACACTTCGCAGTTTAGTACGAAATGTAGGAAAGTAAGTTTGAAATATCTTTTATAAAGCAACTACTTAATATAAATATATAAAATTTTCATACCTACCAATACCTATATATTTAATTATGGGAAATTTTTCAAATATTAATATTCATATACTAAAAAAATTATTAATTAAATGATGTTTTTATTTTTTAAATTTCTATATTATTGCGCGCAAAATAATTTATTTTAGCTCAATTTAAATAAGAATTGAATCTAAACAAAGATCTCACCAGTTTTTAATTCTTGAGTTACGGAATTTTTACGCTTTCCATTTTTAGAGTTTTGTTTAGCTAAGACCTGTGTTTTAATATATTTCTTTATTAATATGTGCAATAATTTTTTGTTCTAAGCAAAGCAAAGATAATTGTTCAATTGAAACATCATTATGTCATTCTTTTACGCAAAAGTTTCAGGTGATTTGATTAATTTTTTCCGAAATATCATGCACGAAAGAACAGAAAGCCGTGTTTTGAAATAACGTGTTTAAAGCTTCAAGGTCGGAATACAAATAACAGGTACAGTATTTCAGCCTTTTAAATATCGCACGATAGACTGAAAGTAAAATAAAGTAATAGGTATAAATCTTTTTAGAATTATTCATTGGGCTACAAAATTTTGTTAAAATTCTAAAAAATGTTATTTTTAACTTTTAAAGGTGCACTGTTCTCGTAAAAGCTTTGATGTACAACCTTGACCAAAAGTATGGAGTACCCCTATTAAAATTTCCTACATAAATTTTCTACATTTCCTACATGTGTGGGAATTTTCTTTCTTTGAGGACTAATATCAAATTAATTACTACTCACAGGACCCGCCTGTAGGAGGCATTCCCAAAACTGTACAAAAATGGGTCCATAATTGTTGTACTACGTTTACACTACCTCTACGAATTCCTAAGGATTGCATTGGAGAATTTTGAATTTCAGATTTGTTTTGTTGAATGCTACGCGAAAAGAATTTAATTTACAGAATTGAAATATTCCTCGCTTCACAGTGAGTTATACTAATGTCTAACTAAATATTTTACTTTTTAATTTATTTTAGCTATTAAAGTCATTTTATTCTAGGATATGGAAATATAGTTCCTGCTACGACGGCTGGACAAGCGGTAACCATCATTTATGCTTTCATCGGCATCCCATTTTTGTTGATGGTTCTTGCCGATCTTGGCAAGCTCTTTACTCGTTGGATTAAGGCAGTATTTTTCTACATCAAACTCTTCTATCACACGGGAAAGTTCAGGAAAGCCAGAAAAATGGGAAGACGAGCCACAGCCGTTCCCGTTCAGGTACTACTGTGATTTTTAAACCCCTTGATAACCATTTTTAATGTTTTTATTTTCTCATACTACATTATATTTACAAAAGTATTCGGACACCTAGATTGAAAGGATAAAATGTCATTTATTTCACAAAATCAATTCATTGTTGGACCATCCTTAGTCACAATGACTATCTCTTCCAGTCATGATTTACACCAATTTCCACTATATCTCTAATAGAACATATTTTCATTCTTCTATTAAAGACACTAACAGAGAAGGCTTAGAAGAGGGCTTTCCTACTCTGAGCCATATTCGGCGTTCTAGCTTGTCCCTCAGATCTTCAGATCCAAACTTTGAGCCAGCCAATCCAATTTTAGTAAATTATGATCTTCAAACTAGGCATGGACAGACCTCGAAATGCGGTGAGGAGTCAGATTCTGCTGAAAGAGACATGGATATGTTTCTAGTACTGCCACATTGTAGACAATCTACAATCGTTTAAAAGGTTAAAACATTTATATCTCTCTCCGAGTTCATATTTGAGGACACTATAGCATCAGACCATCACGGATCCCCTCCAAAAGCATTCTCCAGGCAAACGTCATACTTATGCACGGCACTATTTGCTGGTAATGTTTATTTTTGTAATTTTGAATTTTATATTTATTTTAGCATATTGGTTCATTTAATCTGAAACATTTACTCAATTATTTCTAACCTCATCGTTTTAGAACACGCTAACAAAGTTGGGGGTTAAGCATGAATATTCATTAGCATGATGATCAGACAAAGCTATCAACTTCGATTACAGTCCTGAAATTCTCCTCTTTGAGTGAAAAACCGTATGAATCAACTAGTGGAGATTCCACGATTGTCTTATTTTCTTTACATCATTATCCAGATGAATCCACCGTTATCCAGATAACCGTGAATCAGGTTTCTGACGTTTCACAAGAACTTAATGCTTCTAGAAATCTTAAGACTATGTAATAACAAGTTTAGGTCTTGACCTACCCCGCAGTCGGCTTCAAATTCCTTAGAAATTGAGCTCCGGCTGCCCGAAACTGCAACAGTTCTGCAAGTTCAAACTCACAAAACCCGCCTTGAAGGGGCTTTTCAAAAGTTAGGTTCGCACTCAGGGACGGCGAGAGAAGAAGACACAAGCCGGAGCTAGATCACCGGGGCCCAGCCTGCTAATGGGCGCTCAGTCTGTGCCCCATCTTGTTCTATTCAAATCAAATTTATCTCTAGTAAAACATCAAAAGATAAAGTAAAAAAGCATCTAGCACCTTTGTAATTATTAAATTAATTTGTTCGGTTTAAATCACTTATCGTTATTAATTCATTTTCCTAGACACCAAAATTTATTTATACAATAAATTAACTATGGCTGCTATTGTATGAATTAATTAAGTGAATTTTCTATTTTTTGTTGCGAATTCATTTCTAGCCGTTATTTGAAATTAAACCTAGGACTTACACCCTACATCACACCGGGCCAACGGCCGTACCGTGCTGAAAACACCGGTTCTCGTTAGATCACCGAAGTCAAGCAGCATCGGGCGCGGTTAGTAACTTGGTGGGTGACCACCTCGGAACGCCGCGTGCTGTTGGCCATCTCGGGTGCGGTATCCCCGTGGTTTGCACGCTAGATTTGCACGCTGCCACATATGCCGCCGTGTTCATGCGGAGTACGATCACGTTAAACATGTGGGTCCGTAAGTCCTTCCGAGAGGTTGGTGGTAGGGGAAGGAGGGTACGGTCCCTGTGGATGCCTCCCCCACTGGGTTCCGGTCTAAATTGGGTGGCACTTCCCGGCCGTCCATACAGTTACCTTACACCTTTCTGGTAGGTCGGACGGTCTGGGTCATCAACATCAACCCTACATCACACGGCGGGGTAGCCCATTGGTTAGCGCGCTGGAGTTGCACTCGGTAGGCCCGGGTTCGATTCCAGCCACTGCCAAAACTGCCGCCGTGTTCATGCGGAGTACGATCACGTTAATCATGTGGGTCCGAAAGCCCTTCCGAGAGGTTGGTGGTAGGGGAAGGAGGGTACGGTCCCCGTGGATGCCTCCCCCACTGGGTTCCGGTCTAAATTGGGTGGCACTTCCCGACCGTCCAAACAGTTACCTTACACCTTTCTGGTAGGTCAGACGGTCTGGGTTTCAACAACAACAACAACAACCCTACATCACACACACACACACACACAAATAGAACTCCTACAATTTAGAATTAAGTTAAATACAGTAACTAAACAATGCTTTTGGTAGAAAGAGAAATTATTAGACGTAATTGTTACGTACTCCTCCATAAACTACAAATAGTTACCTACGCTTTTTTTATTTGAAAAAATAAATAAGTAATTAAAGATTAGAAAATTTGTTCGGTATTTTTTTATTACTATCAAATAAATATTTTAAGTAAATAAAAATTTAAAAAATCAGAGAGTTGAAACGAAAACAAAAACTCCAAAATAATGTAAAAAATACTGTTCGGAAGAATCATAGAAATTTCTATGCAGGAGCGAATACGTATTCTTGTATGACTGCCCCTTATGTTCAACAGCACAACGATGAAACTGCAACCAAGTTCGTACAAAATATTTGAGTTCTATAAATCTAATGGTGGGCCATGTAGTTTAAATAAATAACAAATTTGCCACATGTTCGAAAAGAATACGGGAACTTTTCTTAGTTACGGTCACAAAAAGAAAAACAAAAAACAAACTGCAAGTTATAATATTGGAATAATATTTTTAATGTTCCAAAATTGTGGGAACCAATAGCTAAATAATCCCTGTAGGCAATCAAACCTTTTCTGAAAAATAAATTAAAATGTTTGCAGAGAAATTCTATTTCATTTTCTTCAAATCAAAGATCAATTTCAGATGGCCATTCGCTTGGTTCAAGAATTCGTAACTCGTTATACCGGAACGCCGTTCTGGTGCTTTCTCATCCGAGTACACCACACGATGAAGTAATGTACACCACATGATGAAGTAATGTACACCATATGATGAAGAATTTATGAAGTGATTTAATTTGCTAAAGTGTGGCTATTTGAAATAGCACTGTGTGCTCCGAGTAAGAGAGTTACGGAACTTAAAATTTTCTCAAAGGTTACAGTTTTTTTAAAATAAAAGAATGTTATAATGAATCCATACACTGCGACACCTAATATTTTTCGTCCACCATTTTAAAATTTCTATCTCTTTTTTCAACCTTACAGGGGGGGCATCCCCCCCCCCTTAAAATACGCCCTGGTTCCAGGATTTTTTTTTTCCTTCTTTCGTATAATCTAGCGTTACATAAGTAAATTCGCATTTCTTTTTTTTTTTTCAAATTTACATTTTACTGACTGTTATCTGGATGCATATTCACATTTTAAGGAAACAAAATCACAATTCGAACACATTTAATTCAAAATTTTTCGTTATTCCAACGAACTTTCTATTATTAAATTTCCTATTATTACTATTCTATTAAAAAAAGGGTTTTTACATTCAAATTATGTATAATATTATAACAGGGTAACATGTGATTTTATACTTCAATAGCATAGTGTTGTAGAGGTTAGAAAATTCTAATTAAGACGCCAAACGTGATCACGCTGTCTTTCGAGCTCGAGCTAACCATATTCTACCGCAGTGGTTCCTAACCTGTGCTCCCCGGAGCCATTAGGGCTCCGCGTGCATTTCCCAGGGGCTCCGCGACCGCTCTAGACGAATCAGCGATATGGCTGATGACGTGAAAGAAACACTTATCAGTCGCATCAGGTGTACTAAATTCGCACTGAAAATGGATGAATCGACAGACGTCGCCAGGTTGGCGGTTTTACTGGTATTTGTTCGTTACGTTTACTTACAAAGCTATCAGGAGGACCTTCTTCTTTGCAGACCACTACCAACCAACACATCAGGGCATGAAATATTTAATCTTTGGATGAATTCTTCTCATCAAATTAAATACCTTGGGAAAACTGTGCAGATATATGCACTGATGATGCAAAAGCAATGATGGGTCACAGTGCTGGAGTCATTGCCAAACTTAAAAATAAGGCAAAGAAATGTAGTAGCAGCCATTGCATTCTTCATAGACACGCTCTAGCCTCGAGAAAAATGCCTGCGGAGTTCATGATAATGTTGAATGATGCCATAGAAATAATAAACTGTATAAAATCGCGATTCCTTAAAAGCAGGCTCTTCAAACTAATGTGTGAAGATAAAGGACGCCACCATGTGTCCCTCCTGCTGCACACTGAAGTAAGGTGGTTGTCTCGAGGAAAAGAATTGACAGGTTTCATGGAACTGCGTGCAGAGGTAGCAGCATTTTTGATGGACCATAATGATCTATTGACGACGGTTTTAAACGATAAAGACTGGGTGTGCAAACTGGCGTATTTGGCCGACATTTTTAACAAAATAAACGAAATGAATGTATCATTGCAAGGAAAAACTAACACAGTTTTTGATGAAAATGCTAAAGTGTCTTCTTTAAGAGAAAACTTATGTATTGGTCGGAGTGCGTGGAAAAGTAACATATCGATTGCTTATTGCCCCCCTCTTACAAAAAGCTTCTTGAATAAAAATAACATCAAGATTGAAGAAAAAACACAGAAAATTATTCAGGCGCATCTAGTAGCTTTGACAGACTCGTTGGAACATTATTTTCCGACAGCTCAAGAGAAGGTGCTTGATGACTTCAAATGGGTACTGAATGTTTTTAGCGTAAACAAAAAACTCACCGGAATACGAGGCCCTCATAGACTTGACATCTCACAGCGAACTAAAAATCGCGATGTAAAACCAAAGTGTACCGGAGTTTTGGCTGCATTTGCTAGATGAATTGAAAATCTTGTCTGAGAAAGCAAAATTAGTATTGCTGCTTTTCTCAACTACATATCTCTATGAATCGGGATTCTCCGCCTATACAGGTGCCAAAATAAAATACAGAAGCCGCTTAAATGCAGAACCAGACATTCGCCTGCAATTATCATCAATTGAACCTAAAATAAGAAAACTGCAAAAAATGCAACCACAGTGGTCTCATTAAACGTTTTTACGTTATTTTAAGTCACGTCTTAATGTAGGCCTACTGTTGCACTAGAGTTAGTAAAATTAAATTGGAATTGTTTTCTATAATGAATAATAAAAATTGCGAATAACAAGTAATGAACGAATATGTATTTGAATTGAATTGGATGTAATGATTAAATTGGAGGAACTGAGTTTATTGTATAAACCTTATTGTTGCTCTCACCAATAATGTAAAATCTGTTGTAACGCAAATCGTTTGATTTATTGAACTTTGGAAGAGCTTTTATGTATGGCCAAGTTTTAACAATATCATGTGTATTGGTAGTTGAGAATAACTTGAGATGATATGGTAAATTTCAAAGTTTTTAAAATATAATTTCATTGCATGGACATTGCGCAATTGTTTAGATATCTCTTTACTTTACAATCCCTTACTATCTGTTCCCTCCCCCCAACACTACTCCTAATCATTTACACACTCCTAAGGGGCCTTCCCGACCACTCAAATACCTGCTGCAAGCCTTAGGGCCAGCCGAGTGTTCTGGGCCTTCAACACTCCTAAGAAGCTCCGCCATTGAAATTGGTTCTAAAAAGGGCTCCGCTAGTCAAAAAGGTTGGGAAACACTGTTCTACCGTATATTTTAAACTTCGATAAGAATATTTAAAAAAGGAAAGAAAGGGTAGTAGCGTAGTAGAAACGCCAAGGATCTTCCCTTTTTAAATAAAAAAAAAAATTATAATGATAGCCCGCTGATGACGTCACTGAACTACATAACATCTCAATTGAATAATTAATCTGTAATTTATAACGTCATAACGTCTTCCAAACAAGGTTTAGCATAAAACCACCGAAATTATTGATCCGCCATTAGCCACCTCATACAAGCTCACAAAATTGTGGCACATAGCAATTTTCCTCACTGAAATTGCAGGTATCGGCTATTCCATGCTGACAAGCACGTAAAAAGCGTAAAACTAATTCATGAATGTTGTTATCTGAAATGAGAGCGCGACCCTAACGTTGTGAACGCTTCCTGTAGATACGTTTTGTGAATATTGTGAGTATGAACTTGGTCGTTGCAGCTGCATGCGCTCTATTTAAGTTATTTGCAGCCTTCTACGTGGTAAGACTGAATTCGGCAGTTCCTACAGAGGTTTGCAAAATGATGGTGAATAGCATTGCAGGTATCAGCTACTCCATACTGACGAGTACATTATAAATGCAAAACTGGTCCATGAACAGGGTCGTTTTTTACCATAGCAGAAGTAGGCAAAAAAACCTAAAAATCCAAAATTGAGGGACCCATTTTCCCATCAGTATTACATAGAATGTATTTTGAATCAGAAAAGCCTAAACAATTTATAACAATTATGAAAATCTAGACCACCTATTGAGAAAATTGTTAAGAAGGCCTTGTACTGTACTTTTTTCTCGGTGACCCAGGCAAGGGTTAAAACAACCCTGCCCAATAATGTATTATCTGCAATAGAAGCACGATCCTTTAATTATCCTTATTTTCCCTAGCTTACAAATTATTATTATTAAGGTGATCAAGCTCAGCTGAAGCCTCAAACTTAAAAACATATATTGTAATGGTAATTTGTTTGTTGATAGAAGGTGTCCTGACGCACTTACAATATCTATCGAGGCTAAAGCAAAATTTGCTCTACTTAGTCTTATCAACTTCTTGGAAATACGATGAACGGTGGGATGATCTGTGGATTTTCAGATTTTGTTAATTTTCGCAATCTACAGTCGATAAGCTTTGCTGTAACACGATGTTCGTTGTGTGTCCTTTTCAGCAATCTTTGCTCTCATTGATATGATTCAAATGCTCAGAAGCGCTGAAAATGCTTTATCCTGTCAAAATAATTAGAGAAACGCTTCGTATATTTTTAAAGCACTCAAAAACTGCAACATGTTACTTTCCTATACTACTATATAGAGAAAATATTATTTTCCCTAATTTTTTTTTATTTCGAGATTTTGACGGATAAGCAACTTGCAAGATCTCCTGAACTCATTTAGAGCACCTTTGGAAATACGTCCTTCTGTTGCGTGTTTGTGTGTCAATTAAAAAACTCTATAACGGTATTAAAAAGTTTTTACTAGAATTAATTACCCCGGGTCCTAAATAAGCGTCCGCTACGTAAATAATATCGATACAGATAACAACCACTCAATTTAAAATCGTCTGCTTTGAACCAAAATCATTTTTTTTTTCGTTTCAAACCAAGTCCTTTAGTTTTAGCGCATGTGTAGTCGTGCGCAACTATTTCCCACGCATGCACACAAACGTCCACTTCACCCCCACAGCAACACCCTCCAAATCGGTGAAAAAAAGGATCGAAAATTTCAATTTATATGCTTTTGATTCAAAATTAAGAGAATATCAATATATATATATATATATATATTATATCTTTCTAATATATATATATATATATATATATATATATATATATATATATATATTAGAAAGATATAATAATAATAACCAATCCCAAGCAATTATGAAATATTAAAATCATCAAAGCAGTTAAACCACGGCTACAATGCCGATAAAAGAAATGAGCAGCATTGGCTTAATTTTGGAGATTAACCAGACTTAGATTCATCTTCAGGTCTGAGCATCTAATTATAATTAACCCAAATACATGCTTGTTTCAGATTTGGCAATAGTAAGTTACTATAAATGGCAAAGCGCAGACTACAAACATTAAAAGAGGAAAAATTGAAACACACACATATATACGTATATATATATATATATATATATATATATATATATATATATATATATATATATATATATGTATATATATAGTATATACATATTTATATATATTTATGTATTTGATTACGAAGATATACACCCATATTTTTACCAAATTACAGAATTGTGCTAATCTTCCTTTTTTAGGATGCGGCGAAAAAATAAAATAAAAGATGCATATTACGATGTATTTGAAAATAAATAAATACATATGAAAGAATTATTCGGATTCTGTTCAAAGCTCGTTAGGAAAAACGTTCTTCGGTTTTTCCGATGATGTTAAGATAGAAACTTTGTGACAATATTTTTGATCGCTAAGGAATCGATTTGTGTGAAAATCGCTCAAAATCGTACTTCGACATAAAATAACTAAAAATCTAATTTGAATTTTTAAAAAACTTCACGAACTCTGACGTACTGGGAGTTCAGCTAATCCAGTACCGAATTTCGTGATGTCCGAAGCTGAGATTTTCCACTACGGAAGGCACATACAAACACCTTCTTTTATAATGTAAGATTAATACAAATAAGCTAAATGTATCCATTGGCATTACTAAGCTGTTGCCAAGATGAAAAAAGAAACTTATAAAGAATTTTTCCAAAATTTTTGGGAATAATAACTTTACGAAATCTGAAAAATATGCATCTTGCTTTTTCGTTTTAATAATGATTGTGATGCAAGTTGAACAAAATATAATACAAATATATGAGAAAGTGCAGTAGAAACTCACACTACAGATTGTTTTTATTTTCATTTCAGTATTTTCGTTTTATCAATTTCAGTAAATAAGTAATGAAAATAAGCCAATGCAACTATGTATAAATAATCCTAGTCAGTTAAGGGAACTGAGACCTTATATATCCTCCAAAAATCGATTCTTCAATTTTGTTTTTTAAAAATATTGATCGCTTTGCTGATTCGTTCAGAAAAAATTCTGGTGTGGGCAGCACATGACTTTTCCTACAGACTCAAATCCATTTTCTCTTTATTTCTTTCATAATTCATTAAATTGAGTTTAATTGCACAAAATAACACGCATAAATATTTGAAATGACACTGAATTTGCAGTTTTAATCCAATTTTCGTTTTCATTTGGTAGCTGGACGTATTTTCAAAAGCGGTGTGGCAAAAATGTAAAAAAAAAAAACACAAAAAAAAAACCTTAAATATCTGGAGAACAGCTAGTCCTAAAGTAATGGGGATTGGTCTTATTCTTTTCCTCGTCAAAAATTACGCATAAAACAAGCATTTATTTGATACATTTGAGCATGCGTAGTCTTTTATTTTAGATTTTGACGATTTTTGCGGCCATTTCTCAAAATAAGGCAGGTTCCTTTTTATAATGTAAAGGATAGAAGTTTTTTATAGTGCAAAGGAGCTTTTTATAATGTAAATTCACAGGGTATCATGCGCCAATTGTATTTTGACATAAACGTAGTTAAAATTCCAAGATAAGCATCCAAACAACGGGAATGGTCCATTTTTTAAAATTATCTAACGACAGAATGACAGTAATATAATTGGTATCAATATTTTTAGAATTTTTTCTGCTAAAAAATGTTGAAATTAGAAATCGCGATATTTCAAGGGTTTGAACATGTACTAACCCCTCAATATAAAGATTAACTCTTCAGAAGCATTCAACAAGCAAAACTATACGTATATTTCATTTTCTATAACTGTTGAACGCTCTTTTTGTACGTTGCTTACTCATCATTGATCTATTGCCAAGATATTCATGATTTTTTTCCCAGCAGATAAAAAGTAGTACAGAGGATAATCATTGAAAAAAATGGCACCCTCTTTTTTTTCATACAAAAAGTGCTTGAATTAGTTCGTTGACCTATAGTGAACTTAAATTACAGAGTTACTTTTATGTTCAAATTTAGAAACAGCGGCATAAACGCCAATGTATCTAAGTTGAATAAAGTAGTTCTATTTATATAATTAGTTCATATTTAAAGGGACAGTGGGCGTTCAATTGTAGAAAAAGCGATAAAATTTTGCAAAAGAAATTTTGTTTTCATTAAACATTCAAATTAAATGTTTACGTCCAAAATTATGAACGATTTTAAATCTCCAAAAGTTGTATTAAAAATGTACTTTAAATGTATTTCTCTCAAACTGAGATTTTCGAGATTTTTATAGCTTTAAAGTGCGCCATGCATTCTAATTTTCGTTATAATGACATGGAATTTGTAGGACATGTTCTATATTTATATTGTGCTTTCAAATAAGTAAAACTATGAACAGGTAAAGATTTTAATTCTCCAAAAGTTGTGTTAAAAGTGTACTTTAAATGTGTTTCCCTCATAATGAGATTTTCGAGATTTTTATAGCTTTAAAATGTTCCATGCGTTCTAATTTTCGTCATAATGACATGAAATTTGTAGGATATGTTCTGTATTTATATTTTGCGTACACATTTAATAAAATTGTGCGTGCATTTTTGAATCAAAATCATTTAAAAGACATAAATGTGTAGTAAATCTCTAGGTAAAATGTTAATAAAAATCGACTTCCAATCCAGGAATATATATTTTTTTAAATAAACTGAAGATGGATTCAGAAATTAATGCGCAAATTTGTTCAAATTACTCTGTTAAATCAATATAATGCAAAATTAAGAGAAAAAAAAACTGAGTCTCAGGAACCATTTAAATTTTTTCTTTTCAATTTAAAAAAGTAAACTATTGACATTTTGCATTATATTTGTTAAATGTATAATAAAATTAGTATATGTTAAAAAAAATTATATTAATTTAATGAGAAATTAAAAAGTTGAATTTCAACGTCCACTGTCCCCTTAAGTATAAGCATGTGTCTATCGTATAAGATTCATCATAAATAATCTCATTCCGTGAAGCACTTAAATACATACATTTATTTTAAATTGTAGCATGTGTATGTGACTATATGTACATGTATGTACTTAATGTGATATACTCAACATTTTAGAAAAACATTGAATTCAGCTGAAAAAGAAAATACCATATTTAAATACATTTGTATATTTTTCAAATTCTTTATTATAAAATGAAGATCAAAAGAAAAAGTTTCGTTTCAACTTTTTGTGACCTTAAAATTCATAAAAGTTCTAAATTTCTTATATTTAATAAATCAGTGTACCGTGTAATTCAAGGGAATCCCTTATATTATCGGAACGATGTAGCGTACGTGTTCAGAACTACTATGGGCATGTATGTATAACCAGAGCTCTCCAGTCGCACCCAGGATTTAAATCCGGCTACTGTGAATCTGAAAATCATTCCGCAACAGGTGGCCCTTACAGCTTAGAGAAGGTCCCCTATAGATATAATGTATGTGTTTACGACTGTAGGAAATCCTTTGTTAAGAATTTTATTGCCGTGGAAACTTTGTGTTACCTAAAAAACTAACTGTTCCTTCTCAGTGAAAAAATCTCAAGAAATTTTTTAACAATTCGCTAATCAAAAATCCCTCAAATTATTAATATTTGTCTGTAAATGGTAGAATGGCCTATAAATGGTCAATTCTTGACCGTAAAACATTTATTTGGCTCTTCAATTAACAAATGCGAACACTGAAGATAATATAAACCATTTCCTCATAACTCCATACGTTATGTATTCAGAAGTTTGAAATGACCTCAATAACTATAAGTTTCTGTAATTACAGTTCAATCCAAAACTGTCACAATTTTTATTGATTTATTTATTTTATAAACTGTGTTAAAGTAATTCAGTTTTCATATTATGTTCTTTCAAGTAATACATTTCAGAAAGCCTTTTATAATTATTTCTGATGACATGTTATGTAATGTGAAACGCTTGTCTATATTATTTACTTAACAGGTTTCAATATTAAATTAATTTTGATTTTCTTTTCAGTACATGACTGTTGCTTGGAATAAAATGCCTTATATGGTTTACCAAGGAAAGAAATCTGCTCCAGAAAGTGTTTCAACTGTTCCAGAACGGGATGTAGAAAATCAGACAAGCAATCCGACAGAAGATGAGGATAAAGATAAAAAGAAAGATAAAAAGAAAAGCTCTAAAAAAAGCAAGGATAAAGACAAGGATATAGACAAAGATAAAGACAAAGAAGACACAGCTAATGTTGATGCAGAAGAAATAGAAGATCAGGCAATACAAGAAGAAGAAGAAGTAGATGAAGAATTCAATTTGCCCGTGTCCCTGGCTGTTATATTGCTAGTGATATACATGATGCTTGGAGCCCTTGTATTCACGTTTTGGGAGGATTGGACATTTTTCGAGTCATTTTATTTTGTTTTTATTTCAATGAGTACCATTGGGTTTGGCGATTATGTTCCTGATCATCCGATATATATGATGGCAACATTTATATATTTGCTTTTTGGGCTTGCTTTAACCTCTATGTGTATTAACGTTGTTCAGGAAAAATTGTCTGCAACTTTTGAGATGGCAAAGCTACGGATAGGTACTACTATTGGACTTGATGCAAATATATTGATGGAAGATGATATTATGTCTGCAGAAACTCCTGATAGTCGACGACGCAGCAGCACCGTAAAATCTCGAAGAGGTTCAAAAGCAGTTCCACAATCATCTACCAATCAAGAAGATGGGGATGAAACCAAAAGTGACGACGCTCTACCGAAAGAAAACGGATTAAAAGTTGACCATTTGTCTCCGTAACATTTAATTTGGCTTGTGGTGTTCCATAAAGCCAACTTTTTTAGTTTTGCTTGATAATAAGCCATTAATTTGTGAAGTTCATTGGAGGTAATTATACCACTATATAATACCAGCCATTAGAATTTATAGAGGCTTTTCAAGCTTTATGCCTTAAGACTGTGATAAATATAAGCAATGCGAAAGATCTCGTTAATTTGCTTTGGAGCTTTGCTTATATACCGTAAGAAAAATACTTAAAATCGATGTCCTAACAATTGGTGGAATGTTTGTGTTATTTTAGTGTGCCATATTTTGGTTTCACAGTAGCAATTTAGCTCAAGAAATAACTGTACTATTCTGTTCATTTGTTTTTATCTGTACAAATGTATTTTAATTGAACGGTGTACACTTTTAATGTTTGCATATTCTTTAAGCGGGGATACTAATTTTCTGTGATATTCTCTGCGAAAACAACGTGGTAAAATACTTTTAGCATTTCATAATTACATTTGCGTTTTGTAAAATCGCATACCAATTTCTTCCTATTTCATCCTTTTCCAGTTGTGTAATTGTGTATGCTTTTTATGTGTTTATGAAGTAGTTTTATAAAGATTTGGACAGATGCATTTTTAGTACAAGAATGCTTTGCTTGGACTAGAACTTTCGTAAGTTATTTCCGAAAAAGGACAGAATGCCAGTGCTTGCCTTTTCAACTCCATTAAAAACGAAATCACTTGCAGTGAATATTTTTAGAAACATTTGATATTATCTTTTGAATCAACGTATTTTATTAACTTATTTAATAACTCAATGCAGAACACTGAGAGTAGACAATTAGTGTTCTTTTAGATATTTATACAAGTAACTAACGTTAACTAATGCTTTATTAGCGTCCTTTTAAGCTAATAAAGACTTTAATTTGATACTTAAATATGTTATATATTTCGAGCATTTACTTTAAAAATATATATAAATATAATAGCTAATCATCGCACAAATTACCTTCAAATAAAAATGTATTCCTATGTCTAGCAAAATGGATAGAATCTATGTCTCACAACATTCTCTAGTTAATATTTTAGCAAAGGATCTTTAAAATTGCATAAAATGGAATAAAATAAAAAATTGTATCAGCTTCCATACGTTATTTTAATTTTATTAGGAATATTTTCAAGATATTATCTTCATGATTATATAATATCATAATTTTCTTTTTCTTTTCATTTTTAATTAAGGTACCATAATGTGCGGGTTTTCTCTCTTTCAGGTTTTCCAGATTTATGTTGAACATTGTTACAGTGTGGAGGGAAATAATCTTTAATGAAAGTATTTTTAATTTCGTTGTGAAAATGTTAATGCTTTCAATGTCCATTGAAAGCATGAAATTCGTGAAAATTTACAGCTCTTATAAAATTGGTCCACCTTTAAAAAGTATTTAAGTATCAGTGCAATTTATTGCATCAGAAGTTTTTACTGAAGTTAGTAGTAGTACAATCAATAAAAAACTTTGAAATAATTTGACTATTTACAAGAATACATTCATTCGCTAGGACTTCTATTCATATTATCCTAGTTAGCAATTCGTTCATGTGCTAAGGTCATTAATCGCGAGTTTCGATGAATTATCCATGTAATTTTAGTAATAACTTTGTTTGTTGAACATTTGACTTCGTTTTTGATAATAATAAAACTCAAGTCGAAACCAGAAATCGATCTAACGTCTTTTGATTTACATCTAGTTAAGCTAGTCGCACCACCTTTCCGTTTCCGGCCAAACAAGGACGTACTTTGAATTGAGTACAATTTTTATTAATGTAATGACTTCAAAATATTAATTTTAGTTATCCAATTGATATCGTACACCACAAAGAAATATGACCCAACTCAGAAAATTTGATTTGTCAGAAAATGAAGAAAGCTATTTTCAAAAGTGGATATATTTCGCAAATGCGATTTTTTTTTAATTTTAACTTAAACAATGGAACATTATTTAATAGCAGTAGATAAAAGAAGATCTTAGATACACATATAGTTGATGCTACGGTGGGTCGGGGAAGGTACACTCTAATGAAACTAATTTTCTAAACCTTTGTCACATATATTAAAAATTCGGCACATTTTACTTTTATTTATCTTGTGCTTATATAAACAATACATATTTTTCTACACAATACTTCATTGTTATACGTATTTTATTATGCTAATGAGAATATAATAAGAAAATGAAACCATTACGTAATTGCAAACAAAACCTTAGATACTCCAACCCCTAATGAAATGGTTCGAAAATTATTTGTAGTATTTTTATGAAATTTCTATTTGGGTCTGTAGAAGACCCAGACCGTCCGACTCATCCAAAGGACACGAGCAACCATTTGGACGCTATTTGGGTCTGTGAGATCTATTTGGGTCTGTGAGATTATTCAAGGGAATTCCTTACATTGCTGGAGTCGAGCAGTAGTCCTCATTACTGAGCGCAATCCAAGAGATCCGATTGGGATTCCCAGTTCCGACCTAGTTCCGGCTTGAGTTTTATCAAATATCTATAATGCTCTACAATTTGGGGCTGAAACTAAAAATGTAATTTAAAATAAGAATGCTTCCTTAGTGACAGTAGTAGCAAGTGATTAAAAGTATCAGCCGGGTTCTGAGGCAAAAAGCAGCCGCCTTAATCACAGAATAAAAAGTCTGATGTCGGAGCAGGTGACTTTTCCTATAGGCTCAAATTCATTTTTCTATACTTCTTTCATAATTCATTAAATTCAGTTTAATTTCACAAAGTCTTACTTATCAACAGTCTCACAAAGTCATACTTATTTGAAGTTATATTTTTATTTACAGTTATAAACATTTTTTTTTCGCCTGGTGACTTGTCACATTACATAAAACGTCTCCAGCTTGCAAAAATGTTAAATATCTCGAGAACGGTTTGTCTTAGAGAGATGGGGTTAGTCTTATTCTTTACGTAATCAAAAATTATGAAACGAACATTTAATCGATGCATTTAAACATATATAGTTTGTTTTTCATTGCAGATTTTGATGATTTTTGAAAAACCATTTAGCAAAAAAGGCAGATTCTGATTTTTCGAATTGCACCAAAATCTAATCAGCACCAGGGTAATTTTCAACTAACTTATCTACTAAATTTTGTGTAATTTTGTCAAATAATTTTGAACCATAGTAGATATATACTTTGCGCGCACACACACACACACATAATCGTCATGTTAAAAATGGTGCATTCGTGTTCCAGTTTGCCTGAAAATCCGTTGAAAACTTGAGTTCCAATTTTCGACCTTATGCCAATACTTTCCCTATGCATTGCCATTTATTGTAGGGAAAGTAAAATATAGCACCATAGGCAAGAAGGCGGCTGAAAGTGTATATGGTGATATGGTCAGGGCCGGATACGAAATTCGAAATCGGCCTGGGAGGAAGGTTCATGATCGACCGTTTCAACTTCGGCCCATCGTACACATTGTCGATAAGGAAGAAATTAAATCTAACCGGTCAGACCCACCGGGAAATCTCCAGAAATCCCCCCGGTTGTATGCGGTTGTTGTCTTTCTTTTTTCCCTGTAGAAAGTTACTGCATCCCCATCCCCGAAAGTAGTTGATATGCTTAATCAACTGCTTATGTTGTTACTAATAAAGTATCTTTAGTTCAGATTACTTTAGACAGCAGTTTAAGCTAAATTTTATAATATATATATATATATATAGTGTGGTAGTGGGAGTAGTGTGGTAGTGGGGTCGCTATCATACAACATATCTTTTGACTCAAACGCACAATACATTTTTAGCTCAAGCGCTCAACATATTTTAGCTCACGTTCACTACATTTTTTTTTAGCTCGCGCGCACTATATTTTTAGCTCAAGCGCTCAACATATTTTAGCTCACGTTCACTACATTTTTCTTTTAGCTCGCGAGCACTATATTTTTAGCTTCTGCGAAATCCAGGAGACCAAAGTTCGATTTCCGGTTCCAAATGATTGAGTTTGATTGCCAAAAATAAGTCTACTCCTTTACAAGGCTATGTTGCGATTTAGTTTATTACTTTACAAGGCTCTTTGATCATTATTCTTATGTCCTTTAGATTTCGATAAAAATCAGTAAAATGGAAATGGTATATTTAATTTTTAAAAATGTTGTTAAATATATTAAATACATATTTTATGCATAATTTTTAACAAAAAAAATTAAATCCTATTTTGTATAATAAAACGCGTTGTTCTTAAAATACTGCAGTTTCAACGAAATTTCAGCAAAATATTACATTTTATTCGAAAAGAAAATGTAACTATGTAATCAGTCATTCTATATCATTTTAAATTTTTATCCATTCCATTAATTGCTTTATCTTGTTACAAAAAATAAAACATTTTTAGGTGTCAAGAGTATAACGATATTTAATGCTTTCATAAACCTCCCCTTCGTTACTTTAAAACTTAACCGGATAACAGCATGATCATATTTCCATTCAAAAGATTATTATTAGCGTTTTTGCTGAAATTTGACGTATACCTCAACTTCTGAATAAACTCATTCAGTGTTCCATAGTATCCTTGATTTTTTTTAAAGGTATAAAAGACCTCAAACAACATTATGTTGAAACAATCTGACGTCTAGGGTGAATAAGCAAGCGCATCACTCAAGCATAGCATGATGTTGGCAAATATCCTTAAAATTATTTTTCCTTGAACTGTAATTGCTTACTTTCGGTTATTTTTAGACTGCTGGCGAAACTATAGACGTTGTAACAGTCTCTAGGCTACAACATATACAATAAATGAGACACAAATCACCATTACATGCTTTCTTTTAGTTTTTAAACATCAAGTGTGCTAGTGTACATAATGAAATATTTAAAGCAGTGAATAACCACACTGCAATCTGTTTCTTCTCAGAATATTGCAGTTTATTGTTTGTCTTAGATAATCTTTAGCAATATTATGTAAGAAGATTTATAATAACGATTGCAATATGAAAAATTATATTAAGATTAAGAAGATTTGTGTAATATAATTATGAATTTAAAGATTCCGATGACATAAGGAACTTCATATGACTGAACTTCATATGGCACAGCTTCAAATGAAGTTCATTGCCAGTTTATCCACCTTAAACAAGATCGAATTGTACATTTTTTTTTCTTCCATTTTTGCTAATCAAAATATTCAAAACTACATTTTGTATTTATGTACAGTGATCACATACAATCTACTCCTTTTTTCATGTTTAATGCATGTAAAATAAGTTAATTTTAAATTTAAATTTAAATTAAGAGAAGGAAGAAATCATGAACGGTTTATATAAAGGTTTCACTAAATGAAACATACGCTCTGAGGATATGATATATATATATTTGAATGTATTTTTAACTCCCCCACCACCAATAGATGCATTTGAAAATAAAAGTTGATCTCTGATTTTAGCAACGGTAATATTTCTATTTAAAAGAAAGCTATTTGACATAAGACCTAACCTTCCTATATGATAAAAATTAATTAATACTTGCCTATTACACAGAATGAGCTTCAAATACAAGATATTTTACGCAAGTCAGGCACCATGTGGTTCGTGCAACTATTTTTACTTTCCCTACAATAATTCAAAGGGGAAGTATTGCAAGGAATAAAAAAAATCAGACTGTTCAATTTTGGCGAACTTACACATAAGGCGATCCATGAACACAAATCAATAAATTTTAATGCCAGCGTGTGCCTATATCTGTCTGGGAACTACGGCATGTCTTGAACATATTGGAGATTCAAATGAAAGTTTTACACTATTATTTCAATCGCTATACATAAAAAGTCTTAACAATTTTCAGCAAGATATGACCAGCACCCTACATTTTTCAAAATTATTCTCTAAAATTGATAAAACTGATAAATTGTTATGTTAAGTAATGTTGAGTGAATAATAAATGTGAACTTTTATTAGGAAATGTTAAATTTTATTTTATGTCAAATGAAATCCTTTTAAAGTTGCTAACAGACACGATTCTCGAGATATTTTACGTAATTGATTAAAAGAAAACCATAAAATCATTAAAAGAATCAATTAATATTTTTACCATTACTTTTGGAATGATTTATGCGTGTCTATGGGTCCGATACTCTCGAACAAATTGATAAATTAAAATGCAATTTGCCGAGATTATTTTAATCAGTAAATATGTGAGGTCTATTGATATTCAGACAGATCTGTCTAGCGGCCCTCAAATTTTTGAATATTTTTTTCCAAAAATTGAAAGAAAATGTTATTTTTTTAAAATGAATATTCATTTTATATATCATTTATATTTAAAGCGAATGAGATCGTTGATAAGACGCTAGCATGTGCCGTTTTTGTGATATTAGACGTTCTTGATCTGAAACAGAAAAAAAATCTTTAAAAAATAAATATGCTTTATAATATCAAACGAGTGAATGTTTTATAAGTACTTTTTTATCATGAATGACTTGATACTCTTGTTTAGGCGTCATCTCAAACCGTTACCGAAATATTAAAAATTTAACCCCTTTTGATGTACGAAGTTTAATACGCTAATTTCATAATATAAAATCTCAGTAATACGCTTATTTAAATCGGTAAATAAGCAAAAAGCATTAAGCGTTTTTTTTAATTGGTAACTTCAGTGAGCCTATTGAATCTAAGTTGTTATTGCAGCACAACATCGGAATTGGTTAGGTTGTAAAGAAAGTCAAAGTCACTCATCAAATGATTTTAGTATACGAAACTAGCCCTGTGGTTAGCGCGCGGAGGTTGCACTCGGTAGTCCCGGGTTCGATTCCCGCCGCTGCCCAAACTGCCGCCGTGTTCACGCGGAGTTCGATCACGTTAAACATGTGGGTCCGTAAGTCCTTCCGAGAGGTTGGTGGTAGGGGAAGGAGGGTACGGTCTCCCTGTGGATGCCTTCCCCACTGGGTTCCGGTCTAAATTGGGTGGCACTTCCCGGCCGTCCAAACAGATACCTTACACCTTTCTGGTAGGTCGGACGGTCTGGGTCGAAGAAGAAGTAAGAAGTATACGAAACTGGGAAATGAGGTAATTTTGAAAGAGAAATAATGATGGAAATTCCTACATTTCGGTATTTATCTAAGAACACGATATTTATATTTTCTTTAAAATATTATTTCTTGGAATAGTTAACAAGTAACATACAACAAGTCGGTATACTTGTGCAGTTTACCGGCCCCTATTTGGGATCCATCTAGTTTGTTCCATTCACAAGAGAAGATACTTTGTTGTTGTTATTACCCAGACCGTCCGACCTACCAGAAAGGTGTAAGGTAACAGTTTGCACGGCCGGGAAGTGCCACCCAATTTAGACCGGAACCCAGTGGGGGAGGCATCCACAGGGACCGTACCCTCCTTCCCCTACCACCAACCTCTCGGAAGGACTTACGGACCCACATGTTTAACGTGATCGTACTCCGCATGAACACGGCGGCAGCTGTTGCAGCGTACAAATACAGCGCGTAAATCACCGAGCTACCGCGCCCGAAAAGATACTTTGTCGAAAGCCCAGACCGTCCGGCTCATCCTTAGACATAGAGCAGCAAAATAGGCTGTAGGGAGAAGATACTTTGTGTAATAGTTTAGTATTTTGACGCCTAACAACTGTCATTTATCTATAAAAAAATGCTCTTATCTCTGTTTGTCTGTAACACTTGGCAATAAGTTTGACGACCTTGGCAACCAATTAACGAAATATCGCCAACTTAAGAGATATTTCGTCCCAAACTGACGAAAATATCGTTTAAATTGCAAAAAATGACGCTAAGTTAACGAAAATGACGCCAAATGAATGAATTAATTATTAAAGTATTTTAATACATGGACAATATTGCATATTGCGGATGGTATCCATATTGATAATTGTCAATTTAGAGTTGCGTGAAATACAAGCTAATTGGGTACTTCCAAGGACGAAGCGAGGAAATTTTATTGGGGGAGTTAATGCCCCGATTTGCCGACTTATATATACCATGAGAAATCGAATATTATTTTCAGGGGTGGCGCCAAAGGAGGGTCCAGGGCCCTCCCGTCGGGGACGTTATGCCCCCTATTGGGGCAAAAATTTAACGCTACAAACAGCGCCTCCCCTGACAATTTTAGAAACGACGTCCTTGCAACATCTATTTTCAAACCTTTTTCTTTAATAAAATATACTAAAGATAATTTATTCTCTAATACCAAAGAAATTTAGACATTTAAACATTCAACACCCAAACTATTTCAAATGTGTAAGTAATTTAGTAGATTAATTGTTTTGCGCACTTTAATTTGTGAGCAAGATACATTTTTACACTTTAATTCTTCTAGCTTTCAGGAGACTCCAAGCTTTAACTAACTTCTCGGTATTTATTGCATCAGTTAAATATCGTTCTGCTGAAAGAATGATTAAAGACTCGAGTCTATCATCTCCTATATTTGTCCTACACAAGTTCTTCACCAATTTTAACTTACTAAAAGTACGTTCGTTTGTCGCTACAGTAACGGGAGCCGTTAACAAAAGATCGTTAGCCTTTGAAGCACTAAACAACACATTTTTCAATTCGGTTATTTTTAAGCAAACAGATGCAACATCTTTGAAGTCTTCTTCAATTAAATTATTTAGAACATCAAAGTCTCCCAACATGACATACGGATCAGGCTTACAAACAGGTGGAAATAAATCACACATTGGTACAATATCTTCAACGGATAAATTTTTCTTAAGAGGTGGGCAGAACATTTTATATAATGGTCCAATCTTTTCAAGACACTGACCCATATTCGCTGCAAGTTCAGTAATGAAAGTATCTAGGAGGGAAATAAATTCTGTTCTGTAATATTGTTTCATGTGTAGATGGACTTGTGTATCTCTCTCGGAATCTATACGTTTTGGAAACAATCTCAAACGGTGACGCCTTCTATATTATTTTTGGGTACTTTTGGCAGCGCGCCAAACCCACTCCAAGAATCCCAAATTACTGTGTTTTTTCAATTTTATCAATAAATTTCTTTGTTTTAAAGCTGTTATATGCGTTTTGCCCTCCCCTGGAAATTTTTAATGTGATCTGAAATGACGACATGTGTACCATGAATAATCGAATATTTTGTTGTCGGCATATCACAGTGATGCAATCTTTGTTTCGGATTGGCGAATTTGCCGACTTTTTCCTTTCCGTCCGACATTGGGCCCCCCCCCCCCCCAGTCCGTGCCTGGGTACTTCGAAATAGTTTTACATGTTGCCAGCCAGAAAAGCATTAAATGTAAAATTCAACATTATAAACATCACGCCGTATATCTTACACAGCATGTTTTCACTGAGAAAGAAGTATTACATTGCATTGTATAGGAAAAGTCATGTGCTGCCCATATCAGATTTTTTTTCAATAGCTTAAGATTTAAAAAAGTTTTGTTTACATATAATATAAATATAAAAAGCCTTTGTTTATTTTCAATAATTTAAATTTTTAAAAATCCTTCGTGTTAAATTTTGATAATTCAAATTTTAAGAAACTGTTTATTTTTCTATAATTTAAATTTAGAAACTTCTATTTACTTTTCTTAATAGCTCAAATCCAAAAAAAGTTTGTTTACTTTTAATTATTTAAATTTGAAAAAGCTCTGTTTATATACTAAAATTTAAATTTAAAGCTTATCTTTAAATTTCTAACCTTGAAATTTTATAATATAAACTATTACTAATGGTATTTTTTATCTTCAAATAACGTTCCTCGGCAAAAACCTGATTTTATCTTGCATGGCTAACCATGGCACTATTTCCAAGCTATTTTTAGCCAAAGTACAGCTTCATATTATGACCATTACTACATATTTTATCAAATGGTAATATTCGTGACCCTTGCAAAACAAAAAAATCCTCTTCAGATTTTGTTCAGGATTTTCATCATGTTTTCATCATTAAACACACATCCAAAGCAACAAATCCAGAATATTTACATAGAAATGAAAATGGTTGTCGCATAGGCAAATGATTGTCACATGCGAAAAAATCACTAGAACTGCACGTATGACCTCACATACACATCTCTTTATTTGGCTACAGATATTTAGGGATTAAACTGCACATGTACCAACACGTTTTATCGGTTTGATATGTCTAGCTCGATTTAATTTGATATGTAATCTCTTTGTAATTGTTAGTGATCCCTTAGAAATAAATGTTTTAGCAATCAGTACACCAACGTCATGGTATTAAAAGTCCTTGATTTTATAGAATTGCCTTGTCATTTAGTGTTCCATTTAAACATTGTTTGCTTTATAAATAAAGTCTTAATGCTCAATCTTGGTGCTCAAATATCTTTGTTCAACATAAAATAAATATTTTATATTTATTTGCTTTTATGGGAGTATTTTCATATTCAGTGGCCTCTGATTAATATGGTGTTTGATTATTTAGTAATAAATATTGAGCTGGTGTGATATTCCAGGCTGATTGTGCACTGTTTTGCATTCATTTTTTGGTAATTGTATATATTCCGTGTAATTTCTAGACGAATTAATAAAAAAAATCTAAAACTCTTGAATTTGTGATATGAATTCTTGAATTTATGAAATTACTGCAGCCATAAACATACCAAATAATTTTTAGTTTCCTTATATACATAGTATAATGTATATATTGTGACGAGGGTCAAAAATTCGAATTCGAGTTTTCGAAGGGAACGCACGTTCCAAGCATCCCTGAAAGCGAATCGAACGTTTTTGCTGTAATATGTGTGTGTGTGTGGAGACGATATCTGAAAAACGAATGGAGCGATTAAAACGAAATGTGATTCAAAAGTCACAATCTGTGAATGCTGGAAGCTTATTGCTTTTGACCGCAATCGAATGTTTTAAAGACCCCCCCCCCCCCAAAAAAAAAAAAAAAAAAAAAATCACGAAAATATCATTAAAATTACAAAAATAACACTAAGTTAACAGAAATGGCACCCAAATGACGAATTAATTATTAAAATATTTTAATACGTGGACTATGTTGCTTATTGCGGATGAAATTCCCGTCCATAACGCGTAGCGAAAAATTTGGTGGGATGTCGCCAACTTGGCGACTTTTTTCATGTTGCCAAATTGACGAAAATATCGCCAAATTAATAAAAAATGACGCTAAATGGGGGTGATGTTTTACAAATTTTGAACTGCGTCATATGACTGGCACAGCTTCTATTATTTAAGAAATGCCCTTCTCCCAATTTGTCTGTAACACTTACTGATACATCTGGCGAAGTTAGTGAATAATTTAGCGAAATATCGCCTCCACGAAAATATCATTAAATTTGCGAAAATGACACAAAGTTAACAAAAAATGGCGCCCAAACGATGAATTAATTATTAAAATATTTTAATATGTGGACCATGTTGCTTATTGTGAAAGAAATTGGCTGGATCAGTGATCAAGTTATCTGTTTCCGATTCTAGAATTCGAGGCCATCCACTCGCTTTGATTGAGTAAAGCGAGTTGAGACATTTTGGTTTCTGTGCCAGTCTTTACCAGTCCCTCCATTGAGTTTAAATGGATTAAAGAAGATCCTCTGTATATAAACTGGCTGGTTCATCGGTCGTGTTATCTGTTTCCAATTCCAGAGGTTGTGGGGCAGAGTCCATCCACTTGCTTTTAGTATAACAAGTTGAGACGTTTTTGTTTCTGTTCTTTTTTTGATCAACCTCTCCATTAAGATCAAATGGATTAATTAAGATCTACTGTATGTGAACTGGCTGACTCGGTGGTCATGTTGTCTATTTTATTTCCAATTCCCGAGAGTGTGGGTACGACTCCATCCACTCGCATTGAGTACAGCGAGTTAAATCATTTTGATTTCTGTGCTTTTACTAATCAGAACCTCAGAAGTCTAATTAGATAAATTAGGATCTACTGCATTCCAGCTAGCTGGCTCAGTGGTTCTGCTACCTGTTCCCAATGCTAGAGGCTGTGGGTTCGAGTCTAGCGAGTCGAGTCTTTTTGGTTTCTGTGCATTTTCAGATCAGTCTCTTTCAGTTTAAATGGATTACTTAGTCTTTTCGGCATCTCAACTGACTAACTCAGTGGTCATTCTGTGTACTTCCTATTTCACAGGTTATGCTTTCGGATCCAACCACTCGTATTGAATATAGCCAATCCGAGTTGAGTCTTTTTAAATTCTGTGCTTGTCTAATTAATCTCTCCATTAAGTATAAATAGATTAATTAGATTCTAGGCTACGTGAACTAATTGGCTCAATGGTCATGTTGTCTGTTTCCAATTCCAGCGAATGTGGGTTCAAGTCTATCCACTTTCATTGAATTGAGTACTTCTGTACTTTTCTAATCAGTATCTACTTTAATTTTAAACAGATTAGTCAGGATTTTCGGTATATGAACTGGCTGAGTCAGTGATCATGTTGTCTGTCTCCAATTCTAGAGGATGTGCGATCGAGTCCAACCACTCGCATTGAGTATAGTAATTTAACTCATTTTGGTCTCTGTGCTATATTTGATAAGTCTCTTCTTTAAGTTTAGATAGATTAATTAGGGTCTTCGACACGTAACCTGGTGGGTTTGCTGGTTATGTTACTTGTTTCCAATTCCAGAGTTTGTGGGTTCGAGTCCATCCACTCGCGTTATGTATAGCAACTTGAGTCGTTTTGGTTTCAGTGCTTTTACTGATCAGTCTCTCTTTTGACTTTTAATAAATTATTTAAGACCTTCGGTATATGGACTGGCTGACTTAGTGATCATGTTGTCTGTTTTCTCTCCCAGATACTGTGGGTTCGAGCCATTCCGTCGTTTTGGTATCTGTGTATTTAGAGATCAGACTCTCCGTTAAGTTTAAATAGATTAATTAAAATATACGGTGTGTGAGATGACTGGCATAGTGGATATGTTATCTGTTTCCAATTCCAGAAGCTGTGGGTTCGAGTCCATCCACTTGCAATCAGACGGTTGTGCTTTTCTGAATTTTGTTACATGGCATTGTATGTATTGTCATCAAGTGTACTTATTAATTTTACTTGACTGGTAATGACGTCATAGGAAAATATACACCGGAAGTGACGTCACAGGGAAATACGTATATACAGGAAGTGACATCACAGGAAATGATGTCACTTCCTGTACGTCATTTCCTGTTCGTTTAATGAAAAGGAAGAACAAAAGATATGCGCTGTTTTGAAAAATGCATGATTTTTCGGGACTTCCACGTGGGGCAAAACAAGCTCTGCAGGAACTTTGAACGAGGAAGGGTGGTGGCTCGACACAGAAGCCAGGGGGCCCAAAGAGAAATCCCACCAGCAAGGGTGGAGCTCACACACCGATCGTCTTCCACCTCCTGCAGATAATTTAGTAATACATATAAGAAAGTTAAGAGAGGAAAGACCTAAGACGACTTAGCCAGTCCCAGCCTCTGGAACCCTATATCCCTTAACTCTTCTTAACCCACCTCCAAACCCGTCGGATCGCATTAACACCCGCTTTCTCTAACGCTACAATCTGACCATCTGTACCCAAGCTGGGTACCCCGCAACTTGACCAAGAGGACGACGATCGAAGAGTTGATTTCGATGTATTCAAGTTTAACATCTTAACATGTCCGTTTAAATAATCTGCAAAAACGTAGCTAATATTTGCGGGGAATCTTGCTTCACGCTGTTACCGGGGCACGTTTTCGCTGTGCTACGACTGGTATTGCAAAATTGTTTAACTACATAAAGATTTCACAGTATTGCCGATTAGAATAAATCTGGGGAAGAAAGTACAAAATCTATTACCCTGGCAACATTGTTTATTTATTATTTAAAAATGTAATCGGTAAAAAGCATCGCATTTCATGTGAGGACAGAACTCGCTATCAACAGGCCTGTGCTTTCTCTGTCCAACTCCTTAACCACTACACCGTTTGAATCACGAGAAAAGCTGAAACTGGGATTTATTTAAGTTTCACTATGAAAAAATATATAAAAGAACCATAAAACCCTTGAATGCTATATTTTAATTTAGAATTATATAAAGAAGATAAAATCAGATGTTATATCCAATTTCCATTACACTTTATAATAGAAAATTACAAATAATACATAAGATTTCTCACGCCATATAGAATTCTAAATTGAAATTCCTGGCTCAAGGGCTTCCTGGCATATTCCCCCCTCCCCTCCCTTTTTTAATGATGAGTAATATTCGCACGGGAAATGTTTAATTATCTTATTTGAACCAAAGCTAATATTTTAACATGTCCGTTTAAATAATCCGAAAGAAATGTGACTAAAATTTGCAGGAAACAGAATCCTCGACATCTGGAGCAAATATCGAGGATTCTGACAATCTGGGGCAGAACCCTCAAAATATATTACCCGGACAACATTGCTCATTTATTATTTAAAACTGTAACCGAAAAAAGAAAGGCTTTTGAGGTGAGGACAAAACTCACCACTATCAGGTCTGAGTTTTCGCTGCCCAACTCTTTAACCACTAGACCGTTTGAAACAAAAAAGGCTAAAACTAGGAGTTTTGCTTATGAAAAAATAAAAAAAGGACCAAGAAGCCCTTGAATATTATAGTTTAGAATTATATAAAGAGAATACAATCAGATGTTATATCCAATTTCCATTAAACTTTAGAATAGAAAATTACAAATATTGCTTAAGATTTTGATCTCTTATATTCTTGATATTCTAAGTAGTCTCCTGTAGCATTCAAATGCTTCCTGGCCCATTTTTTTTTTTAGTTTTCTTATATACATAGTATAATGCATAACGAAAGTATTGTGACGGGGTCGAAAATTCGAATTCCAGTTTTCGAAAGGAGAGCACGTTCCAAGCATTTTGAGGTAATGTTTCTGTGTATGTATGTGTGTCCGTGAGTCTGTGGAGACGATATCTCACGAACGAATAGAGCGATTCGAACGAAATTCGGTACAAAAATTACAATTTGTGAATATTGAAAGCCTATTGCTTTTGAATGAAATCGAATTTTTGGAAGACCCTCAAATTTTCAAAAGAAATTTAAAAAAAACATCAAAAAATCAAAGTTACGTAAATAATCATTTCTTATGTAATTTTTCATTAAAAAAAGACACAAACTTTAGAACGCTTGCATAAACCGCTCTCAAGATATTACATATTTTTCAAATAAATTTATCAAAAAATTACATAAATTAAAAAAATGTTAACTATCGGGATATATGTTCATTTGTTATATATAATATTATGCGATAAATTTATTAACGTCATTCTTGTGAATCTAGTTCATTCCATTCACGAGAGAAAATACTTTGGGTAATGGTTTTGTATATGTACGTTATTTATCTACTATAAGTATAACCTGTTTCTTCGTCCATAACGCTTGGCAAAATTTTGGCGACAAATTTGGCGAAATATCACCAACTTGGCAACTTTTTAAATTGTACTGAATATCGCCAAATTGATAAAAATGACGTTAACTCAATGAAACTAATTCATGAAAATTCAATACCTTGGAATGAACATAAGAATAGACTATAAGAATCATCCATTTCTCAGACCGTCTGTCCGTAAGTCTTGTCAAAAAATTTGGCTGGAAGTCACTAACTTGGCGATTTTTTAAATGTTGCCAAATTGACGAAAATGTCGCCAAATTAATAAAAATGACGCTAAATGGGAGGTAATGTTTTGAAAATTTTAAATTGCGTCTTATGACGAGCACAGCTTCTAGTATTTAAGAAATGCTCTTCTTCCCTTTTATCTGTAACACTTGGCGATATATGTGGCGAAGTCAGTGAATAATCTAGCAAAATATCGCCAACTAGGCGATATTCCGCTCCAGATTGACAAAAATATCATCAAAAATTTCAAAAATGACGCCTAATTAATGAATTTATTAATATATACACTATATTGGTTATTGAGGAGGCTACCAATATTGATAATTGTTAATTTAGAGTTGCGCGAAATATAAGTTAATTGAGCACTTCGAAATAGTTTTACTTGTCATCCGGAAAAGCGCGAAATGTACAATTTAACGTTAAAAACACATTGTCGTGGATCTTATACATCGTTTTTTTACTGTTTAAGAAGTAAATTCATTGCATTATAAAAGGAAAGTCATGTGCTGCCCACATCAAATATTTTAGGAATCTTTTACATTTGAAAAACGCATTTTAATTCTTTTCGCCAATCAAAAGCAATATTTTATTTCTGTTAATATATTTCCTTTTTACTAAATAAATCTTAAAATTAATTTTATATTATTTGAAAGGCATTTATTAACTTAAGTATTTAATTAATTATTGTTTATTATTTATTCACTTACTGCATTTAATTAAATATTTTTGAATTTCGTATTTAATTTGTTTATTTGTTCATTGTATTTTCCGATATATACTAAAGTTCTCTGGCACATTTAATGCAAAATACTTAAATATTTCATTATATTCCTTATAGTGTGGTTTATATTTTTATATGAAATATGCTACTTCAGTTGGTTTACCCTAGTTCAGCGTTTATTATGCGCATGGTCGGTGCTTATTACAAATGCAAAAAATTAGCTATCAATATTCCTCGTGTTTTACAAAAATTATTCATGATATCAGGAAGTTCGATTAACGGAAAGCTTGTTATATATAGAAATACATCAAAGTATTATTACCATTTAAATAAGAAATATCTACTGACATAAAAAAATTAAAACGCAAAATTGTAAAATATAGCTTTTTCTTTTCAAAACTGACATAAAATAAAATTTCCAGTTCCGCAGAATCCCGGCAAAATTCTTAATTTTCATTTATCGTGGTTAGGAAAACCCGGGATTTCAACTTGTATCCGTAGCTAAATTAAACAATTAGTGTAAAAGAAAGGAGTAATGCAGTGATGTATTAATGTAATGCCGTGAAGTACAAGTACGGAGTGAAATACATCACCAGAGAAAGTTTTCCGTGTCTGTATGGTGCAGAATTTGGAATGGAAAACTGATTGGTCCTGTGTTTCATGAAGGGAATCTTACAGCTGAAAAATACATGTAGCTTATTTTAAACGGTACTGTAACGGATTTTATGGAGACGACAACATTGTCGCTTCTAAAAAACATGTATTATTAACAAGATGGCGCGCCTGCATACCAGGCTATAATTGTGACAAACTGGTTCAACGAAAACTTTGATAAACATTGGATTGGTTTGAAAGGAGGCACAGAATGGCCCCCCCAGATCCCCTGATTTAACCCCTCTCGCTTTTTACTTATGGGGTCGTCTTCGAACACTAGTTTATAATACTCGGCCACTAAAAGCAATTGACCTTAAACAAAAGATAATTGATGCTTTCAACAATATTAGTGGTGAAGAACTCCAAAATATTTATAGAAACATTATTAGAAGAGCTCACTTATGTATTGGAATTGGAGGAAAACATTTTGAGAATGCTTTATGAATTCCGTTTTGTGAATTGTATTTCTAGTATTTGTAACAAAATTTGTCCCTTTATATCAGTGGTCTTCTATCAATGTATGCATATTTTAATTATGTGCCCCAACCACGTAGTGAGTACTACTGCTTTATATGACCTCTGTCTGTGTAATGCTTTATTTAGATGTATTTGTGATAAAAAATGTTGACACATTCTAACGCATTTTTGATCTAAACAATGTCCATCGTCAATTTGTTCATGAGCACTATTTTCACTGATGAAACAGCCTTTCATATGGTACGGAAAAGTGGCATAAGTCAGATTTTTTCCTTTAACATAATTCAGTTGATTTTAAAGATACAGATATGCGGTATATAACACTTTACAACATAGTTGAAAAGTGTTTAAGACTTTGTTCATTCTGTCTGTCTGTCTGTCTGTCCGTTAGCATGATAACTGCCGTAAAAATGAGTTTATCAAAATGAAATTTTAGTATGTTGTTCAGACAGCCTGTGCAACCTATGAGAATATAAATGAATGATATCACCCAATTAGTTTTGGATTGAACCAGGGTTGAAAAAATGAAATACATTGAAACCTAAGGGACCTAATTTTTCAAACACTTTTAAGTGGATTTAAAATTCACAAATTGCTTCGAAAGTTTAAGAAAATATTCAAATTATCCCATAAAATATATAAAAAAAAAAAAATTCAGCAAAATATATTCAGTGGTTTTTTAAATAAAAATTAAAATAATAATTGCATCCTTTATATGAAGAGATCACGTGATCATTATATGAAGAGATCACGTGACCCACTTCAAAATAATATATGGCGTCCATCTTGTGTCAAAATCGTGATTTTTAAAGTTCTTTTTAATTCATATTTAGTGTCGTATCCGTCCTAAAACCGCTTTATTTTTGCTTAAATTTTGTGCATCTACATCCTGAAACAACGCAATTACAATATAGTTGAGTTTAAATGATCATCCAACTTTGATTATTTCTACAACGAAGCCTAATTTTCACTTATGGAGGATGTAAATACCAAAAGATGTAGAATGAGTTGTATAAGAATTGCTGCATTTCTTTAACGCAAAATTATTTAACCCATAGAGTCTGTCTGCAATATAGCTGATATGAATGAAACAATCATTGATTTTACAGAGAAGCAAACGATTTGTTGATGAAATTTTGAACATATAGTTAAATTACTTGTACCTCCATGATTTTAAGTTTTAAATAAAATTAATTATTATAGTATTGTGATGAATGAAATGAATGAAAAAATGTTTCTGAATGAAATGCTGCTTTTATTTAAAGAGCCAGCCGATTTATTTTTCGATGACATCATTTGAAAAAGTTCATTTGTTTTCGATGGAGTTTTCAAATATAATAAATTATTGTAGTATTATGATAACTTTAAAAATATTACCGAGGAATGTATCGCATTTTAGAGATGTTTAAACCAGGCAATTTATATTTCAATGTGGTCATTTGAATGAAGTTCATTTTTTTCGATGAAGTTTTAAGTTTTCAAATACAATAAGTTAATGTAGTATTGTGATAATTTTAAAAATATTACCGAGGAAGGATCGCATTTTAGAGATGTTTAAATAAAATTGCATTGAAGTTGGAACGTGTTTCATAATCAATGCTTTATGCATGATTGATCTTTCTTGTTAATTTCGGTTTTGTTCATAAGTTATTCTATTTTTTGTGCACATCTGTAGTGAAAAATTTTCTTCAATATGGGAAAAAAATTAATTGGCCGAGCCCATTGGAAGCAGGGGGACGACTATGTGCGAAAGCCGGGTTGAAAGAAATCGCGCCAGCAAACACGGGGCGGTCTCCCAACGGGAACATTACTCCTGCTTAGCGAGCGGTATAAAAGAGCGCCAGTAAGTAGGAGACGGGGGTTGACGAGCTAAGCGAGCAGCGAGCGGATCCCACCTAGTTTAAAAAAATTGTAATAATTTCAAATTGAATAAAATATTAAGAAATTTGAGTAACCCATCTGGGGGTCCTAAGCGGCCACTAATTCTGCTGATTAGAAAGCCACCTCTGCAAGACGCATCAGATTCAGTTGGCAAGTCACTTTGAGTACGAACATGGCAAACTAGTAAACGTGAAGTGCAGTTCGAGAGAATTAACATAAGTTTTACTTAAAACTTTAGTTGAAAATTTTGTAGATGACATAAAACAATTAAGAATAGAAAGTCCATAAAGATTTCCAAAATTGTGACACATAGCACGTTTTCTTACATCTATCGTCTATTCCGGCTAGTAAGCGCATAATTCGCACAGAACTGGTACATGTTATCTGTAATGGGAATGTAATCCTAAAAATACAAAGACCAGTGGCGAAGTGTAATAAAATAATTTGGCAAGACAGATTACCGGGGACCAAAATTTGAAAAGTTTCATCATATACAAGGTGCCTATGAAAGTCTGTATCAAGGGAAATTTCTCAAAAACGAAGAGAGTTATCCTTATTTTTTTAATGTAGCTGCATAGGAACCCCCCATGGCTCTACACGATGAGATAACGTTCGGGGACAAACCCCCTTTTTATGGGGGGGCTATATCGCTCCCTTTTAGAGATGGAGAAAAAACGTCAATTACAAAGTTGTAGAGAGTTGCCAAATTAAGCCAAAAATGTCTTTGTTCGACAAAAAAAGCTGCAAATAATTGTCCAAAAAGATATTTTTAAAAGCATGCTATTCTTTAAACTGCAAAATCGTTTGCGACAGTTATATAACAAACGGTTTAGTAAATGTAGCTTGAATTCTATAACTATTTTATTTGACAGACGATTTGTCGGTAAACATCATCGTAAACGAATCCATAAAAACAAATAAACTAATCTGAGGTTGAAATAACTTCCAAACTGCAGTATTGCATCCTTATGCTATGTGTCTGTCACTTCGTCCTATTTTTATTTCGATTTTATGAGTCATGTCTATTATGTTTACTAATGAAGAATATTATGAAATGATCCCTATTTTTGTTGCATGTAACCGGAATGCCAGTGCAGCCAAACAATTATACGCGTTTCCCAATGCAACGCATCCCAATCGTCTGAGTATGTTAATGCTGTTTTATTTGAGCGATGAGGGGTGGGATTTAGAGTGCATTCCCTAGTTTTAAGGGTTCTTTTCAGCTTTTAGTGTCGGATAAACACATTTTTGTACTAGGTGTAATTGAGCAACACTCTACAACTTTGACTTTTTCTCTCTATCTCTAAAAGGGAGCGAGACAGCCCCCCCCCCCCGACCCCTCATGGGAGTTAGCCCCCCGAAAGTTCTCTAGTCTTGTAGCGCCATAGGGGTTTCCTATACAGTTGCATTAAAAAATAAGATTAACTCTCTTCGAAATTTTCCCTGATATTTTCCCTGGACTTTATATTTTATAAAGGTTACAAATAAAATAAAGTATACAGTAAACTTCTAAAGTGTTTGAAAACCACTGCTCTAAAGAGACCCATAATTTCAGTCTTACAACGCAGCTAGCAATGCAATTTCTAAAAACTGAACTTAGGTTGCACGTGGCTAAAAGGAAAGCGTCACATAGAAAGTATATGTTTACTGCCATTTCAGGTATCTCTAGTATGTCTCTGTTCTATAGAGAAATCGCACATATTTAAAATAACCAGTTCATGGCTCCTGTGTTTGGAAAAAACCCGAATATATCACTTTATCTTGCAACTCCAAAATAAAATTATCACTAATAAGCAGAAGAATTAGCCAGTAAAGATTTTAGTTTCACTTCGATCTGAAATACGAAGGAGGAGAATGTAGAGTCCACTTTAACTATAGAAGAAAAGACTATCCTTCAGTGGTTCAGTGGGTAAAAAGTGCAATGACCAGATGAAGATACGTGATTCGAATATCGGGTGGGACAATAGTTTTTCTACAAATATAGTGAATTATCTTATTAAAGGTTAAAGGCAAATGATCTGCCATAAAGGTCTACTATAAATCGCATTAATCGACCACTCCAGACACTCATTTAAGTAGGCCAAAATTTTATTAATATCCATTCTTTGAAGTAAACTGTTTTTTTTACTTATTTTATTTCGTTATTACTCACTCATTTTATTATTCTATTTTATTACATTTATTTTCATTTATTAATGAGAAAAATTAATTAATTGATTCCCCACTTCCTCCCTATGTCCTTTTCTAGTAGTATAGCGATATTGGGATAATATCGGCAAACAACATTGGGCCAGTATCGGCGTCAATATTCGGCCAATACTAGCAGCCACCTTCGGGTCGATATTGGCAACCCCTGGGTTATTATAGGCAACCAACATGAAATGTTGGCCTACTAATATGAAATAAACTAATGCTTTTAAAGTACTGCATAACACTTCTGATCACTGTTTTAGATGCAGTTTTAGACAATTACAGATAGATGTGATTTTTGGTGACAAAAATTGGTGAATCAAATTTAAATTGTTAATACACGATTATTTCGCAGTGTTGTTTCAGCGTAGAAAAATCTGACCTAAGCGGAATTGATTCGAGAATTTGCTTCTTCACAAACTATTCGATCACCCGAGTGTTCGCAGTCGTTAGCTCAGTACTCTCCTCAGTCATAAATTGTTTGAAAATATCCAACATGCAGCTTAGTTTTAAAAAAAATTAAAGGAGTGTTTTTTTTAACTTATACTGTTTAAATAGAGAAATTAAGGAACTTTTAGCTAATTAATATATTTATTAAAAAAAAAACCTGTAATTATGATAATATCCTATGCTTGCAAATATTGGTTGTCAATCATGGTGTACCAATATCGAGATTTCATTGAGAAAATTTAGAATGTAACGTTAATAAATGGCCCAGTATTGGAATGACAATAATTAAACAATGTATCTCAAATATTGACGTTACATTTTCAATATTCAAAATATACAATATAGGCCCAGTATTGTTTGTTACTACAGTTATAAATAATATTTTTTTTTTTACCTTGTAAATATTTTCTACACAAAAATTTCCTCCCGAAATTTTTCATGTTATTTACATGTAGACGATTGAAATTTCTGCTGTAGACAATATGTGCAAGATTTGCCTTCTCAGAGATATAAGTAACCTTATTCTATACTGACTCATCAAGGTACAAAATTCGTTATTCCCTGTTCACTAAAGGCATCATACCTATACGTATTTCATAAAAGACCCGAAAATTATCCGATCTGATTATACAATTATCTCCAAAATAAGGGGATAAATAAATAAATAAAAATTAAATTAGACAAAAAAAATCCAATATGTTTATTATAATGAAAATGTCTTTTGAATGTTTTCTGAATGCCTTCTAGATTAAATTTTCTTAGAAGACAAATTTTATTCAGAAGATATGAGAAAAGGTATTATGCTAGCTTTCGTCAAGGAATGAATAAGAATTTATATTCGCATAATCAGTAGCTATATTCGTTGTGATATCACATAAGCGCTGCCAAGGATCTCAAAGGGAGGGTCGAAAGCCCAGACCATTCGGCTCGTCCAACAAAGGGAGGATGGATCGATTGCTGTATATTGTTTAGTTGATAAGAAACCAATCGTTTTGTTAAGACCATTAAGGGTATTGTGGCATATTTTCTAACCTTCCTTGGATAAACACAGTAAAAATATGCACCCAGTTGTCCTGTAACAGAAATCCAGTTGCTCTGTAGAACGCAGAAAGTTTTAATAAGTTTTCAATTTTAATCCTCTGTATTTACTTGTCGACTGGACTTATTGTGTTCATGGTAACTAACTATTGTTATAATAAAAAAACATTTGTTTTAGATAATTTATTGTTTTGGTGATTTTCTTTGATTGCTTGGTATTAGTTATTAATTTCTTTATATATATATATATATATATATATATATATATATATATATATATATATATATACGTCCTTGTGGGATTCAAGCCCGACAACCCGACTTCTATTGATATGAGGACCAGAGAGTGAGCAGTTATGCCACAGGTGGTCCTTGCAGATCACTGAAACTTCCCGTATGTTGAATGTTTGTGTTTTTAACTCTAGAAATTTGCTTGTTAAAAGTTTTCTTTTCTCTTAAAAATTTATATTTCCTAAAAGAAAACAATTTACTTTTCCTTTTCAGTAAAACTATCTCACAGAAATGTTTAACAGAACAAGACATCATTAATTTTTCAGAATGAGTAATATAAAATTGTGTTTACATGTGTGCCTATATGTATTTGCACTTGTGCGTATGTGTGCTTGCATGTGTGAGGGTGTGTGTGTACGTGCTCGCGCACTACGCACTCATGGAAACAAGCTCATCATTGCAGCCGAGAGGTTGCTGAAATTCCCCTCAGTTTTCTAAAATCCTGAATCAATATTCTCTTACAGTCCCATAACTGCCCCACTTTATCACAAGCAGGAGCTTGCATACGCTCCCCCCCCCCCCCCCCCCTCCCAGAGCAAAGTTCAGTTAAATACGATAAGGCCGGTCGGCGCCTTGGCTATCTGGTTTAAAACCTCTTACTTCAGAACCTGCCTGCCCAAATCTTACAGGTGAAGGACAGCACAACCCTTTAGGCAGTCATGTGACTGTGTGAGTGATGGGGTCGCACTGTAAAAAGCTGAGCTCCAACTTTATGAGGCTGTGCGAAAAATGTGTAGAACAAAAAAAAAAAAATAATAATAATAAAAGAGATCCACCCTAAATATCTCTCGTTCTAATTATCCGATAAACACCATTTAACTTTCTTTTGTCTCAATAGGATTGAACGCCCCCCCCCCCCTCTGAAAATTGTGTAGAACAAAAAATCGTATTTAACTGAACTTTGCTCTGGGAGGGGGGGGGGGAGCGTTCAATCCTATTGATACAAAAGAAAGTTAAATGGTGTTTATCGGATAATTAGAACGAGAGATATTTAGGGTGGAATTATTATTATTATTTTTTTTTTTTTTTGTTCTACACATTTTTCAGAACACATTTTTCAGAGGGATTAGCTTATCTCTAGTCAATGATCAAAGTGGCTAGTTATATACTTTTATTTATGTTTAAATCATTTTGATCATGAACAAAATTCGGAATTTTTTCTGAAAATGTATTCTCTTTTTGTGAATAAATAGTATACTCAAATACATTGTTGCCAATAAATATACTTCACTCAGATACCTAGTTCCATTAATACATACACACTTATGCAACTTGGTTGATTATTCTATGCTTTACGTCTTGGATTTTGGACTTAAAAACATTTATCTGTTTTCTGGACAAAAATTTGAAATGCAAAGGGATTACAACTAGCACAACAGTGCCCCTGCATTTGACTCTTTTCTCGACATGTCAAAAATTCGTCACATGCAATTATATATAAATATATTGCAAACTTTTTAGATTTAAATATAGATTTACGAAATTGTAACCTGGCTATAAACTTATAAAAGACAAGATTTTAAATTTAATACATGGAAAATTTAACACTTTGACTCTTGTTTGCATATATCAGTTTTAAGAAATATTATAATAAACCAGGTTTTTAGAATCAATAAAATTTGTGATGAAAATTAAAAATTAGCGCATTTTATAGAATTATTGGGTACAGCGACTAATAATGCATACAGAGACGATCCTATGGGGGTATAGGGGGTGCGTCACCCCCCGCCCCCCCCCCCACACACACGCACACTAATTTCTGAGTCAGCAAATCGTCACATTAAGAACAATATTTGATCTTTTGTTTGATCGGCTGAACAATTTTACGTACGAAAAAAGAAACGCAATGTTTTTTCTTCATTTCAACTCACTTAGCACAGAAAAAAAAAGTCGACAATTATTCTAAAACTATGCAAATATCAAACTACAATAATAACAGATTGAAACAGGAACACTACTTCGGGAACGTAAGAACACTACTCTATTGAACCTTTGTAATTAGGAATTACAAAGTGATAAATGATGGCTGTGTGAAAACTTTGGACCCAGGTAAAATCGGACATGAAGAGTTTATCCTAAAATTCGTATTTATTAGACGAGATTTGAAGACAAAATAAAGTGCGAACCCTCACCAGAATGAAACACATGCATCGGATCTGGGGTTTCCAGATCCAATTTTAAAAATACCGAACATGAAATCTTTCTAACTACTAGAAACGTATTTGCGTTCCAAAATGTCTGATGGCAGATTAGACGCTATGCTGTTACTGAATAGTGAAAAAGATTTTGTTGACAGCATTGAATTCAATTCTGTTGTAAAGAGGTGGGCAACACTGAAACGCCGAAGAATTTACGTGGAATAAAGTAAATTTAGAACATTTAGCATTTGTAACCTTTTAGAGGGAGCCTTCCAAATGTTAAACTAGTAGCTAGTACTATATAATAATGCAAGATATACAGATGCTGATTTCTCTACTTAACGCCAATCGATTTTCTCCAAACTTGGTACGATAATAAAGCTTATTAAGGCTTATGATATGGCTACAATATTAACTCATTTAAAACCCCCGATTCCCGATCGAACCCATCCCAGAAGGATTTGACCCCCCCCCCCCCCCCCCCTTGGAGTCTTGTGGGGCATTTGGTATGGCGTTTTATACACGAGGTCAAATCTTCTCATTAACCGCATCAACTGTTCCTCATTTCTTGTCGTTTTCTCGCAAAATGCATTTGAAATTTGGCATTTTGACGAATTATAGTGACAAAACTGTATATCTATTTTAGGGGTAATTTTTTCTCTGTTCAGCATAATATTGTAACCAGAAATCAGGCGGGGATTTAGGATGGTGGCCCATGGTGCCTTCCTTTTGTATTGAAAAATAACATTAGCTCTAAGGGGAACAAAGTTGAATGTTGGGCTCCTCCTTTTAAAAAATATGTTGGCAGCCACTGCCAGAAACGAATGAACCAAAATTTGGGAGAGGGACAAACACCGTGTCTATCCGCTCGTGTCCTTTTTTATAATGAATTTGAGGATATAAGGAATTTTTCCTATAATTTATGTATTAGTTTATTATAATTAGTTTAATACTAATTATTAGCAAAATAAGTCGGAAAATTTCAATTTGCAGTCGACAATATTCAAACGTACCCCCCCCCCCTTCACACACACATACACACACGAAAATTACGTGGGATCGTCACTGAATGCATATCCTCCCAAATTCGTAATTAAAATTATCAACTCAGTGTATGAAATTCCACTCGATAACATCCAAGACAACTTTCCTAATTATGGTGGTATTAGCCGCCATAATTTATTATGAAAACACTTTAATATGAAACAGAAAAAAAAATTATAATTATTTATTAATTATATAATTAAATAAAAATGAATAATAATAAAGTAAAATAAAAAAAATTAAAAAAATAATAAAATCGTAAAATAAGATACATTAACATTAATGTTTTGAATTTTATTTTCGTTAAAAAATTGTAACTTAATTCGCTAATAAACAGTTTGATACTACAATTTTAGCGCCCTTATAATGGTGTTTAGTGGCATTCTCGTTTATTCATTTCTTCTATGAATCACTTGTTTAGTAAGAATTTTCATCTATGCTTCATGTTCATATTCTGTTCTACCTATATGGTCCTGTATCCTACTCTGACTCACTGGACGAGTTTGGGAGGGTCGCTGTGAATGTTTGTTCTGCCTCCTAGGTTGTATTTCGTCATGTTCATTCCGGTGCTGCTCGATATTTATTTTTCATACTGTTGCGACTGTTCGCACTTACACGTGGTGAAAGATGAAGGGTTCTTGCCTCATGGTGATACTAGATTTCCTATTTTTCTTATTTTCAATTTTTCCTCTTTTGGTGCCTGTCGTCTGAGTTTTGGTATTTATAGTAACGTACTATTGTCAAATCTGAAACAGGCATTTGTTTGAGTTAATTAGAATTAAATACTCAGACCTGAAGAAGAATTTAATTCTGGTTAATCTTCGAATTTGGGCCTGTGCTGTTCTTTTCTATTATCGGCATTGTGGCCGTGGTTTTGCTGCTTTGGTTGGTGATGTTAATATTTCATGATTACTCGAATTGGTTATTTTTATTATTACATTTTTCTAATATAATATATATATATATATATATATATATATATATATATATTTGTTGCAGCACTAATGTGTGTCTCTCATTAGAATATTTCACGGACCACGAGCTTGAGCTACATCTATTCCGCAGACTAGATCGAGCAGCATTTCAATTGGTTTGGAACCGAGCTGGATTCGTGCTGAGATTTGAAAATTTCGGGACGGACGAGACTGGCCAAGGTTTGTTTCGTAAAATTATAATGAATGTTCGCAACATCTAATAAGCAACGGTTCGAGTCCCTACCCGAACCGTTGTTTATTAGATGTTTATTAGGTGTTATTAGATGTTTATTAGGTTGGCTAAAAAATTTTGAGTAGAGTCGAGCTTGGGCTTTTGATTAGAAATTTTCTTTGTGTTCGGAGGACTGGGTTTCAGATCTTTTACTGACATGCTGCGCCGTTTGAAAGTTTAAAATTTCGGCCCGTGATGATCTCTCAATCAAGTTAGTACAATCCTTAGTGCGCATTACCCGAGAGGTCGGAGTCTCGCGTACTCTAAATAAAACTTCATACTGGCGCCTGACATAATAGACACTGATATTCGATTTTACAAGAAAAGAATTATAAAGTGATGGAATATAAAAAGTAAATGCATTCGTTGAGAAAACTATCTCCAATCAAGAAGAGAGAATGAGAGGAACAATCATAGCTTGACCAACCATAGAAATTACAAGGACTTTTGACATACATCTCAGGTTCCCCTCCTTCTGTCATACAATTAACACCAGTCATCTACTTTGCCCTTCTCTCTTGATGGCGGAGAACCTGATATTTGTCTTACCTGCCCCATCCCTCCATATAGGTAGCTCTACTCATAACTTTAATAGCTCGATTAGTAAAGGGTTTGCTTCTACTTGTTAGAGTCCTGCCCTGTGGGAAATATCATAATCGAGATAAAATTTATATTGGAAGAATTTACTACAAAAAATTGACAATTTGAAAAAGTATTTATTTTTTTATTATTTAAATATTTCGTTTCAGACTTTCTTTACCCTAATAATCTCGGCCAATTTATTCCAAAAATCTAGTCCTGAAGTTCAACTCTCGAACATCTGATAGGATCCACTTCGACGAGAAGAACGTGGAAGCCTGTCAATGTAGCTCAACGGTTAGAATATCGGTTGACCAGTTCGAAGATTCGCGGTTCGATCCCCGACTGAGATAAGGAGATCTTTACAATAGCGACCGAACGAATTAACCCTGTAAATTGGATGCAATAACGATGAAGGTCGAAAAAAGACTCATATTACAAACTAGCAGCATACCCGTTCTTCGTACGGAGTATATAATATAAAGAAACTTATAATTCAAAATAATGTCCAAATTATGTTAAAATGTTAAATTTATTGCTCCTAAAGAGAAGTTCAAGAATATCTGTTCTCATTATGCAAAATTATCTTCACTGGTAGATCTGAATAATAAAACATTCTGGCTCCTTTTAAAAGCAAATATACAAAAAATAATAATTGAATCAATATATGCAAAATAAAAGCGCTAAATTTGTATGGGACCCATACTACTTATATACTCGAATATTAGAAGACATAACCTGTATTAGTAGATTACATGCATAAATTGAAAATATCAATAAACCCGTAATTGATTCCAATATATGCCAAAATAAAAGCACTAAAATTATATGGGAATATATATATATACTATATATCCCCGTACTACTTATATTGTTGCAGATAAGAAAATATTCCTGTGTGTTAGTAGAAGATTACCCGTATTACAATATGAGTCTCAAAAATCTTTGCAAAAATAAAACAGATGACGTAATAAATTTTAAATAACAATAATCTCGGTAATCTTTATACCAGAAGGTCGTAATTGATTCCAATATATGCCAGTATATATCAAAATATATGCCAATATACCTGTACTACTTATATTCTCGTAGATTAGAAGATGTACCAGTGCATTTGTTACTCGTACAACGTACTATATATGAGTTTAAACAATTTTTGTCATAATAAAACAATGGCATAATAACTTGAAAATATCAATAATCCCTGAATCAATAATCCCCGAAAATATCAATGATAATAATGTGTAACCTGAAGACCGTAATTGATATTATCCAGTTAAAATTCAATGTCAATGAAATTTATTTTATATACATATCTTTATTATTCAAATCGGAAAAGATTGAATAAAAATCGTGTGCCGCATAACACATTGGATTTACATCCATTGCTGAACGACATGATATCATTTGCTTCAAATAAATTGATGGAAATCATATCGTCTGAATAATGCTATCTCCATGGAAAGTTTGGCGACATTTTCGTCAATTTAGCGATAATTTAAAAATCGCCAAATTTACCGCCAAGTGGGACTGTAAAATTGATAGTCTCATTTTGTGACAAATTGACGAAACATCATCACAATACTATCCCCTAACAAAACACTATTAATTTCATTTATTAGGCGCAATTTTATCAATTTCATAATATGTTCATAGATTTACAAACATTTTTATCAATTTGGTGATATTTTAAAAATTCGCTAAATGTGGTACCAAGTAGGATGGATGGACTAACCGACAAATGCTACCGAAACATCATTTCAGTACTCTCTTCTAAAAAAATTAATTTAATTTCATTGATTTGCGTCGTTTTTATCAATTTGGCGACATTTCCGTCAATTTGTCAAAGTTTAAGAAAAATTGCCAAGTTAGCGATATTCCGCCAAATTCGTAGCTCTGAATTTGCAGATCTGAAGAATAAAACATTCTGATTCCGTTTGTATATACTAAACGCAAACACTAAAATTGTATTAGAAGATATACTCGTTCTACTCTTTTTCTGTTTCAACAATCGGATAGATGAATTTATTAGTAAACACAATATGTGAGTTTATTAGCTAAACACAATATAAAAGCTTAAAAACTCTTTGTCAAAATAAATGAAATTGATGTACGCAGTCCGCAATTAATATAATTAAAAGAAAAATCAAACCGTTCTTTTCTAAAATATATTTTTATATCCATTTATTTATTATTCAAATCGAAAAAAATAATAATTAAAATTAACAGACAGATTTAATTTAATTGCGTTTCAGAGCAATATGATATAACATAGAATCTTCCTCATAAAATGCATTAAATAACCATTTTGATTTCTTTATACTTTTCATTGTTGAGTAAATACTTGTGAAAAATAAACCATGGAGATAGATTTCCCATTTAAATTCATGTTTCAAACAATTCATGCTTTCAGATAGTGAGTAATTTGCGCAAAGGTCCTCCACCAAACTCAGAAATAAAGTTCTAATTCACGTTGACGTTTTAAACAAACGATTTTCATCCTTTCCGTTTGGATAAACCACGGAGTTAGAAAGTAGACCTCCTAGGGAAAAGTTCTGTTTTACATTAATATCTCAACAACCTCTGGTCTTAGAAACCCGAAACTTGGACCAAATTTATGAGGGGCTATTTCAAGGCTACCCACAAAATTTCATTAAATTCGGTTCAGCCGTTCTCTGATGATGAGACAAAGGAAAGTTTCGTTTTTTACTAATATCTCGAGAACCACTGGTCGTAGAAACTCAAATCATGGACTAAATTTTAAGTGGGGCTATTTCCTGGCTAGCTACAAAATTTCATCAAATTCGATTCATCCGTTCTCCCGTGATGATGGGACAGACAGACAGACAGATTTTCAATTTTATTTAGATTTCATTATTACAAGTTTCAGTGGACCTTGGGAATTCTGGCGCTAGTTTCAAAATCAAGACCACACATAATGCTAGCCTAGATGAAAATAAAAAGTTTGTCATTCAGTTAGACAGTTTTACCCTGATCTGAATTCAGAGGGAGGAGATTGCAGGGTCCAATTCGACGAAAGGACTTATATCTGTAGCTCAACGGTTAACACCGGTTGGCCAGTTCGAAGATCTGTGGTTCGATTTTGAGAAATTATAGATCTATTCTATTTACAGGTGCAGCTAATCAAACGGATGAATTTGCAAAAGCATAATATACGTTATGTCTAGTTTAGATGATGCTTATATCTGCAATGATGCTAATTATGCTAAATACATTAATCCAACTTTAGGACATATTGTCACTGGAGACTTAAACATTGTTAAGAATGTTTCTTTAAGAACAGTAGTGTCGTTTAGTACTAAATTCAGATTACCTTATTCAGAGGGTGTCCCAAAAACATTGACCTCGGCATTTATTCCTTAAATATTGATCTTAGACATATATAATAATTTACAAAGTTGCTTAAAAAAAGGTACAGAATTTTATGAAATCGATTAAAATTTTCAAGGGGATTAAGTTTGAAGAAATGCAAAATTTACATTTTATACGGTCCTCGTACAAAAACATTTCCAATAAGTAAAATGTGCCCCATACACTAATAAGGTGATGTACAAAATTTCAGCATTTTATCATAAAAAGTCCCAGAGATATGTTTAAACAAAGTTGGTGAGGGATTAATCACAAATTAAAATGTAAATGCTTACAGCAAGAGTGCAAATGCCGCAAGGAAAAAATGCATCACAGGCAAATAATATCCGCCTATTATCTTTAATGGATCTTTGGCATGGATGGAAAACATTTTGAACAAGCTTCGTAATCTTTGTGTAAAGTTATTATTTCTACACAGTGTAGATACTTTTGTACCAATAAATAGCAAAATTATTATTTATTTATGCAATCTTTGTTTTCTTTCGTAATTTGTGTATGACCCCTGAAACGCGATCTGCCGACATGATTTTTCCCCTCTCAAAACCCATGGCGATGCATTGAAGAGTGGTTTAAGTCAGCATTTTTATCTTTTCATATCTCTGGGAATTTTTATGTTAAAATGCTGAAATTTTGTACTGGGGTAATGACGGTCACCGGGTAATGGCGATCACCAAGGTATCTCGCATATGCTTTGTGGCAGAAACGCGCTAGCGAGTGCTGCTACCTCGTGGTCGTCTAGGGAACTCCCTTCGCGAGTGACGCCATCTTGGCACTGCGCATCAAGTTGTGAAGGGAAGTTGTTTTTTGCGTCTTGTGATCTAAGAAATAATCATTTTATATCACGGTAAGTACTCGAATTGCACCTAGGTACGAATTATCGTGTATCGTAAACTATACTGTAATCGTGGTACTGTTTAATAGTATATTTGTTTTCAATGTAGAACTAGATTGTTATTTGGTTTTAACGTTCGCAAATATGACGTGCTCTTGGGATAATGGCAGTCAGTCGTTCTTTCTTCTTGGTGGAGAAGGTTTTTCGAAAGCCAATTGACTTACCAGTTGTCATTGATGATCCTATCAATACATCATCAGATGACTCACTGGTGAGTACAAATGAACCAAATCTGAATGACCAGACCATCGATTCACCTAGGCCTGGGCCTTCTTCAAAATATCTTGAACCAGAAGGACTCAATAGGCCTAGTGAACAGCAGCATTGCAGTTCCAATAGAAGACATTTCTCCACTACCTGGTTGCAGCACTTGACCAGATAGTTGGATTTCCAAAAGACCAAGACGAAAACAGCACTTAGAAATCCTCACCTCGACCCCAAGGAAGAAAAGGCTTGAAGAAAAAAATACCAGAAAAGAAGCTGAGATGAAGAAACCAAATAATCCTAAAAATGTTGACCCCAACTCGAAAACTAAAAAGAAAAGAAATACTAAGAAACGACCGTGCACTGAACTTTTCGACTCTGACTCTGATGATTCCAATGATGGAAAGATGTTGTGTCAAGATGAATCTGAAATGGAAGAATTTGATGACAATGAAGAAGTTTGTTTTTACTGTGGAGAATTTGGAATAGATCGAGAACTTTAGTTTCGATGCACAGTTTGTGGAAAATGAGCTCATGAAGCATGTTCAGGATGGGATGGTGCTGAGGGCTGCAAATGTGACTTATGCAATGAATAAAGACAATGTATTTTTATTAGGCATATTTATATATATATATATTTAGTATGATTTGTTCTAATGTAGTAACCCTCATGTTAGAGTATTGTAAAATAAATACAGCGAAATAAGTAAAACTGTCTTTTTAGTAATTTCACCCTTAATAATTTATTTTACTATGATTTTCAATGAGTATAAATACTGACTGTCATTACCCCAAGCTAGGGGTAATGCCGGTCAAATGTACAATTTTGTTAAAAACTATTTTAATAATAAAAGAAAAAGTTACAAATATTTTAACGATATTACTAAAAAGTGCATAAAATTCATATTGACTTTCATGTGAGTTGAACAAAATAGCTTTAAAATTAGACTTGTACGGTAAAAATGTCCTTAGGTGATCGCCATTACCCCAGTCTCCCCTAAGTATGCTCAAGTATTAGTTAAATAATTATTTTGCAAGCATTTTTTGATGCCATTCAGTAGGATAGCTCAGAAAGTAGAGCATTGAACTTGCAATCCGTAGGTCCCAGGTTCGATTCCAGGCCCCGCATATTTTTCACTCGTTTCAAATGAGTTATATATATATATATATATATATATATGTATATATATTATAATTACCAAATTCACCGATTTATTGATGATATATTGGTAGTACTTTTAAAAATGCTAATGAAAACATTATTATTACTGATTGCACTTTCTATATACCTAGAATTATTGCCTAATGATAAGTTTCCATTCAATAAGGTAAACGTCCTAGATTTTACAATAACACTTGAAAAAAATAATAAATTAGTATTTGACATATATAATAAAATTCAACATTTTAAATTTAAAACCACTAATATGCCGTCCTTTTCATCTTGATACCAAAATATAAAACCAACTCAATTACTTCAAGATGAACTCTTCTTGAAATATTTAAACTTTTCGTAATTTTAAGCGACTTGATGCAATTTCAAAATGCGTTAAACCGACAAATGTAACAAAAACAAAATGTTTTGTAACTGCAAATTTTATATAATTTGAAATAAATTTTTATTTTATGTTTGCTTTTTAACACTTTACAACAAAGTTGAAAAGTGTTTATGACTTTGCTCATTCTATCTGTCTGTCTGTCCGTTAGCACGATAACTGCCGTAAAAATGACTTAATCAAAATAAAATTTTAGTATGTTGTTCAGACGGTCTATGGGACTTACGGGAATATAAATGAATAATATCACCCAATTAGTTTCGGATTGAACCCGGGTTGAAAAAATGAAATACATTGAACCCTATGGGACCTAATTTTTCAAACATTTTTTAAGCGGATTTAAAATTCACAAATTGCTTCGAAAATTTTAGGTAATATTCAAATTATCCCATAAAATATACAAAAAAAATTTCAGCAAAATATATTCAGTAGTTTTTTAAATAAAAAATAAAATAATAATTACACCTTTTATATGAAGCGATCACGTGATCATTATATGAAGATATCACGTGACCCACTTCAATATGAAATATGGCATCCATCTTGTCTCAAAATCGTGATTTTTAAAGTTCTTTTTAATTCATATTGAGTGTTGTATCTTTCCTAAAACCGCTTTATTCTTGCTTAAATTCTGTGCATCTACATACTGAAACAACGCAATTACAATATATTTGAGTTTAAATGCTCATCCAAATTTGATTATTCCTACAACGAAGACTATTTTTCACTTATGTAAAATGTAAACAGCAAAATATGTAGAATGAGTTGTTTAAGAATTGTTGCATTTCTTTAATGCAAAATTATTTAGCTCATGGAGTCTGCATAGCTGATATGAATAAAATATTCATTGATTTTACAGAGAGAAGGACGATTTTTTTCGATGAAGTTTTAAGCATAGAGTTTAATTACTTGTAACTCCATGGTCTTAAGTTTTTAAATAAAATAAATTATTATAGTATTGTGATGAATAAAATGAATGGGAAAATGTTATGAATGAAATGCTGCTTTTATAGAGAGAGCCAGGAGTGCTATATTTCGATGGCGTCCTTTGAATAAATTTCAGTTGTTTTTGATGAAGTTTTCAAATATAATAAATTATTGTAGTATTATGATAATGTTAAAAACTTTACCGAGGAGTCACGCGATTTATATTTAATTGACGTCATTTGAATGAAGTTCATTTTTTTCGATGAAATTTTAAGTTTTCAAATATAATAAATTAATGTAATATTGTAATAATTTTTAAAATATTACCGAGGAATGTATCGCATTTTAGAGATGTTTAAATGAAATTGCATTGAAGTTGGAAAGTGTTTCATAATCAATGCTTTATGCATGATTGATCTTTCTTGTTAACACTTTACAACATAGTTGAAATGTGTTTATTACTTTATTCATTTTGTCTGTCTGTCTGTCCGTTAGCACGATAACTGCCGTAAAAATGACTTTATCAAAATGAAATTTTAGTATGTTGTTCAGACAGTCTGTGGGACCTATGGGAATATAAATTAATAATGGCACCCAATTAGTTTTGGATTGAACCCGAGTTCAAAAAATGAAATACATTGAACCCTATGGGACCTAATTTTTCAAACATTTTTTAAGCGGATTTAAAATTCACAAATTGCTTCAAAAGTTTTAGGAAATATTCAAATTATCCCATAAAATACGTAAAAAAAATTTTAGCAAAATATATTCGGTAGTTTTTTAAATAAAAATTAAAATAATAATTTCACCCTTTATATGAAGAGATCACGTGACCATTATATGAAGAGATCACGTAACCCACTTCAAAATAAAATATGTCATCCATCTTGTGTCAACATCCTGATGTTTAATTCTTTTTAATTCATATTTAGTGTTGCATCCGTCCTAAACCCGCTTCATTTTTTATTAAATTCTGTATATCTACATCCTGAAACAACGCAATTACAATATATTTGAGTTTAAATTATCATCCAACTTTGATTATTTCTACAACGAAGCTTAATTTTCACTTATGGAGAATGTAAACACCAAAAGATGTAGAATGAGTTGTATAAGAAATGTTGTATTTCTCTAACGCAAAATAATGTAGCTCATGGAGTCTGCAATATAGCTGATATGAATGAAACATTCATTGACACAGAGAAATAAACGATTTTTTCAATGAAGTGTTAAGCATAGAGTTAAATTGCTTGTACCTCCATGGTTTTAATTTTTTAAATAAAATAGGTTCATTATAGTATTGTGATGAATGAAATGATTGGAAAAAGTTATGAATGAAATGATTGGAAAAAGTTATGAATGAAATGCTGTTTTTATAGAGAGAGCCAGGCGTGCTATATTTCGATGACGTCATTTGAATAAATTTCATTTATTTTCGATGAAGTTTTCCAATATAATAAATTATTATAGTATTATGATAATTTAAACAATTTTACCAAGGAATGTATCGCATTTTCGAAATGTTTAAACCAGGCAATTTATATTTCAATGCCGTCATTTGAATGAAGTTCTTTTTTTTCAATGAAGTTTCAAGTTTTCAAATATAATAAATTAATGTAGTTTTGTTATAATTTTAAAAATATTACCGAGGAATGTATCGCATTTTAGATGTTTAAATAAAATTGCATTGAAGTTGGAAAGTGTTTCATAATCAATGCTTTATGCATAATTGATCTTTCTTGTTTCTTTTATTCTTTTGTGTGTGTGTGTGTGCGCGCGCGCTATAAAGCTTAAATAAATATATTATAGAATATATGAAAAAAAAAAAAAAAGCATGTGAATCCGTAGGAGAAAATCATATGTTGCAAACCACATATTTCCATAATTGTAATGTATCTATTAAGTAATCGAGCTTAACACTGAATTACCAGAGTTTTCCCAATATCTCTGACATATACTACGAAACACATTTTAATGTCAAAGAAATTAAAGTATTGGAAAAAGGGGAGCACCTTAAAAGAGTATGAGAAGGAGCGTAGAGCCTTGAGCGCATTTCTTTCACACTGCCGTTGGAGCATATCTACAATATACTTAGCGTAGGCCATTCACCTTTACTTCCGCATGGACACCTCTGTGCAGACTATGGTCGTATCGGTCGATGTATTGATGTCTCTGATTGGGTGAATGACTTCAGGAGGGGTCTGGTGCCCAGGATTTTATTTATTTTATTTATTTATTTATTTATTTTTAGCGTGCAGTGATACACTAAATGGACAGTCGGGAGAAAAAATTGGGCCATGTTAAATGACATTTTCTGTATTTTTCAGTTAAATTCAACAGAATAAGTAATTTTTATCAAGCAAATGTTTTAAACATCGAGGAAGTCAGGGAGGGTAGGCCCAAATGCAGATAGGGCATGAGCCCATAACCCTCATTCAAAAGCCCTATCCACGCACAAAGAGTAATAGCTGGAGAAAAAACTAAACTTTTTCATTTATTTATATAACGTACTAAATGTGCATTGCATAATAATAGTAATTGTAACTAAAAAATAATATTTTACAATTATTAAGATTTTTTTACAATTATTTGAGCAGTGGTGATGAAAATTTAGAATTTAGACTGGGTGTAATTTAAACGTTTTTTTACCACAAAAATATTAAAGAAGTTTAATTTTTACTAATTATTAAAATACATAGGAATTTTTATTAAAATAAAATGGAAAATGCAATGATAAACCACCTATAGTTGAATTCCATGCTTTTTCGGGTGGTGAAGTATTTCAAATTCTGCTTTTTTTTCTACTACGGTCAGGGTTCCGAATGTTAAAGTGGACTCAGGGCCCTGTGACACGTTAATCGAGGAGCTGCTGAAAACTGTATACAGTTATAAAACCGAAAATCAAGCTAATGTATTAATATTTTTATTACTTTAATATCCAAAAAATATTTAAAATTTTATAAAATAAAATAAACGGCGTAAATTACGATTTTTAAAAAAAATTCTTTTAGGGTGCATATAAATTTTTCGCAACTCAATATGTCTTTATATTATGAAAGCGAGTAAATGTAATAAATATTTCCTCGCTGTTTTTTTTTTTAATTCCATATATCCTAAAGCTATTATAATAGATAAAGTTTATAAATATATTTCAAAAATGTATTACGATCAACAAGTGACCGACCGATCATCTTCTGGGTCGGGGATGTAAGAAAGGCCCAGACCAAGCCTTTTACCCTCAGCAAGAAATGTATGACATCTTGAACTTATAATATTATTTGAGAGAGTCAAAGTTTAAAATTGCGGAAATTAAATAAGAATTTATAACCGAGAGGCTGATGACTGAATGGGGAGGCACGTTGAAGGTCATAAGATCTATTCTCCTCTTATATAGTATTGTCAAAGACGGTGTATAAGGTTTCCATGATTTTTCTAGCTTGTAAATTAAACACAGTGCATTTCTTATATAGACTCCTTTATAGGAGTGGATTTTTTGTCTATTAAGTGGCACTGAGTTTTAAGGCCCTTATATTATGTATTTTTCATAAGGTAAATAATTCTGGAGACCCCTCAGTGACCGAGGCCCTTAGCGATCTCTCAGTTGGAGTATCTGCAAATCCTCTCCTGGTACTTTATAAACCTGATAAGAACCTCGCTGCACCTAACGGTTATCGAACGACGGATCCTCGTACTGGCCGGCCGACGCTCTACCGTTGAGCTACTGGGATGAAATCGCATTCTCTTATTGTCGAAGTGAATTCTGCATTCTCCACCCGCTAATGTCAGATTGACGTGCATCTTGATAATCTGACTGGTCAGGTCCTGCTATTTTTACCTCAGGTTAGCCTTCTAATACATCTATTTTTACCCAGGTCGGTATCCTGCGTTGTCGTTGACCTCTCGATTTAAAATCGGCGTCCAATATGCCAAATTCCACAATGATTTCGTACTAAAGTCACGTTGAACTCCCCAATATCACTGCACTAACTTGCAGGGTTAACTCGTTCGATCACTATTAGAAAGAACCTTGCTGTCCTAACCGGAAATCGAACCACGGAGCTTTATACTGGCCAACCGACGCCCTACCGTTGAACTACTGGCTGGAAGGAAATTGCAATCTCTTATCGTCAGAGTGGACTCAGCAAACCTCACTCTGACTTTTGGCCAGATCGCGCCCTTGCTAGTCGAGTTTTCCGCCTTACACTTGTGTTATCCGCTCTTCATTTGTGTTGTTTTTATTGCACTGATAAAGGTGATCTACGAATTCCATGAATCACATAAACGACTCGCCTGCATCTTTGTTTATACCCTTTTCGTCATCGGGGTCTTAAACGTTGGTTAAATCTTGTATCATGAAATACAAATTTGGCATGTTGGAGCGGGCCCATTAGGCAAAAACTTAAATTTATAGTTTATGCCACTGTAACATTCCCTGCTTAACTGTTCATAATCAGTAACAGAACTTCCAAATACTATACCCCACCACCACCACGCCGCGGCCACAACCACCGAGTGATCCTGACCTGGACCCTCTACCACTTACAATTTCCACAATATTTATATTTACCCCCATGCAACAATATAACCCCACCCCCTACCCCTATCACAAGCAATTTTCAAAAATGTTTATTTAATTTACAACAATATTAAAAATTGTGAAGATTAAAATTTGCAGGAGTGAAAGGACATTTTAAGTTCTTTTAAGAGGGCCCCTTTATGTTGACATCATTTCCTTCCATTTTGATAGTAACATAGTTATGATTGAGATTGTCTATTTTGTCTCCCCTAAAATTCTTAGCCCCTAGCACCAGACCAAAGTAACAGATTACTCTGTACACAACATCAGGCCCTCCGCAATAGACCTATTAAATTCGTCCATTCTCTTAAAAAAAAGTCATGTGGGCAACACGTGATTCTCCCTACATAATTCAATGAATTTACTTCTTTCACGACGAAAAATGATGTACAAGATCCACGGCACAATGTTTTTAACGTTGAATTGAAACATTTGGCATTTTTCCTGGATGACAACATGTAAAGCTTGTTTGAAGTACCCTATGAGTTTATACTTCCTTCAAATCTAACTTGGTAATTAGAAAACGTTCTATTATAGTTCAGAGATGCTTGAAAAGTGCTCTACCATCGAAAACTCGAATTCAAATTTTCGACCCCGCAACAATACTTTCCCTATGCGTTACAATATTATATTATGTATATAGTGAGATTATACAAATCACCGACGCATCCAAAGGTATACGACTGATAACATGTCGTCACAATAACAAACCCGCTCATCTCGGAACATGCACTCGCCCCCCCCCCCCCTCGAACCAGTACCAAAAACCACCACTGCGGGCTACGACATGCATCCGGGCAAAATTTCGCTCATCTACCGCGATAATCCACACCGCTCCCCACAAGTTGCCAGGCTAGCCCAACGAGTTAGTATATATGGAGGGAGTGCGGTCCTATCTTCCCCATGCTAGTAGCATGGACAAACACTGAGAAGGTGTAGTAAGGACGAGGAGGAGAAGGACTTTCATGATTTGGCGATTTATCGCCTAAACTGTGTAGTGTACCTTCTGTTTTTTTTTAACTTCTATTAAAGTCGAGGATGAATGGGAAGTTATTACACGTGTTATACGTTATAAGATTTTAAAAAATATGTATGAAGAAAAATACGAAATAGGATTAGAATATTTTTATTACCAAAAAATTTTATTACTAAAGAATAATTTTGTTAATGAAGTCATTTTTGTAAAACAACTTGAACTACAAAGCAATTACAAATAAAATATGATATGAAATAGATTACAAGTATACAAATTGAAGAATATGTATAATATATTTAAAAGCAATTATAAAGTATATGAAAAAATTGTGTGCATGCTTGCTTAAAATGTAGAATTCTTCACTTTTATCCAGATAAACTTTATCTCTGAAAGTTATGTTAGCATTATCCATATCTGCTTTGAGGCGTAATACGACTGAGTCATTTTTACATCTAATTTATTTTAATATATTGTATGTGTACCGTCAAATATAAAACAATGTAATATTTGCAATAATAAAATATTTAACTTTCCCGAGGAAAACTGAAAAATATAAAACTTTATAATATTTCTTATATAGGGAAATATATATATATATTCGCTATTTTATCTCATACGAACTAAAAAATATTAAAATATGTGTAACAATTATTGCCTTTTCATCTCTTCCTCCTGACTACATCTTTATTTAATTCCCATTACCCCCCCCCCCCCCCTCCTTCCTTTTTTTGAGTTTTTCGTGTGATATTATTTCATTTAAATCATGTTGTAACTAGTTGATGAAGATGATATATGTAGTCCTATTTCAATATAAAATTATTTCAATATAAAATTATTACTTTTGAATCACCTAAGCTAGGTGTCCCAATAGCTTTATTTTCGTCAAATTTCTGTAATTATAATAATTTGGACTTCAATTTATATTAGTCGCATTTGAAAGACTCTGAAACACGACTTTGGTACATAAAACATGATGTAAGTAAAAATATTTATATTGGTAGAGCTGTTTCTAGATCAAAAAGCCTATTACTTAAATTATGATGAGGAGAATGTAAGGTTCTTTTAGAGTTAATATTTCTCATTTAATAGATTGCTAACGCGTGATCAAGAAGTCGGTGATTCAAATATTTCTTTGGGCAAGGCATATTTCTTTCTCGAAAACTAAACAAGAGTGTAATACCAAAATACTTCTACTACACTGGGAGTTTGATGATATATCCTTTTATATTTAATTTGTGAACAATCGAGATGTTTATATGAAATTAATTCTAACCAACATCGGCATGTATAAAATTTATGCAGAGAGAGTGAGGGGGGGGGGGGGGCAATCTCATGGATAAGATTAATAACATCGACTTATTAAGTACAATTTACTTTGAACTAGAAATGAGATCATGCTCATATTTCAGATCATATATCTTTATATAAAATGCACTGAAAAATTGTGATGTAAAATCTAAGTGACATTTTCAATGAATGTAAACTATTATATTTTATTTTGAAAGTAAAATTTTATCATCCGACACGTCTTTACGCTCATCATCTAAACACCCTATGTTTCTTCCCTAGCCACCCAATCTTGCCAAACGTCGCCAAACATCGCCAAGTTCTACCTCGAAGGGAAAACATATGAGGATACCGAAAATAGCTCTATAACTATCACAAAAGTACTCCGAATGTTTTTTTAAAGTATTAGAATGATATTATAAGTCTTCTGCAATATCACAAACACCAAAAATAGAGCAAAACTTCTAATAATATAGCATTAAAAGCAATAAAATTAATAGCCAAATGAAATGCACCACGCTAAAATCTAGCAAAATTACTTCTTAACTATATTTGTAAGATATATAATGAAAAAAAAAACTTTCCCATGGAAAGAGTAAAGTCCTCCTTTTACATGCTTTTCCTTGCAGCCGTAAGCACAACAGTACATAGCCATTATTTTACTATTTATATTTCTCAAACACGCTCTCAGTCAGAAATCGCCATTGAAATGTACAGGGTCACAGTCGGAAGAAAACGGGTTCTCAGGAAATTCGTCCTGACTACAACTCCCTTTATCTTTGGCCCCGATTGCAACCCTTAAGCTCTCTCCATTATATACTACCTCGATGGGATAGCCAAATAAAAGAAAAGCAGACCTACAAGCATCATAGTGCTGTGCTCTTTCAAGACTTATCTCTAACCAACTTCATTCAACTTAATTCAGCAGTTTATAACATTACCCAAGGATAAATATAGCCAAAGTACAAAGCGTTACAATAAAGTTACACCAACATTGTAAAAAGAGAAAATAAACATGCAGACTTTGCACGAAAACGACAATAACTGTTGTCGAAAATAAAATACAATAAACACAAAAAAAAAAATACATGCTCATTTACAAACCAAGCTTCTTAGTATACAAAGAGCAAATAATTAAGATGGCACCATCGGAAGCCATTTTGCTTTTTAATAATTCAAACAAATTCATATTTTCAAAATTTATTAAATAAATGTCTTTCCAAATTTTACATGTTATACAAAGTATGCTGCATATCTCCGATACTTTTGGAACAGTAACATAAGTCACTTTTATCATGGTATTTACATTGAAACAATACAGTAACTCTCGCCTTACTTTGTCCATCTTTGGAAAATATGTATATAGATATTTATGGGTTTTTTTTTTTCGACTGCAACCTGTAACATTACAAGTTACGTTAGAGGTAACATTTAGCTTTCGTTAAAAAAAAAGAAAAAGCTAAATTATATGTTAAGAACTAACGGAAGAAATTGTGTTTCCAGGATGTGTAGTTTTCGTCGATTTAGAGGCTTTTTTCTGGATTTTTGTAAATATTTAAAATCTATTTAATTTTCTCAATTCTAAAAGGTGTTATGTACCTCGTCGGATCGTTTATTAAATTTCAAAAAACCGCGAGGTTCAAGATCACGTTTTAAATATTGGAATAAGCTGGATATATGTACATACATACCTAGTCGCATTGGAACACAGTCGCATAGTCGGAAGAAAATTAACAGAGTAGATACACAAGTGTTAAAAAAAGTCCCACACAATATATAGTGTCGCGTTTCGTATGTTGACGATATGCAGGATGATCATAAACTCTTTCAACAATAAAAAAGAGGGATGATAGTACACATCAAGACGAAAAATGTTTGCCATGGAACCTAGGACCGCATTTCACTCATAGTGTCAGAAAAGAGTAAAGTTACATATCCACATTGATCCTTCAACAGTGACAAAAAAAAAAAGAGTTCACTAATTTAGGAGTTTCACATTTTCATTCGCATCAGAGAAAGACTCAAAGTACTTGCTCAAAGTGGCGCCCGAGGCTTTCGTTGCACAACCAACACCGGCGAATAAAAGACTGTCCTACCATATCGTCGCAGACCCCTGGTATAGTGTTGATCTTGTCCGCAGCAGCAACGATTTTTGTGACGAGATATTCCAGGGAGTCCCCAGGTTCCGGCTGACTGGCGACCAAATCACAAATGGACTCGGATGCAGATAAAGAACATATAACTTTGGCGCACGCATAACGTCTTTGGCTCCCTTCAGCCCTCTTTTTTTTAAGAACCGTCAGGAACGCAACGCCCCCTTTGCTGTCTTTGCATCCCCTATTGCCTATTCCTTTCCTATTTGGTCACCACTGTTTAGACAAGTTGTAACTCAGCAATCGTTGTTGAGTTACGACTGCTGGAATGGCGCGAAATGTGGAAATTTTGTTTTATATCGTGTGCGGGCGCATTCCTTTCTCACAAGCGTCACCCCGACGAGTAAGCACTCATAACACGAGTACGTCCTCTGCCTAATACTTCTTCTTCGACCCAGACCGTCCAATCTATCCGAAAGTGTGGAAGACCCAGACCGTCCAACTAGTCCTAAGATACGAGCAGCTGTTTGGACGGCCGCTACTCGAAAGTGTAAGGTATCTGTTTGGACCGGCCTAACACCTGATATACCACTGTCGTGCTCCTTCGACTATTACGCCGAACTACAATTTTTCTAAATCTCCCCCTTTTACGTCACACTCGTTCCGCCGGGAAGGCGCCCATACAGATGCGGACAAAGAAATTCTACTTCAAAACAGCTGATACAACAGGAATGTGTGCTTTAGTGGATGTAATTTTCTATTTAGCATAAGAAACAGTCGCACGCAAACGCAACAGTGATCAGATTCCTCACCCCGTCATTTACTGTATTGACTTTCCATGGAATTCATATTGGCTGAATATTATCTAGCACTGTAACTTTCCACCCCCTATACGATCGTCGATTTACCTTCCTGAGATCCTAGTTATAATCTAGGGTTCCCATAATGTTTTTCATAAAAACTGGGACATTTCCAAATTTTACTTAAAAACATTGGATATTTTGTAAAAAAACGGGACATATTAAAAATTAAGAAAACCCAAAGCAAATCTATATTATATTATATGTTACACTTTAAATAAGATACTGGTATAAAAATACAATAATTAACAGGAGTTCCACTATAAAAATAATTATATATTATTCATAAACATAATTTGAAAAATTGCACCATTAAATAGCACACAATAGTCGAGTTTATATTTTAGATTCATCAGAATACTTATCGGATTTATGGACCTGTCTAAGAAATTTTTCATCTGATATTTGGAAAAATTTTACAGTTTCAATTTTTGTTTTTTCCCCCTTCCCATTTGCCGACAGCGCATTTATTAATGAAAAAACACATTCAGAAACTGCATTGGATCCTGACAGTGACAAACAAAAACTATAACTAGGCATTTCACGTTCCCAGCGTTTATATCCTACTTTGTGAAAGGAAAAAACATTTCACACCATTTTTTACTGATATTTTGATCCTTCAATTCACTCCATACTTCAAATTTGCTTCCACGATATTTTTTCACACATGCAAGCTCATCAAATAAGTTCTCCGTTAAAATAAATTACCCACATATATATATTTTTTTTCCAGGAAGGACGTTTAAAAGTGAAATTTCTGGAATAAATCTGGGACACCGGGGCATTTTTCCAAAAAGGGGGGGGTGGGCTGTCCCGGAGAAAACGGGACTTTAGTTATAGGTGCTCAGGAGGTACTGGGTAGGGTATTATCATCCAATGGATCGCTCAGACTCGCTGTCGTGACTAAGGCATTGATTGCACTTTACTGATGATATTCGACTAACAACTTATCTTACCTTGTAAAGCAATTATCTGCGCTTTATTTAAAAAATCTCGGAAAATGAATACTTGCTGTTGTTGTTGTTGAGACCCAGACCGTCCGACCTACCAGAAAGGTGTAAGGTAACTGAAAATAAATACTTGTGAAAAATTTTTTTTTAATTAAGTAATAAAATATATAGGTGATTTTGGGATAAATAAGCTTCATTATCTCGCCCCTTTCCTCAAAAATATTTAACATCTTTCGTTTCTTTGTAGTTTGAGATGTCTATCTGTCCCCAAGAGCGGGCAATCATGGTTTCTTTTTCTGGAATTTAGTCTACGAAGCTGGCAACAGTTCTGAGATTGCCGACGTAGAATGTTAAATCTTAAATCTCTGAGGTGGTGTAATTAAGTGCCTGTGTTATGTTTGGAGGTACGGTACGGGTGTGATTTTTTTAAAAAATAATAATCGTATAAATCATATAGTATAACATTTAAAGTAACGAAATGACACTCATGTTGAAGATCTATCACATTCTGTTGTTAAGGATCTAAAAATTAGTCATAAGATACATTTTCTTTGACCATATATATGGTAAGTGTTGTGCACATATTTTCCTTTTAAATTTTTATTTTGGTAATCTGAAGACAATCTCTTTTCAAATATTGCAAAGCATTTCTACGTAGACAGCTATAATTTGCGATCGTATGTAAATACATTTGTTTCTTTTATTTTGATAAAATTTTTCTCATAGTGTTTTTCTTATAATTAATGTATTTTATTTTATTCGTCTTTACTTGTGGTGAATTGTGTTTACCATCGTTTTCCTTACATTTATACTGCAGTTTTACGTGCATTATTTCATAATGTTTTTGCATAAACATGTATGTTTATTTAAATTAATGAAGATTTAAAATTAAATTTATCATGGGTTCATAAATTACATTAATCCTAATAACTTCTCTGAAACCATCACTTTGTGTTTTCTGCTGTGATATGAAAGAAATTTCATTGTAAGAAGAAAAGCCAATCTAACAATTTTCTGCATTTTTTTTTTTTTTTTTTAAATATATATGTTTACAATATGACAGTTTAAAATGTTCAAAATACAACAGTGTGATTTTAAGACATTTTACTTTTTAAACAATAAATATAATTTTGATCATGATTGGTAGCGTTAAAAAACCTTAAGTCAGTGGAAAGATTAAATTTGTGATTAACATACTACATATGTTTTAGTTTTTCTCTCATAAACATATAGTGTGTGTTTGATACCTATTATTTTGAAACTCATATTTTCATGAGATTTTCAAAAAATATAATTCATTTAAAAGCGTTTTTTTTTTTTTTAGTTGTATATAATCCCAAGGAAGTGCACTGCATTTGCTTGATAGGGTTGGCCAGCTTTTTATTAGGGACAAAATTCTGCATTTATATATAAAATGAATTTTAAAAACTTGTAGTTTGCCTAGTCTTTGCTAATTTTAAATTAATAGGATGTTTTAGTATCATATTTTGTTCAAATTTATTTAATTTGATCAAAAGTGAATATTTCATCTTTTTTATATAAGGTTACAAAAGTATTTTTAATTTTTTTTTAATTATAAAGGATTGACATTTTAATAAAAGAACAGGTTTTTCTATTTTATAAAGTGTTTGATACTGCCAAATTTCTACCAAAAATACCTTGTATTTAAATATTAACTTGGTTAACATCTATTATAGTTGAATCCTCTTATTACTAAACTAATGACATGTGAAAAGTTTTGTTAAGTTATGAACAGCACTTTAAAACATATTTTTCTCATACTAATGCTTTTTTTTTTTTTGTCTGTACTATTTCCTTAAATTCACTGTTTCCGTTTTATTATAAATGACTTTCGGCCATATTTTATTAAATGAAGCAATATATATTATCGAGATGTATAAAATTGACAGTCAATTTGTCTTTCATATACAAATCCAATGTTGGTGGTTTTTTTTGTTGTTGTTGTTTCCAAATTTGGTATACTTAATCTGTATTTTACTGCAAATAAGCCCTTGCTGATGTTTCAAGAGTCTAGACCAAGGATTGTCAAGATATTAATTAAAAACACAAAATCTAACCTTGCACAGAAATAACATTATGTAGATGATTTTTCTTCTGAAACTATATAATGAAGTAAATTATATCTTGTTGCTTAGCAACAGTATTAAATCAAATGTGTTTATAAGGCAAATAATTATTGTTCCATTTATCCAATGTACATAATAAATAAAATAATATAAAAGTAATTTTTGTAAATGAACGATATTATATTTTTGATTGGTTTATATCAGTTATAAAATTATAAAATTAATAATTAAAATTATAAAGTTATAAAATAAAAATGAGTTATAAAATTACAGGAATTAATATTTTTATATTTTTCCATTTCTTAAATCATCTCTTTTGTTTTAGCACAAATTTATGTATTTTATATCCTGTTTAAATGATTGTTTCAACATGATAAAAATTTTATGAATCGTTTGCTACCATTTTTTTTATCTTCACTTTGACATATGGTAACAACACTTCATATATTTATTTTTTAATTCTCAAATGCTGTGCTTTTTAGCACACTATTGCACTGTATTTGAATAAATATTTTAATTTTCATATTGAAACAATGTTGTAAGAAATAATTCATAAACTAAAGTGCATCTCAGAATGATGCAGTATATAATTATAAAAATATTTTTATATTTTCTTTCACGAATTTTCTTATATTTTCTTCTCTTATAGAATGACAATCAAATAAATTACATAAAAATGTTGAAATTTGGTTTCATGTAAGTAATTCAAGGTTAAAAATTTTGTAATTTATGTGATTATTTCTTATAAATCAAGTTTGAAATTATTGAAGCAAATAAGCATTATACAGAAGTGAAATGGGTAGATATTTTTATTACTATGACAATGTTTTAAATGCTTTCATTTAAAAATTCATTTGTAGAAGTAAGTTGATAAGTAGGAAACTACAATCGATTGGCTTGTGTTTTAGCAAGATTATGCAAAATGCAGTAAAGCATTGCTTATATGCTTCTCATAAACACTTTTATCAATTGTATGCCATTTACAGTTGGCTCCTAGACATTCTAATATTTTTTAATGCTGAAATATGCTTGAACTCATTCTACAGAAAGTTTGTTTATTTATGACATTTTCTTTTTTGTTTCAAGTCACAACCAAACCTAAAGAGAGTCAAAATCCAAGAATTATTGCTTCAGTTGAGTTGTGGAAAACACCATCTGTATACTTTTTGCAGTCCCTTTGATTACATATTTTTGTACAAGAAATAGGTAGTAAGGAAAAGTAAAAAAAAGAAAAAAGATTCATACTCCTAGCATCCTTGGGCAATTTAAAAATTTGAATTGTGTTTCCGTTGCATATAGCATCCAAGGCCTTGATGAAAAATGAGGCAACAAGGCAACCGCTTCAGGAGCCATACCACAGGGGTGCCAAAATTGAAAATTTATTATAGTTTAAAATATTCAAAATTGCTTTAAAACAAAGCACTGTACTTTTCTCAAAAATTAGTTGTAGAACCAGAGTGTTAAAAGGAATACAGTGCTTTCGTATTCAAAATATAAACATAATTTCAATAATGTATCTTCTCACAACTGGGATGACGACTTAGGCAGTAGTGTAACTGGTGTAATACTAAGGGACAAAGGCAAGCAGAAATTCTAAACTGCAATTGCCCTAGTACACGTCAAAAAGAACTTTTCAAGCTCAGCAGAACTGGCATCAGGAGGGCTGTAGGGCTCCTTACTGGGCACTGCACCCTCAAGAGACACCTTAACATTATGGGTATCACTAAAGATTCGCTTTGCAGAGGCTGCAGTTCCAGCGAAGAAACTGCTGCTCACATTCTCTGTGAATGTGAGGCTTACTCTGCTCAGAGATTCGAACACATCGGTCGTCATGTGATTGAACCGTGGGAGCTGAACGACATTCCTGTCAAGTGCCTGCTTATTTTTGCATCGGCTACTGGTCTCTTTTCTTAGAGATCTTTCTCTTTTGGGGTAGTACAATAGACCTCTGGTCGATGTGCTGGGCTCTTCTGGAGCCACCCACCTTCATTTCATTTCATAGGCAGTAGCTTAATAAAAGATGTCAATCCTTCAAGAAATTAGACATTTTCTACACTGTCTCCTTCCTCGATATTTAAACTGCTCCTGCCTACTTCATTGCCCCCCCCCCTCCCCTACCTATACAACACTTGAACTGAGGCTTCACGAATTTCAGCAGACAATTTTATAACAACAAAATTTGCAGAAAACTTTTAGAAAACATATTAACTTAAATAATATCATATCTTTTCTAATTTAAGGCATCATGAGAGAAAGAACTAAAAATTAACATTTCTCGTGAAAAATTTTTAAACTTTCATATATTTAAAGCTAAATATGAATTGGGATAGAAGAAATTGAACTTGTTCACAAGACATTGATTTAAACACTAGATCCCTCACAGTTAAGTTGCCTTTTGAAAAATTATATTTCCCTGGGGAAGATATATAAATATATTTTAAAAGGTGCCAGTTAGAGCATATGTAGAGGAAAATCTTCTTGGGTCACTCGCCATTACACGTTGAGCAGCTTAGCAAGAATCTACATGCAAAATTAACATATTTCTAACTATTAAAGCTTCCTTAAAATTCTGGACATTGATTTTGCATACATCCTTAGTGTAAAAAAATATATATATATATAAACTAAATTTAGACACTAATATTATAATATAGTATATTGCAGTTTTTTAAATCAAATAGTTTTTACTAACACAATCAGAGAATTAACACTTCTTGTATAGAGAAATTATTCTCGTTTATATATATAAATTCAAGGTAGTGATTTTGCACAAAACCTGTAAAGATTTCCTTTGTTTTTACTTTTCCTACAATACTCTGCACCCCTTTACATAATATATATAAAGGGATATGCGTCAAAATATTCATCTCTCCTCTTTGATTTGGATAAATTTATCCATTTTGAGCAGTCCTGAATAAGAATCTGTTTTATCGACAATGTCTCCATGTAAATACGTTATATCTCGAACAAATTAAGCTGTTCAAACGAAGTTTCATGTGGTTGTTTCAGTTAGTAAACTTAAGTGCCCCATTGATTTTACTAATCAACAAATTTTACACAACAATTTCCTTTATGATTTTGGTTCATTATAATAGATATTTAATATGTCAGCTTTTTAACGTGAATGTCATCTTTTGTAAAATGCTGGCATACACCATTGAAATATTTTGTGTTTTTGATAAAAAAATGAAACAATTCAGAAAAAATAAAATAAACTCATTATAATTGAGTGAACAATTTAAATTTAAAATGAATAAACATCAGTATTTCAAAATTATCATGAGCTGCTTTGGAAATATTAAAACCTTTAATTTTTTTCTACATAGAGAGCTAGCTAAAAAATCTCTCAGAACAAATTGAGGAAATCTAGCAAAATTTGGTGTTATTTTTTTCAAATGATGACTATTCGAGATCTATTAATTTTCGAAGTGCATGGACCTCTGAGAAATCCTCCATTTTTCGAACATTTATTTTAAAAATCGAATAAGCATTATAAAAACATAGTGATTTATAAAACTGTTACGAAAATAAGTATTTAGTATGTGATTTTTATTTAAATGCGAATGCCATCTTTTATAAGATAATATATGTCATTCTCAAGATATTTCATGTTTTTTTATCTTCATTGGAAAAAAAAACTCTCATATATAATAAAAAATGAAACAATTCAGAAAAAATAAAGTAAACTCATTATAATTGAGTGACTCATTATCTCATTATCAAATGAGTGAATGTTTTGCACATACATACATTTTACCCTAAATGAATGGATGCAATTATCAATTATTTAGAAATTATCAAGAGCCGTCCTCGAGATATTAAAATTTTTATTCTTTTCCTACAGTTAACACTATTATATTGATTATTGAGGGGCTCAAACCATAGAACCACCTTTAATGTTTTGAACAATTATTTTAGATACACATATAAAAAATACTATATAAAAATATAATTGTTACAATTTTTTGCAAAAATCTTCATTTTATGTGTATTTTTTTAATTAAAAGTAAATGACATAACTTTCAGAATGATAACATATGCCTTTCTAAAGATATTGCATGTTTTTGATCTAAAATGGAGAAAATATTATTTAGTAATTATTGTAAAATTAGTAACAACAAGAAGCCTATTGATTTTCAGTGAGATCTATAATAACATAAACTGTATTGCTATTTTCCTATCCATTCAAAATTTGTGAAACTACAAAGTAAGTCCTGGGTTGAGCACATCTTTTTTTTTACGAAACTATAATGGAAGAGTAGAGGGGCACTTATATTAAATCTCACCTCAGGTGCCAAATTATCTGGTCACGAGCCTGATAACATCCATAGATTGATTTTGAGCTTACTATGTACTCATCAGCATAGAATAGCTGATACCTGCAATGGCAGCAAAAAAACTTGCTATGTATCATAATTTTAAGTAACACTTTTCATTAGGACCAACAAATTTAGTCTTACTTAGCCAGCTTTAAATTAAAATAAATAATTTGAACTCTATTTTGAAAAAAATATATTGGCCAGCTATGGGATAAGACTATTTATCGGTCTCCATACAGATTTGCAAAATTGTGGCACATAGCAAGTTTTCTCTCTGTCATTGCAGTTATCAACTATTCCATACTGGCGAGTGCATAAGCACTGAACCAGGCCATAGATGGATGCTGTTGTCTATAATTGAAACATATCAGAACTTTAGGAATGCTCCCTATATACAGATCGTGTGAGTAATAATAAAATCCCTTTATAGATAATCTGGTCATCTCTGATTGGTGACCATTTTGTGCTAACATAAGAAAATACCAGTTTTTTTATTTTAATCTGGGAGCACGTGCGTTGGGTCTTAGAGGCCCGGTCATTCTAAAACCATACCATAGAAACACCCCCTTTTCTCGAAAGTGGTCCAGGTCCCCAGTAGCTGTATTCAAGGTCAAACACTTTCTGATGGTTGGAATTTCCACATTCCTGAATTTCACTTTGGTAGATATTTTGGATGTTAGGGTCTTTCAGATCCGACGCATGTGTTTGTGTATTCAGATCCAAGTTCATTTTTTTTTTTTAAGTTTTGGAAGTAAAATGAAGCGATATATGTCGTACAAGTATGAAATGAAAAGGCTTGAAACTATGCTTAGAGATATATCAACTGGTGAAGAAATGATAAATGAAGAGGATGAAGAAATAAATGATGATGAGATTTTTAGTGAACATAAATCTTCTTCAGAGGAAGATATTCATTCTTATGACGATACAGAAGAAGATGAAGATACAGAAATTTTGTCTCAAAACTTCTACGTTGCCAAAGACGGCACAAAATGTCAGAATTCCTTCTCACAATATCATACTAAAATTACCAGGAAACATTGGTGACGCAAAAAACGTATGTTCGATAATTGATTCGTGGCAACTGTTGATTGATGATAGTATTCTAATGGAATGGATATAGTGATTTACACAAATAAGTATATAGAGACTATAGCACATAATTTTGAGAGATCATGATGCCAAAGAAACTTCAATAACAGAAATTAAAGCATTGATTGGTCTTTTGTACTTTGGAGGACTTCACAAATTGTCGCATGTAAATGTAAAAAATCTCTGGGCTATGGATGGAACAGGTCTCGATATTTTCCATCGAACTATGTCTCAGAAGCGTTTTTTTTTTATTCCTTTTGAGGTATTTACGATTCGGTGATATTACAGACCGTGCTAGGAGAAGAAAGACAGACAAACTCGCTCCAGTAAGAGATATGTTTGAAGCTTTTGTAAGAAACTGCCAAAAGTGTTATACTGTGGGTGAATATATAACAATTGATGAAAAGCTGAAGCTTTTACAGGACGATGCTCTTTTCGTCAATACATTCCTAACAAACCTGCAAAATATGGTATAAAAATCTTTGCTCTTGTGGATTCCAGAACATTTTATACCTGGAATTTAGAAATTTATGCAGGTGCACCATAGGCGCCGAGTTTTCAAAATCTCAGGGGGGGCACAATCCAATAAAGTTATATAAAAGATTCACAAAGTCGATAAAGATATAACAACTTACTACAATTGGTTCGAGGTCATTTTAAACTCCTTCTTCAAGCCAAAAGAACAGTATGCACCCTTAACAACCGCCAAGAATGAACTGTCCAACGAACGGCAGTAGTGGTTGTTCAGAGCGCATACTGTTATTTTGACCTGAAAAGGGGTAATTATAATGCCATCAAAGAAACTGTAGTCACCTAACTGACATATATATGCTTTCCTCGAGGAAGTTTTGTAAGTTATTGTCTTACAAGCAGCAGTTTTGGAGTGAGATAACCGAGTGGTTAAGTCACGGGGATTGTACTTGGAGGACCCGAGTTCGATATCCGACTTTGCCTAAACTGTTCCCGTGTACGAGCACGTTAAATTTGTGAGTTTGAAAGTCCTTCCGAGCGGTTGGAAGCAAAGGAAAAAGAGTCGGTCCCTGTGGATGTCGCCCCCACTGGGTTCCACTCTAAATTAGATGGCATTGTCTCGGCCGTCTAAACAGATATCTTACACCTTCGGGTAGCCGTCCGTCCAAATAGTTGCTCAAGTCCTCGGACGAGTCGGACGGTCTGGGTCTTCAACACCTTCGGTTAGGTCGCACGGGCTGGATCAAAAGAAAGATATCAGCAGTTTTATTTATTGTACGATAAATATTTTTAATCTTTTTAGGCCTATTTATATTTGTAATCTAGGAGTTGATTAGGAAAATCCATATAGTTACTATGCATCAATATTATAATATATAATAATTACAATGGATTTTAATATAAGAATTAACTAGTAGCAAAGCTGTTAATTAATAAAAAAAAAATCTGAAAGTTAATACACGTTAACGCTTAATATCAACTCTTAACTATCTATCAGTTGATTTTGACACAATAAATTAAAACAATGAACCCAGCAATAATACAAAAGTAACCAAATATTATTGTCTGTATTTAAATATTTTTAAATTAAATATATAAATAAATTGATCATCACTATAACCACACATTTAGCTAAACTACGAAATCTTTAAAACAAAGCAATTTATAAAAAAAATCTCATAATTTTTTTATGCAAAATTTGGATGACATGTTGGTTGACATTTCTTATCATAACTGAAACTTTAATATTTTTATCAGGGGGGGTGGGCTGAGTATACCTTGTGTGTGTGTGTGGGGGGGGGGGCTTAGTTCCCTCTGGTCCTTGCCTGACTACGGTACTGTGCCAAACGTCCGGTGCTCACCAGGAATAAAGATACCCGCGGGGTTTGCAACTTCAAGCGGAATGGATACCACACGCGGGGTTTGCAGCTTCAAACGGAATGGATGCCACCTGTAAACACAGCACTGGTATATAGAATCCAGGAGTAATTACAGATAAGATATCTTTAGGTAGACAAAATAAGTCATCTCTACTTCGTGGTAAACATTTATAGTTATTACTGGAGGGAAACAGCTTTTTTTGGAAATGCCAATAACACGGCTGTAAATATTCCATTTCTCTTTGAATTAGGTGGTCAGTCGAAAAAGTTCTGGTAACCAGGTGTTTTTATCATTAGCGCAAACATGTTTCCTGGGAGTAAAGATAAGCTTCGTTTGTGTTTAGGGAGCTATGGTAAGGAAGATGTGAACAAGATTGAGCTGAAATATGACATTTACGTTGATATGATTTTCATTCAAATATTTTTATGTTTAAAAAATTTCATTTTTTGGTATTTAGTAAAATATGAAGTTAGAAAGAAATCTTGAAATTTCCCAGAGGGGGCAAAGCCCCCTCTGAAAAAATTCAGCGGGGGCTCGCGCCCCTCTGCCCCCCCGTAGTCGGCGCCTATGAGGTGCACAATCTGATGGTCTGTATAGACTAAATAATTCTGCTGATGAAATCGTATAGAGATTAAAAGAAAAGCTCTCAAATTCTGGAAGAAACCTTACAGTGGACAACTGGTATACAAGTTATAATTTGACTAAAGACCTTCTAAAGAAAAAAATCACACTTGTGGGAACAATTAGAAAAAATACGCAAGAATTACCTAAGGAATTCATCACAGGAAAAAACCGAGAAGTGTATTCGTCTTTGTTCGGTGTTCGGCTTTCAGAAACACATGACATTAGTTTCGTATGTACCAAAAAAGAATAAATGCGTAAACATTTTGTCAACAATGCACTATGATGATTCAATCAACAACTGGCGATGCTAAAATGACTGAGATCATAACATTTTATAATCTCACAAAGGGAGCAGTAGATGTCATGGATGAAATGTCTGCAAACTTTTCTACTGCACGAATAAGCAAAAGATGACCAATGGTTGTGTTTTTTTGTGTACTAAACACAGCAACTATAAATGCTCGTGTGCTTTTATTGTCAGCTAAAAACCAAACAACAGCAAAGGGTCGGCGGCAATTTTTGAAAGAACTTGCTTTGGAGCTTATAAAGGAACATGTTCAAAACAGATGCACGCAACAATCACTTTCTCGAAATTTGAGAAAACAACTGATAGAACATTGTTCTTCAAGTCAGACTAGTGAGTCACCAAGAAAGGTACAAAAATGTGGCCAAAGGAAAAGTTGCCATATTTGTCTGAGTAAAAAAGACAGAAAATCTGCAATTTGTTGTGTAAGTGCGATAAAAATATCTGTAGTGAACACACCATTTATATTTGCAAAGAATGTGAATAAATTGTAAGTATTTTTTGTAATTATTTATTTTTAATATACACTTAGTGTCTGTTCTTTCATAAAAAATGCATTTAATGTGGTAAAAGATATTCTTGGTAGTATTATTTAACAAAAACGGCTGACCGGGTCTGATAGACCCACTGCGCGTCCTCGCGTAAGTACTTATAAATCACGTTCCCTCGGGTTAACTCAATGAATTTTAAAATTAAAACCAATTTAAGACTGGAAAAAGCCTGTTTACTGATAGAATTTTTTTTGCCTAATAGCTTTTGTTAAATGAAAAAATTTGGAGAAGTATTTTATTTTGAATTTTAAGAACCAGAATTTCTTGAATTTCAGCAACCTAGACATGCTTTCATTACCAGGCGTGGCACTTTATCATCCTATCAATCAAGCACAGTAATAGATGGTAACCTTCAACTTGACGAGTGTTAAAATTGTATGCGAGAGAAAAAGAATGAATCTGCATTATCTTAGCATTGTCTTGGGTTCTTGTTCTTACCACTGATGCTTTTATGGGTCTTACAATCAGGAAGCTGCCCATGGTAGCTCCTAACTATTGTTCATTAATACCTCCCTTTAATGCCTGGGGTTAATAAAAATTGTTCTGTGGTCATTGTGTCCAACTTTGCCAAAGGGATCAGTCTTTACAAGTCAGAAATGCTTTGAGAAAGCAATTTTTAAACACAGAAACTAATATTGATTAGAGAAATAAACAGCATTAAAGAGACAATAGATACACCATTGTGATGTTATGAATCATTTTTTTATTTTAATTGTTTGTATTTTTATTTTAATATTGCTTGAATAAAATTTTGGTATCGAAACACAAAACTATTGCTAAACATGTATTTTCTCGCAAAATGAGCATACTAGTTGCAAAAGAATGTTAGTCTATTTGTCACATAATATTGCATTTTAAAAAGCCAACTCAATGAACCTGCATTTTAAATTTTATGCTTTTTTTTTATTAATTTAAAAATCCTGCAATATCTTGAGAATGATCTGTTCTAACAGTTTAAAAATGAGTGACACCCTTTTCATTCTAATAAAAAATTACACATAAAATGATTGTCCAAATAGATGCTCTAAGTCCTCGGACGAGTCGGACGGTCTGGGTCTTCAACATAAAATGATTGGGGCGCGGTAGCCCATTGGTTAGCGCACTGGAGTTGCACTCGGTAGGCCCGGGTTCGATTCCAGCTGCTGCCAAAACTGCCGCAGTGTTCACGTGGAGTACGATCACGTTAAACATGTGGGTCTGTAAGTCCTTCCGAGAGGTTGGTGGTAGGGGAAGGAGGGTACGGTCCCTGTGGATGCCTCCCCCACTGGGTTCCGGTCTAAATTGGGTGGCACTTCCCGGCCGTCCAAACAGTTACCTTACACCTTTTTGGTAGGTCGGACGGTCTGGGTCTCAACAACATAAAATGATTGTTTGTTTAACATTCCTGATATTTTTATGATATTTAAGGAAATCATTCGAAACATCGGGTGCCTTCTGAATGTACGATCTTGATTAAAATTAGAGTTCCAGTATTCACAGATTTAAAAAATTATATTAAATTGCATTTGTTCGAGATATATCATGCTAACAAACTCACTCTCTGCCTGACACATGCATACATACAAAGACACCATCAAAATCTTTTGATTCCAAAGGAATTCGCAAAACTTGCAAATCAGTTATAAATATTTTGAATATCCTTAATTCAAATTTTAAACTCTGTCATAGTACTTTACCTGTATTATAAATTAAGTAAAAGTATAAACACAATAGATTTAATACATCATATTTCAATTGAAGGATCCTTTTTGATCAAACTGCCTTTCATGCATCAAAGATGTGAGTATTAATAGACAATATGTGAGTATTAGTAGAGGGGCACGAGCTCCCGCTGAACTTTTCCAGAGGGGGCTTTGCCCCCTCTGGGAAATTTCAAGATTTTTTTTCTAACTGCATATTTTACTAAATACCAAAAAATGAAATTTTTTTTAACATAAAAATAATTGAAAGAAAATTCTATCAACGTAAATGTCAGATTTCAGTTCAGTCTTGTTCCCATCTTCCTTACCGTAGCTCCCTAAACTATCTCGCACACAAAGCAAGCTCATCTTTACTCCCAGGAAACATGTTTACGCTAATGACAAAAACACCTGGTTACCAGAATTTTTTCAACTGACCACCTAATGCAAAGAGAAATGGAATATTTACAGCTATATTATTGGCATTTCCAATAAATAGCTGTTTCGCTCCAGTAATAACTATAAATGATTACCACTTAGTAGAGATGACTTATTTTGTCTACCTAAAGAGATCTTATCTGTAATTACTCCTGAATTCTATATACCAGTACTGTCTTTACAGGTGGTATCCATTCCGTTTGAAGCTGCAAACCCCGCAGGTGGTATCCATTCCATTTGAAGTTGCAAACCCCGAAGGTAACGTCATTTCTGGTGAGCACCGGACATTTGGCACAGCACCGTAGTCAGGCAAGAGCCACAGGGAGCTAATCCACCCCCCCCTACACACACACTAGGTATACTCAGCCCACCCCCCTGATAAAAATTTCAAAGTTTTAGTTGTGATAAGAAATTTCAACCAACTTGTCATCCAAATTTTGCATAAAAATATTATTTATAAGATTTTTTTTTACAAATTGCTTTGTTTTAAAGATTTTTTTAATTTAGCTGAATGTGTGGTTATAGTGATGATCAATTTATTTACATATTTAATTTAAAACTATTTAAATATAGACAATAGTATTTGGATAATTTAGTATTATTGCTGGGTTCATTGTTTTAATTTATTGTGTCAAAATCAACTGATAGGTAGTTAAGAGTTGATTTTAAGCGTTAAAGTGTATTAACTTTCAGATTTTTTAAAATTAATTAACAGCTTTGCTACTAGTTAATTCTTATATTAAAATCCATTGTAATTATTATATATTATAATATTGATGCATAGTAACTATATGGATTTTTCTAATCAACACTTAGCTTACAAATATAAATATACCTAAAAATATTAAAAATATTTATCATACAATAAATAAAACTGCTGATATCTTTCTTTCGACCCAGCCCGTCCGACCTACCCGAAGGTGTAAGATATCTGTTTAGACCGCTGAGGCAATGCCATCTAATTTACACTGGAACCCAGTGGGGGTGACATCCACAGGGACTGACCCTCCTTCCTTTGCTACCAACCGCTCGGAAGGACTTTCAAACCCACAAATTTAACGTGCTCGTACACGGGAACAGTTTAGGCAAATTCAGAAATCTAACTGGGGTCCTCCGAGTACAATCCCCGTGACTTAAGCACTCGGTTATCTCATTCTAAAATTGCTGCTTGTAAGACAAAACTTCCTTGAGGAAAACATATATATTTCAGTCTTACAAAACTTCCTTGAGGAAAACATATATATGTCAGTCTTACAAAACTTCCTTGAGGAAAACATATATATGTCAGTTAGGTGACTGCAGTTGCTTCGATGGCATTATATTCCCCCTTTTTTAGGCCAAAATAACAGTATGCGCTCTTAACGACCACTACTGCCGTTCTTTGGGCAGTTCATTCTTGGCGGTTGTTAAGGGCGCATACTATTCTTTTGGTCTGAAGAAGGGGCTTAAAATGACCTCGAACTAATTGTAGTCACCTAACTGACATATGCTTACTTTTTTCAAGACGGCTTTGTAAGTTGTTATATTTTTATCATCTTTGTGAATCTTTTATATAACTTTATCGAATCGTGCCCCCCCCCCCTGAGATTTTGAAAACTCGGCGCCTATGTTACACACACACACACATACATACAGACATCAGCCCAAAAACATTCTATTCGAATTTTGGGATACTTAAATCATGCTTTTCCATCAAAAACTTAAATTCAAATTTTCTACCCAATTACAATACTTTCCCTATACATTATACTATGTATATAGGGAAAGTAATTATCTGTTTTTTTGCATTTGTGTTCTAGAATCGAATATTATGCCCCCTCTACCCTTATTGACTTCTCTCATATTCTATGCTTTTCAATTAGGGCAAAGAATAAGAGAATCATAAATATAAGATAAGTGTCAGTAGCTCTCAACAATGAACAACGCCAGCCCACACTGCCAGAATTAATGCAAGGGAAAAAATATCTCATTCCACACCTTGCAGAACATTGAATAAATGTTGACAAAAGCCTGAACGAATATGAACAATCATCGCAGCATTTTAACATGAAACACAAAAGAGTACAACAAATGATACACTGCCAAATTGTGGCTACTTAGCAACAGCTTGAAACCAGTTTGACTGTACTTGTAGGAACTTGGCGATATATTTCTAAATTAATTAATTAAAAATACTTCTAATTATTTTATCAACAAATGAAATGTGTGAAAAGAAAGATAAGGCATCCTAGTTGTACAGAAAAATTTAATTTTATTCGATATTTATGTTCTTGAAAGTGAAAAGTGTATTTGAACTTGGCCCCTGATGTTAAAAAATAAGACATCAGGTACATTTTTAGCATGAAATGGTGGAACCAATCAAAATCGGTCCCACAGATGGCCAGACACTTGTTATAAAGGGACCCTTAAGTAATAACATCTAGTGCTGCCGCCTTGTGGCAGATCTGGATGTAACTTTCGATTATGCACTTTAACAGCATAGTTTATTTTTTTCTACTTGACCTCTGAGAAGTATATAAATGGTGCTTTATATAGACAAAAATAGTTCAATTAGATATTTTGTCACTATATGTATCATAGTACACTAAAGTAAGTTTTAACAGTTGTGTATATATTTTGATTTATTGGCCAAGTTTGATTTATTGACAGGATCTGACATACAAAAGATGGGGCCCAGGGTCTTAGCTGACTTTGAAACCCTCTACCAAATTTCTTAAAATTTATATGAATTGTCCACAGTAAGTAAGTGTTTAAACAGAAAATCTTATGAATCAGCACTCTAGATGCAGATAATATACACAGCAATATAAATTTAATTAAAATCACAGTAGATTATTTTCCTCCTAAAGAATAATTTTGCTAATTTTCTTGCATATCACTTATAATCTTAGATGTTTCAGTAACATTTTAAAATTACTGAACTTCATAGAAAAATTTGGAGGTGCAGATCTTGGTGGCCTGTGTGTAAGTCAGGTCCTGATTATATTAAAGCAGTTACTATTATCTATCAGTAAGAACAAAATCTCACTATCTTTCAAATCAGGGCCCCTGTAGAAAATATGAGGCCATAGACACTGTCATCCGGGGCTACCTTCCACATCTAATAGTTATCATTGGTCATCATACGTACTGACATCACTTAATAACAGTGCTCCTGGCATTTATTCTACCTGCTTCCTCTGTTTGTGACAGCAACCGTGATTAAATATACTAAATATGACAAATTGCTGTAAAACAGTTAGCAGCCTTTCAATTTCAATACAATTTTCCATATTGCATGCTTGAAAGAAGTATGTATAGGTTGTCTAGTGCACTCATATCTTGTGCAGGTGCAACATTGAGCTTGGGCTCAATTTTAAAAGCTTCAAATCACCTGAACCTGAGTTGTTCAACATAAAAAAAGCTTAAAGCCTGAAAAATTTTCTTAACTAATTTTCAACATATAATTGCTATGAATTAACAAAAGTTTTCATTTCTGGAAACATGTTTAACCTTCATACGTTGTTCAAATTTAGTATACACCTAAGGTGTTCGGGTCAAAAATGACCCATGGTGTAATTTTCAATATTATTGAATTGAAGTCACACTTTATAAATAATAGTAATGTAAATATATAATATATGTAATGTAAATATATAATATATATAAATGTGACGCAATATGTAAATATAAATATAACATATAATGTAATTCAATCATTCATTCCTGCAAATCACTGTAAACTTTCAAATATAATACAATGAAGTATTTTACCTGTATTTATTACATATATTTATTTTTATATAGTAAATATTTTTATATTTTAGAACATTCGTTTGATGAAAGCAAAATTACACAGTACAGACTAAATATGTGTGAAATATTTAGCTTACCATCAGCAATACAATTCTGGAAGTTGTTCCGTTTATATACAATTATTACACAGTTGAATGAAATGTTTCTTACAAGTGAACTGTCCACATTTGAAACACTTTACATAACTTTCATTGTCAGTCTGTGGGCACAAGTGACATCTTCCCCTTTTGCCAGCAGTTGCTACACTTCCTGATGTTTCAGGTCGGGATTCAGGTTGTCCTGAGTTTCGAATATTCACCGCCAGTTCTCGGGCTGCCCTTGCTCTTGGAAGGTGTTTTCTTCCGTCAATGTGGCAGGTTACCAAAGTCATGCCAAGCTTCTCAATGAAGATTCTCCTTTTGCGAAATGACCTCATTGTCCATGCGGGATTGATCTTGATAAACAATAGGAATGCATTATACTCGGAAATGTGCAGGATGTTGGAGAAAACTACAATGGGCCATCTGTTTGTCTTCCTCCGACAGGAATAGTGGGAGACCAGTTTATCTAACGTGTCTACCCCTCCTTTGGTGCTGTTATAGTCCAAAATGATTTGACCCTTTGTGAATGATTTGGTCCTTTGTGTCTGTGTCTACTATTTTACTGTCAAGGTGAAGAGTGCTCTGGAGAACCACACACTTGCCTCTCTTCGGGATGTACGATACAAGAGCTGTATCCTTTGTGAATGCAAATCTCGATGTGTAGTTTGGGACCCCTTTTGCAAGCAACTGTGGAGGAATTTTTAGCTTATTCTTTCTCATTGTTCCAATCATTGTCAGTTTTTTTCTTCAGAAGAAGCAGTCCAAGTTCATAAGAAGTGAACAAGTTATCACATGTTACATTATGTCCATTCAAACCTTGAACGAGATCGTTGACAACCCTGAGACCTTGGTTTCGATTTAGTGCAGAACCAGGCTTCTTTCTAAGGTAGAGCTGTTTATTCGAGACATAATTGGTCTAGTTGTCACAAAGTACACAAAATTTTATGCCGTACATGGCTGGTTTCATGGGCATGTACTGGCGGAATGAGCACCTTCCTCGGAAAGCTACCAGTTGTTCATCCACAGTAACGTACATTTCAGGGTTATACAATTATCACAGCAATAATAATTAATAGCGGCATTGTCACAGCAATAATAATTGAATAATATATTGGATTTTATATATTTTATTTTTCCTATGCACTAAAAATTAAACACTGGTCAAAATTGACCCGAACGACTTATGTGTTACAATTTTTACTGTAAAAAAACTACCATTTGAAAAGAAAATTACACATAACTGAATATTTACTATGACTATGAAAACAAAGTCACAAAATATTTTTGAAAAATTCCTAAAAATATAATAGATCTATACGAAATAAATTTGATATGGGTAAAAAAAGACCCGAACACTGTAGGAACGTTAAATTGAGATACCAATGTAAAAAATGTATTTTTTTTTTAATGCAGAAATATAAAAATAGCACAACTTTTAAAAATATAATAAAAATACAATTTTAGAACTCCCCCTCATACTTTCTTACCCCATGTATTCGTAGTCACTCATGATCAACCAAAAGATGTGAACCATTTTATTCTGTCTAGTTGCTCCAATGTACCAAAGGAGGCAGCTTATACTAAACCTTTATGAACCTAGAACTTAAAGTGGATTCTAAACTACAATGAACATCCCTTCCTGGGGTATTTCCATCATACCCAGGATTTGAACTTGGCACGTATGGTCTCCAATATTTTTTATAGTACTATTTTTTTTATCCAGCAGTTGAATGGAACAACTTGTTTGCAACAATTGAATAGAATATCTTCCCTAATAGCTTGGTATTGGGCCAATATGAAAATCTGTGGACATTTTAACAATTTTGGCTGACCATTTATAACCAATATTAGCATACCAATGTATGTACAGTGCAACTTGGATAAAACGAACGTCTCTAATTCGAAATCATCGTTAATTCGAAGATTTCTCTTGGTCCCCTGAACTTTGTATTAAATTAATATTAAAAAATCGTGGATAATTCGATGTTCAACTTCCTTAATTCGAAATTTTTTATAAAAACTTTTGAACCATAACAACTTTTCGGCCTTTCATCGTTAAGGAATCATCGTCGGAATACCCCCACCTGTTCGATATGTGACAGATGAACCCCCCCCCCCCCCCCTTCCTGCTACCTATTCAACCGGTTTGAGCGTTCAATCTACAGAGGGTATTGGTTCAACCGGCTTCAGACATCGTTTGAGCTTCCTACTGTCAGTGTGTCTGTAGTGTTGTGAGAGTTTCGCTAGTGAGCGTTCACGATGTCTTTGAGTAAACCACGTGTTCAATACAAGAATTTAACTTTTGCTGAAAAGGTCGTCGTCATTCGCGATGTAGAAAAGGGTGTGAAGAGGAAATGCCAAATTGTCAACGAGTACGGGATAACGCGAACAATTTGTCTACTTTTTTGAAAAATAAGGACAAAATTCTGAGTAACGCTGCTGCTACACGTGGAAATGGAAAGGATTGCAAAAGAGCTAGAGAACCGGACAATCCTGAAGTCGACGAGTGTGTGTTGAAGTGGTTTAAACAAGCACGGGACAAAAACATTCCTCTGAGTGGCCCCCTTATTTGAGCAAAAGCTGCAGAATTTTCTGCCGGTTTTGGAAAAAGTGATTTCAAGGCTAGCACTGGTTGGTTGGATGGATTTAAGAAAAGAAATGGAATCTCCTTTAGGTGTATGTGTGGTGAAAGTGGAAGTGTGAATCAAGAAGCAGCAACTGTTTGGAAAGACGATGTTTTACAAATGATTGAGGGAACACCGGCTAAAGACATTTTCAACGTTGACGAAACTGGTTTGTTTTTCAAATGTGCTCCAGACAAGACATTAGCATTTAATGGAGAGCGTTGCAATGGGGGAAAGAACAGTAAAGAACGAGTCACTTTATTGGTTGGGGCTAACATGGATGGCAGTGAAAAGCTGCCTTTTTCTCAAGATAGGCAAATCTGCTAATCCAAGATGTTTCAAAAATGTCAAATCAAAACCATTAGAATATAGATCAAATAAAAAAGCTTGGATGACTGCAGAAATTTTTAAAGATTGGCTGCTGAAACTTGATAAAATGTATCAACAAAAGAACAGAAAAATTCTCTTGTTTAATGACAATTGATCTGCGCATAACTCTATTCCACATATGGACAATGTAAAGATTACTTTTTTCCCCACCAAATATGACTTCAGTTGTGCAACCGATGCACCAGGGCATCATAAAAAATCTCAAGCATTTTTACAGATGCCTTTTCATTCGAAACCTCTTGACAGATTCTTTCAAGGACAAAAACAAAAAAACAGTAATAAGTGTCCTTGATGGAGCACGATTGTGCCACAATGCATGGTCTCAAGTAACGGAAACAACAATAGCAAATTGTTTTCGAAAGGCAGGATTTACCAATAAAACTGACCCAGCTGAGTTCATAGAAGAAAATGTCCCCCCACCGGACGCATGGTGTAACAATATGGGCATGACATTCGAAGAATACGTCAATTTGGACGAAAACGTGGAAGTTTGTGGAGAACTGTCAGATCAAGACATTTTATCAGAGGTGTTAAATAAGACAAGTGCAGCAGAGTACGATATCGAGGATGATATACAGGAGGAAAAAGAAAAGATGTCGCCAATCCCTACATCGTCGGAGGTGCTTTTTCATCTAGGCGAATTTCGTCGGTACATTGAAGGACAAACAAACGTTAGTGAAGCTGTTTTCCGTTCACTAAACATGCTTGATGATTTTGCTAACCTTAAATGACTGAACTCTACAAAACAATCAGACATTTCACAATTTTTTCTAAAACTATCTATAATTTTCTGTATTGAATGTAATACATACATGTATGTAGCTTGCATAAATCTTATTTTGTTTACATACATATAGTGTTTAAGTCCTTCATACCATGATATTTCTCAAATATTTACTTATTGACAGAATAACCTTTTCAAGCAAAAATCAGCAAACAGTATTGTTTTGGATAAGGACCCCATTGAAGATGTCGATACGTTTACCTACCTTGGTGTCATGGTGGGAAAAACGGGTGGAACTGATGAGATCATAATTAGAATTGCTAAGGCCCAAAATTGTTTTCGTGGGCTCAACAAAGTGTGGAGAGCTTCGGAGATAAAGCTCAAGACTAAACTAAATTTGTTTAATGCCTTGGTGAAGAGTGTACTGTTATATGGAGCAGATACGTGGAAAGTGACTAAATCCCAAAGTGCCAAACTTAATGCCTGGCAGGGCAAGTACCTTAGGAGAATACTAGGAATTTTTTGGCATAACACAATATCAAATGAGAACCTATATAAAAGGACCAATTTTTAAAGCCCATTGAATATGACATCAAATATCGAAGATGGAAATGGGTAGGCCTTGTTTTGAGAATGCCATTGGACAGCATTCCCGCCGTTGCCCTAGGCTGGGCACCTGAGGGCAGGCGGACAAGAGGTAGACCGAAGTTAACTTGGAGACGGTTGGTGGAGAGTGACAGAAACCAGGCGGGATGGGCGAGCTGAACTGAAGCGAGAGCTGCTGCACGCGACATAGGCGCCGAGTTTTCAAAATCTCAGGGGGGGCACAATCCGATAAATTATATAAAAGATTCACAAAGTCGATAAAGATATAACAACTTACAAGGCCGACTTGAAGAAAGCAAGCATATGTCAGTTAGGTGACTACAATTGGTTAGTGGTCATTTTAAGCCCCTTCTTCAGGCCGAAAGAACAGTATCTGTCCTTAACAATCGCCAAGAAGGAACTGCCCAACGACCGGCAGTAGTGGTTGTTAAGTGCTCATACGGTTATTTTGTCCTGTAAAAGGGGGATTATAATGCCATCGAAGCAACTGTAGTCACCTAACTGACATATATATGCTTTCCTCAAGGAAGTTTTGTAAGTTATTGTCTTACAAGCAGCTGTTTTGGAGTGAGATAACCGAGTGGTTAAGTCACGGGATTGTACTCGGAGGACCTGAGTTCGGTTTTCGGCTTTGCCTAAACTGTTCCCGCGTACGAACACGTCGAATTTGTGGGTTTGAAAGTCCTTCCGAGCGATTAGATGGCATTGTCTCGGTGGTCTAAACAGATATCTCACACCTTCGGGTAGGTCGGACGAGCTGGGTCGAAAGAATGATATCAGCAGTTTTATTTATTGTACGATAAATATTTTTAATCTTTCTAGGTCTATTTATATTTGTAAGCTAAGAGTTGATTAGGAAAATCCATATAGTTACTAACTATGCATCAATATTAAAATATATAATAATTACAATGGATTTTACTATATAAGAATTAACTAGTAGCAAAGCTGTTAATTAATTAAAAAAATTTGAAAGTTAATACACGTTAACGCTTAATATCAGCTCTTAACTACCTATCAGGTGATTTTGACACAAATTAAAACAATGAACCCAGCAATAATACAAAAGTATCCAAATACTATTATCTATATTTAAATATTTTTAAATTAAACATGTAAATAAATTGATCATCACTATAACCACACATTCAGCTAAATTAAAAAATCTTTAAAACAAAGCAATTTATAAACAAGAAAGATCAATCATGCATAAGCATTGATTATGAAACACTTTCCAACTGAAATGTAATTTCATTTAAAAATTTCTAAAATGTGATTCATTCAGTGGTAATATCTTTTACATTATCACAGTACTACAGTAATTTATTATACTTAAATATTTAAAACTGTATCGAAATATAAATCATCTGATTCTTTATGCAAAATCAATGAATATTTCATTCATATAACTTGTATTCCAGACTCCAGAGCTAAATAATTTTGTGTGAAAAAAATTCAGCAATTCTTAATGTAATTCATCTTACAATCGCTTGAGATATTTGCATTCTGCATATGTTAAAATTAGGCTTCCTTGAAGAAATAATAAAAGTTTAGGGATCATTTAAAATCACAACTATTGTAATTGCATAGCCACGGAATTTAGATACACAGATAATACACAGATAATAGATATGTGTATGTGTATGTACTCAAAGTATTGGAATCGTGCCGAAGATCGGAACTCGAATTTTCAAAGTATCTACACGTTTTGGGACTTCTAGAACACGAAAAAACTACTTTTAGGAAGACGTCTGTGTGTGTAAGGGTGTATCTGTGTATGTTTCTGTGTGTCTGTGTGGATATTACATCCACTCTAATTGAAAAACTAATGGACCGAATTTCATACAATTTGGTAGGTATGTTTTTTGTGGGAAATCCTGATGTTCATTAGATTATAGTACGATTCGTAATAAAAGAATCTGCCTTCTTTGCGAAATGGCCGCAGAAATTGCCTTTATCCACTCTAGCTAAAAACTAATGAACCAAATTTAACAAAATTTGGAGTATAATATTTCAATAACCTACAAGTGATTTATATACCAAATTTAACAAAATTTTGTATATAAATCATTTGTAGGTTATTCTACTACGATTCGGGAAAAAGGAACGGGCTATTTTTGCGAAATGGGCAGCAAAAATCGTTATATATAAAAATAAAAGACTACGTGTGCTCAATTATATCAATTAAATTCCTATTTTATATATGATTTTTGACAACAAAAAGAATAAGACTAACCCCATTACTCTAGGACTAGCCGTTCTTGAGATATTCTTGTTTTTTCGCGTTTTCGCTACGCCACCTTTGACAATAAGTCCAGCTATCAAATGAGAACCAAATTTAAGTTTAACGTGTAAATTCAATGTCATTTAAAATACTTATGTTGTGCAGATAAACTCAAATTATCATTGAATAAATAAAGATAACGAATATGAGTCTGCAGGGAAAGACATGTGCTGTCCACATCAGAATTTTTAACAATATTACACCAATGATTTATAGAAGTGAACGGGGATTATTTTCAGGCCATTTCGAAAAAAATGTATGATCTATATTTAAAGATCCATCAAATTTTTGTCGAATAAAATGTTCAACAAATTTAAGCTGTGTACCAAATTTTAACTCTCTAGGACGTAGGAAAGTGCATTTAAAATGCCATCAATTAAATTTATCATGAAGAGTTATATAAAATTTAAAAAAAATGAAAAATTGTTATCTACCAAATTTATTTTAAAATATGAAGCCACTTTCATATGCAAAACGTTTAAACAAATGGAGAGATATTTATTATATAATATATCTCTCTTTTCTTTCTGGAAGATATCCCAAAGTCAGAATTTAATTGAATTTGTTTTTTTCCCTATATTAAATAATTTTTTTAATTAAAAAACTACTTAACATATTTTACTGAAATTTTTTTTATATATTCTATGGGATAATGTGAATATTTCCTAAAAATTTCGAAGCAATTCGTGAATTTTAAATTTACTTAAAAAATGTTTGAAAAATTAGGTCCCATAGGGTTCAATGTATTTCATTTTTTCAACCCGGGTTCAATAAAAAACTAATTGGATGATATTATTTATTTATATTCCCATAGGTCCTACAGACCGTCTGAACAACATACTAAAATTTCATTTTCATAAACTCATTTTTACGGCAGTTATCGTGCTAACGGACAGACAGACAGACAGACAGACAGACAGAATGAACAAAGTCATAAACACTTTTCAACTTTGTTGTAAAGTGTTAAAAAATCTCATAAATAGTATTTCTATGCAAAATTTGGATGACATATTGGTTGACATTTCTTATCACAACTAAAACTATATAATATTTTTATCAGAGGGATGGGCTGAGTACACCTAGTGTGTGTGTGTGGTGGTGGTGGTGGTGGGGGGGGGGGCTTAGCTCCCTCTGGCCCTTGCCTGACTACGGTGCTGCATCAAACATCCGGTGCTCACCAGGAATTTACCCGCGGAGTTTGCAGCTTCAAACGGAATGGATGCCACCTGTAAAGACAGCACTGATATATAGAATCCAAGAGTAATTACAGATAAGATCTCTTTAGGTAGACAAAATAAGTCATCTCTACTTCGTGGTAATCATTTATAGTTATTACTGGAGGGAAACAGCTATTTTTTGGAAATGCCAATAACATGGCTGTAAATATTCAATTTCTCTTTGAATTAGGTGGTCAGTCGAAAAAGTTCTGGTAACCAGGTGTTTTTGTCATTAGCGTAAACATGTTTCCTGGGAGTAAAGATCAGCTTGGTTAGTGTGCGAGATAGTTAAGGCAGCTATGTTAAGGAAAATGTAAACAAGACTGAGATGTGACATTTACGTTGATAGGATTTTCGTTCAAATATTTTTATGTTTTAAAAACTTCATTTTTTGGTATTTAGTAAAATATGAAGTTAGAAAAAAATCTTGAAATTTCCCAGAGGGGGCTTTGCCCCCTCTGGAAAAGTTCAGCGGGGGCTCGTGCCCCTCTGCCCCCCCCCGTAGTCGGCGCCTATGGCACGCGATCGTCGTGTTTGGAAATCTAAGCTGAAGGCCTTAAGTGCCACTTAGGCATGAAGAGAATGATGATGATGATGAACCTTTTCAAGCATTCAGTGGACCTGAAACTAAAGTTAAAAGATGTAACTTTTTTAAATCGAAGTTTTGGATAATTCGAATTTTTTTAGTGGTCCCTTCAGCTTCGAATTATCCAAGTTGCACTGTATATCCAATATTTAGTCAGTATTGGTTGCCAATGTATTCCAAATATTGGAAATATTTCTATAATGCCAATATTGGTATAATATGGTAATGACAATATCTAGCCAATATTGGTGGCCAATGTAGTCCCAATATTGGCATTACATTGGAAATATTTCTAATGCACAGATATACAATATTGACCCAATATATTGACATGCTGCTAGAAGTGAAAGCAATAAACCTTTTGCTAATATGTCTTTGGCACATAAAATTATCCATTTTCCTACTAGCATGCCAATATTGTATATCTTAGTGTTTTTTTTTCAATGTAATAGTAATAATTTTAGGGTATATTGGCACTTTATAGGAAATATTTCTAGGATTGGGGGAATATTAGCATTACATTTTTGGGCCAATATTGTCTTTACATTGAAAATATTTTCAATGAAATCCCAGTATTGGAATGCCAATACTAATAGCTAATATTTTTGCAATATTAATGTTACATTGGAAATGCTAATTTTGATCATTTTAGCAAATATTTTCAATGTAAACAATATTAGGGGATTGTTGTGGTATTACAATATTGGTTTTTCATTGGAAATATTTCCTATGTTTGATTACTGCCTATATTGTCTAAATATTGGCATTACAATATTGGGCCAATATTGGCTTTACATTGAAAATATTTACAATGAAATTTCAATATTGGAATGTCAAATTGACAATTAATATAATGAAGATATTGGTATTACACTTGAAAGCTTAAAACACAATATTAATTTTCATATAATATATTTTTTAAATGAATGGTTTAAATGTTTAAGATCCCGAAAATAGCTAATATTATATAGTCACAACCAGTCAAAATGAATTTCAAACGTGACTAGTAAAATTTATAAAGTAATAGCCATTGTGGCTAATAACAAGTAGGGGAGTGCGGCGCACTTACCTCATATAGTATATAAGAAACATACATACCGTATACAATGGCAAGGGTAAATTAAAGTGAAGTGTATAAAACTCCTTTTTGTTTAGGCTTTCAAACTATATATATATATATATATATATATATATATAGAGAGAGAGAGAGAGAGATACATACATACATACATACATACATACATACATACATACATGCATAGAGGGTGTCCCAAAAGCATTGACCTTGGCATTTATTCCTTAAATATTGATCTTAGACATATATAATAAATTACAAAGTTGCATAAAAAAAATGTACAGAATTTTATGAAATTGATTAAAATTTTCAAGGGAATTAAATTTTAAGAAATACAAAATTTAAATTTTTATACAGCCCTCGTAAAAAAATATTTCCAATTAGTAAAATTTGCCCCATACAGTAATAAAGTGATTAAAATCCTAAATAACAACAAACACAGCTACTACTATGGAAGTTAGATATTTATATAGTAAAATAACTATGTGCTATGAGATGAGAGTGACCGCAGCACTCCAAGTGGTAAAATGTGGAACTTAGAACTCCTATCTTGAAATCTGAGATATGGGGAAAACTAAATTAGAGAAACTTGTAAAGCATCCACGAATTAGTAGGATATGACATAGTACAAAAGGATGGAGTAATTTAAAGGCTGTAAATGCTAACTTTTCAGAAGCAGATTATTTTCATTGTTGCAGTAAAATTCATTTTTCAACAATGGAATAGCTTCAACTTTTGATTGAATATGATTAAAAAAAAAAGTTTTATCCATCTGAGAAGTTCTAAGGGTTGCAGAGCACAGAGTGGATAAAAAGGGGTTCAAGTCCAAATGTTTGCTGATAAACTAATTTTAAGAAAGTTAAATCTAAAGGAAGGAGCTCACACAAGTCAGAATAACACTAAATATATTATCATTAATTACATGTAGTTCTTGAAATGAAAGTTTTAGGCTGGGGACATGATTACTTAATTTTTCTTTATGGCAATAAGATCTATGTTTTTAAGTGGATATCAGAAGGCAAGGGGGCCGGCTCAGCTAATTGTCTCCATCATTTCATGCACAATCACTTCCTCAGAGAAAGTTGTTTCTAGTAGTCAACATGGGTTGAACTTTCTATCAAGTATTTTTATTATGCCCAAAACTAAAACATATATCTTCAGGACTAAATGCAAGTGCCCTAAATGAAAAACTGGGACCTTCCTCCTCAATGTGTTTGAAAGATCCTCATCCTGTGCATTTTATCTGTAAAATTAAAATGAAAACATGGGGCTCTAAGACAAAACAAAAAGCCTTTTATTCATATATAATTGCACATTTTATAAACATGATTAAATTTTAATTTAGATCTAGGACCTGATTAACGCACAAGCCCACAGCCATGGGCCCCTAAATTTTGTATCTGTCATTTTAATCAAATAATTATTTATTTAATTATTTGAATAATATAAACTGATAATGTTAGTTTTTATTTTAAATTTTGAAAATATGTTAATAGTTTTAAATATTATACATCTTTTAAAGTTTTACTTTTAAATAAAAAGTTCTACATGTACAAAAGTGCCTTCGGGACAGTGGTCCTAAACTTCCAAATTTGTTTAGTGATGCTTTTTTGCATGTGAGTGTATGGGGGCCCCAATTAACACCAGTCCCTGGGCCTCACATTGGCTTAATCAGGCCCTGTTTGGATCTAATAGGATTAATATACATATTGAATACTAGCAATATACCCTTTCTTCGTACGGAATGTATAATATAAACAAACTTAAAATTCACAATCATGTGCAAATTCCTATAATATTCTAAATGTCATTGTTATTTAAATCATTCTATTAAAATATTTAAATTAATGTTTCTAAAACAAAGTTTAAAAATCTCTGTTTTTGCTGTACAAAATTATCTTCACAAGCAGATCCGAAGAATAAAATATCCTTGTCCTGCTTGTATACAAATTTATAAAAAAAAATATGACATTAAATCAATATATGCCAAAATAAAAGTGCTAAAATTGTTTGGGAAGATATACCCATGCTAGTAATATTCTCGAATATTAGAAGATATACCCGTGTATTAGTAGAAGATTACTCGTTTACAATATATGAGTTTCAAATATCTGGGCCGAAAATAACAGATTTATCTATTATTTATTACATTATAATGTAATAAATTGAAAATATTAATTATCTCCGTAATCTTTAAACCTGAAGGCCGTAATTAATTCCAATATATGCCAAAATGAAAGTACTAAAATGATATACCTCTGCTACTTATATTCTCATAGATTAGAAGTTATATCCGTGTATTAGTAGAAGATTGCCCATACTACAATATATGCGTTTAAAAAATATTTCCCAAAATAAAACAGATAACGTCTAAATTGAAAATATCAATAATTCCCAAAATCTTTAAACCCGAAGGCCGTAATTCATTCCAATATATGCCAAAATGAAAGCTCAAAAATTATATAAAAAGATATACCCATACTACTTACATTCTCGTTAATTAGAAAATATAAAAGAAACATAAAATCCACAATCATGTGCAAATTCCTATCCTATATTCTAAATGACATTGTTATTCAAAACATTTTATTAAAGTATTTAAATTGATGCTCCTAAAAAGAAGTTTAAGAATCTATGTTCTCGCTATACAAAAATTATCTTTAAAAGCAGATCTGAAGAATTAAACAGCTTGGTCCCATTTATAAATAAATTTACAAAAAATATGAAATTGAATCAATATATGCCAAACAAAAGTAATAAAATTGTAATGTACCCATACTACCTATATTCCTGAAATTTAGAATATATACCGGTGTATTAATGGAAGATATACCTATGTATTAGTAGAAAATTACCAGTATACAATATATTAATTTCAAAAATCTTTGCCAAAATTAAACAGCTGATGTAATAAAGTGAAAATATCAGTTATCCCCACAATCTCTGTAATTGATTTCAATATATGCCAAAATGAAAGTGCTAAAATTATATGAGAAGATATAACTCTACTATTTATATTCTCTTAGATTAAAGAGGTATACCCATGTACTAATAGAAGAGTATCTGTACTACAATATGAGTTTCAACTATTTTTGCCAAAATAAAACAGATGATGTAATAAATTGAAAATATCAGTACTCTCAGTAATATTTTAACCTGAATGCCATAACTTATATAATCCAGTCAAAAATGCAATTTCGATAAAATTTATTTCATATAAATTTCTTTATTATTTAAACCGGAAAAGATTTAATAAAAATGGTTTGCCGCATAAACACATTGGATTTAAATCTGTTGCTAAGCGACATAATATCATTTTCTTCAAATAAATTTACAGAAAAAAATATTGTGTGCATAATGCTATATTTATGGAAGGTTTAACTGTGCATTTTTAATTAATATCTAGACAATCCTTGGTCCTAGAAACTCAAAACATGGACTAAATTTTAAGTTGGGCTCAAGGCTACCCACAAAATTTTAAGAAATTTGGTTCAGCCATTCTCCCGTGATGATGAGACATACAGACAGGCAGATTTTCAATTTTATTTATATAGATTTACATCTCACATGACTGTACTATTTTTTAATATACTAGAGATATAGAGAATATTTAGGTCCCAATTTGTATAATAATTTAGATTGGATGGATTTAGAGTTCACTTCAGCAATTAAGGCCCTAAGTGCTGAGCAGTATTTATGATTTCGAGCCTTGAATCCCATAACTTTTCAGGGAAACTTCAATATTTATATTATTATATCTCTCTATTGATATTAACATCATTATAATTTGAAATGTATGTTTTAGGCCCCAAAGTGTCCAAATTCATTGATCCCGTACAACAGGGTTGAACAACTATATGATTAAACCTAGCATTTCAGAAGTACTGTAAAGGGACCCAAGAGAAAACTGTTGAATAAATATTTCAGAAATTACAAGTGGTAAAAGACCCAAATCAGAATCTCATGGAAAGGGAAGGGTGGCAATATTTGAAGTTCCACCACAGCCCTATATGAGGCCTAAAGACAATCCTATTAAAGTGATAGCTTTAGTAGGATCATCTTAGTAAATCTACTTTAAATGTACCACTTTGTTAAATCCTAAATAAAATTTGAGTGCACATATAAATATTTTATAATGCTTTAAGATACTCAAGATAAGTAGTTAAAAATAAGTCAACTACAATCTGATTTAAGAAATTTTAAGATAGCTTTCGTCAGTTGTTTTTACATTCCCAACATTACTTGGTACATTTTATAAGGAAAATATACTATATCGAAATCAGTTGTATGAAATGTTTCAGATAATTGCACCTTTTAACCATTTTTAGTATGATGATTGAGTATGTATGTTTTTGCTTATTTATGAACCATAATTGCAACAAAGAAATCTATAAAAACTTGCATACTGAGAATCAGAAAAACTTTTAGAGTGGACAGTGAAAAATTTTCCCATGCGAGAGTCATTCTACAGAATTTCAACAACCATTTTGAATATTTCTTTTTTATTTTGAAATATATCTTCATGGTGTTAAAAAGTGAAATTTTACAAAAAACAGGGTTTATGAAATTGCTTGTATTTTATTAACCAATAAAGATATTTGAAATTTGTAAAAAGATTATCTGCATGTCTTATAGAATCAAATAAAGTAAGTTTTATAGCTTTAGGTCTCTAATAAAAAAATTTCAGAGTTATGTTTTTAAAATATTGCTAAAATTACCAGTTTTTGAAAAAAAAATCCTATGAAGAAAAATCAATAACCGTACAATTTTTGATGTCATTTTATGGCTTAAGGTGTTACTAAAAATATATTTTTTTACATTTTTATTTCTTTTGCTTCTTTAGTGTATATAAATAATGAAAATTTTTAAAACAAGTGAACAAAATTTGACAGGGAAACACCTCTATGTATGTCATTGATAACCTGAAAACTTCATTCTGTTATTCCAATCTCTTGCTGAAATACAATGTTTTAAATTTATAAAGATTCAGGTACTGTTGATAAGGAAATTTACTTTTTGTATTTGACAGTAGATGGCAGCACCAGAAGTCTTAAGATATACTACATAGAACTGTGCATACATTAAAATCCCAGATTTTAATTGAATCAATGAGTGGAAAAACAGTACTAGTCCAAAATCAGCCATTTTTTGATAACTTCAAAAAACACTAAATACGTAGAACTAACACTAAATACGTATATGTTGTGATGAAGAAAAGTACAATTTGCAAGACCTCCTCACATTATAACAGCTAGGCATGGCATTAAAGGAATGGAAAAACAGTATCTGTCTGGAATTAGTACTATTTATCCTCTTACTTACAATCTGGCTTCGAGATGGTGCTAGTAGCACAGCGCTTCCTATTTAAAACTAAACTAAAAATTAAAACACGTAATATTTGTTGATGTTTATTCGGCCATTTTCGCAGTCCGTTATCATTTCTCCTGTGATTGGGGTATGTTAGTTCGTTTTTATGTTAATTAAAGTGGTGTTAATAAATTTTTGATTGTTTGGAAGTTCAAGTTGTGAACAATAAGTGATATAAGCAGTAATTCGCCGAGAGAAATTGAGACATTTGTTCCAAAAAAGAGGGGAAAGAAACGCAAAGCTGATCCTCACTCATAGAAAAAACAACAGGTGAAGAAAGCCCGTCTCGAAGGTGCTGCTCATGTCAACATAAAAGGTAAACAAGCTGTGGCCATAGTTACAGTACCAGATTGCTCTTGTAAGCATCTCTACATGAAAAATTTTTCTGATGACGAAAAAAGTATCATTATTACTAAATTGTATGAAGGACAATCGAAAAAATGAAAAAGACACATTTCTAATCAGGTTATAACTTAGAGGTGGGTGGCTCAAAGAGAGCCTAGCACAGCGACTAGAGGTCTATTGTACTTTCCCTGTGATGAAACAGTCCCTAAGAGAGAAGAGACCAGTAGCCAAAGCAAAGATCATGAGGCACTTGACAGGAATATCCTGCAACTCTCAGGGCTCGATCATATGTCGACCCAAATGTTCGAACCTATAGGCAGAAAACACTTCACAGTCACAGAGTATTTGTTGAAGACCCAGACCACAGTCACAGAGTATGTGTATGGCAGTTTCTTCGCTTATTAATTATTTCCTTCTAAATTTAATATTCGGCAATTTCTAATTTCGTTTCAATTCTAAAACTTGTTCTTAAATATTATTCCAAATTGAGGAAGCGCCAATTGTGTTATTTCGACTTGTTGGAGTCTCCCTGTCTGTGTCGATAACCCTTGGCGTTATGATACAGTTTCCGCGCTTTCTACGTTTACCTGGATTCACATTTCATATTCAAATGTATTGGAACTCTTTTCTGTGCTCTCACGAGCACATGCATTTACATTAAGACACTTAACCCTTTCGCGACGAACGGCACGCCCAACTGCCAGCTGCGAACTTGCATTCAAGGACGAACGGCACGCCCTCGGGCCGAAGGAAATTTTACCCTAAAGGACGACTGGCACATATTGGTGTTTCTACGTGGAACGTTTTAATTTGAATGTATTTGTCTCCTAGATGGCGTTAAATGCCCGTGGAAGCAACTTAAATGTATTTTGTAGATGTTTGACCTTGGCACAAGGAGAATCCAATGAATTATTTCTCCATTTGGAGGGATGAAACATGGTTCTGTAGCGTAAGCAGACAGCTCACTTCTCGCAGCATAAACAATTTTATAATTGAGTTCCGGGTCTCGTTCTGATTTTGTCTTTTATTGATTTTGTTGTTGAATTAGAGGAATATAAGAGAGTATTTTTTTTTTTTTTTGAGTGGGTGGGGGAGGGGGGGGGGTAAGGAATGTGCGGCAATGAAATGATTAGGTTATTTATGTTCTCATGGAAAGGAAGGCTGGGATTTCGTTAATATATCCCATCGAAAAGGTCCAGATATGGAATAAAAATATATAAATCGTCAGAATCGGAATGTGGCTATAAATGGAATTTCCTTGTGTATACTGGAAAGGACACTGGATTATCAAGCTCTGATGGTGGGTATGGAGAACGCGTTGTGAAAACATTTCTAAGTGAACTTTTAGGAAAAGGATATACTTTGTATTTGGATAAATTTTTTACCTCTCCTGTACTTGCAAAGTATTTGTTGTCTAAGAATACGCATGTATGTGGTACAGTTTTAAAAAATCGGAAGGACATGCCAAAGAATTATCCATCTGTACCTAAAACATATATACACTAAAATTTTTAATATTTTGATAAAAGAAAATTTGTATAAAAAATATACATCAAGTAGAAAATAAGTATTTCCTTTCTTCCTGAAAAAAGTAGAATGCTGTGTTGAACGGGTGATTTTTAGTGAATTTTTTTCGAGAGTTAGGCTTAACGCAAAAAAATAGCCGTCTTTTGGGCACATTTTGGAAACGAAGCGCTTCGTTCTTTGGGCCACGGTAGTTTCGGAATGCCGCCGTCCCGAAAGGGTTAAGTAAGAATGAAGTAATTAGTTTCAGTTGGCGATGTAATCTCAGAGCAGTAGGACGTGTTCTTGCCCGTGAGGCATAGAACAAGATGTTATTTTTAAAAGGATGTATTAAATATTAAATTAATAATGAAGTAAATTATTTAAATCGTGTTTTAATATAATTTCGAAGAGTCACGAGATTCTTTCATCATAGATCAATTATTCCTAGATGTCCAAACGACTCAAACCAATTTCGGATCCGCCGATGTGTTCTACGAATATTTTTCCATATGTTAGGAAACCACTGATCAGGGCATCAATATGTTATGTACGCAGGTTGGAGCTGAGATGGTGTGATGGTAGAAGATAATGAAATGATGAATGATGACTCACATACTTTAAATTTACCTTTTTCCTTATTTGATGAGGAATTATCATCTTTTAAATAGTATACATCAAGGACTATTGGACATCAGAATTATTAACAATGATACTTGAAGATGCACATAGATTTCTAACATATGGAACAATATTCGTAAAACAAACACATCAGCAGATCCGAAATTGGTTTGCGTCAGTTGGACATCTCAGAATAATCGATCTATGATGAAAAAATCTCGTGGCTCTTAAAATTATATTAAAACATGATTTAAATAATTTACTTCATTATTAATTTAATATTTAATACATCCTTTTAAAAATAACATCCTGTTCTATGCCCCGCGGGCAAGAACACGCCCTACTGCTCTGAGATTATATCGCCAACTGAAACTAATTACTTTATTCTTACTTAAGTATCTTAGTGTAAATGCATGCGCTCGTGATGGCACAGAAAAGAGTTCCAATATATTTCAATATGAAATGTGAATTCGGGTAAACGTAGAGAGCGTGGAAACTGTATCATAACACCAAGGGTTATCGATACAGACGGGGAGACTCCAACAAGTCGAAATAACACAATTGGCACTTCCTCAATTTGGAATAATATTTAAGAACAGGTTTTAGAATCGAAATGAAATTAGAATTTGCCGAATATTAAATTTAGAAGGAAATAATTAATAAACAGATGTTATGCATTTCATAACATTAGTGACACCCATAATGCTTAGGTGTCTTTTAAGGGTGCAGTGCCCAGTAAGGAGCCCAATAGCCCTTCTAATGCCAGTTCTATTGAGCTTGAATAGCTCCCTATGATGCACACTAGGGCACTTACAGTTCAATCTTTTTGCCTGCCTTTGGCCCTTGATGTTGCTCCAGTTCTCGCACTGCTGCTTTCTAAAGATGTCATAAACAGTTCTTCTGATCAGTTCATTAGAGACACCCAAAGCTGGCTCTGGATCAACAAAGGGTGTGCTCGAACCTCTTCTAGCCAACTCATCAGCCAATTCATTACCTGAAATGCCTGAATGTTCAGTCGGGTTAATAAAAAGTAAACCTGTGAAAAGACAACGACTAAGTTCTGAAGAGAACATGAAACCTAGAGTAAGCAATTTTTCTTATTTTGCAATGAAAGGAAGTGTCCACGTTTCGGTTTGCAAACAAGCATTTATGAGCTTACATGCTGTTTCTCATGTTCAGGTTCAACATTTGACTACTATCCTTTTATTGGACAAATCTCCGAACGATGCTCTTGGAAAACACAATAATAGATCTCATGCCATTAAAGAAGAGTATCTAGTCATAATTAAGGAACACATTGAGTCCTTTCCAATGAAAACTTCACACTACTCATTTAAAACCATGAAATATTTACATAGTGGTTTGAATGTTAAGTGTATGTATAACTTGTTTGTTGAAAAACATCCTGATTTGAAAAGCACTATTAAATATGAGTATTATTTGAAGTATTTTCATGAAAATTATCATCTAAAATTTGGAAGGCCTCAAGTGTACGTTTGTTCAGAGTGTGAACATTTAGGAGCGCGAATTAAGGACAAGAATTTAAATGATGCTGCATAAAAGGGTCACTGCAGTTCAGCTAATTGTTCATAAAAGACATGCTAATAAATTTTATAACAAGCTACGGCACATTGCAAAACTTCGTGAAGAAAAACTGCATGTGTCAGCTCTATACTTTGACTGTATGCAGAATTTACCTTTGCCTCAACTGCCTGTTCAAGAAGTCTTTTACTATAGATAACTGTGGGTCAATGTTTTTGAAATCCATAACCTTAAGGAAAATTCAGGACACTGTATGTATATCATGAAGGACAAGCTCACAAAGACCCTAATGAGGTGTGTACCTTCCTCAATGTTTATATTAAAATGAAAATACCTAATTCCATCTAAGAACTACACCTATTTTCAGATGCATGCCCAGGACAGAACTGAAATCACACATTTTTGAGATTTTTAATGGCTTTGCAGGCGAGCAAGCAGTTCAACATTATATGCCATTATTTACCTGTTCGAGGACATTCCTATCTACCTTATGACAAGGATTTTGGAACCATTAAAAGGAACATAAGGAAACATGATAGAGTGTATCTCCCTCAGAAATATGAAGACATGATCACTACTAGTAGAAAAAACAAACCTTTTATAGTGAAAACAATAACTCATGAAGATGTAGTAAACTTTAAAGATTGGTGGCCTACTGTTTACAAGAAAACAACTAAAACAATAAATAAGGATGATAAGGACACATTTACTGTATCTGAGTACAGAATGTTTGTATATGACAGTACCATGCCAAGTTATGTTAAAACATATGATTTCATTAATGGCTTAACACACTAAAACATTCAAGATGGTCAAAAAGAAAGCCAACCAAACTTTACCAGAGAACCAAGCCTACACAGAGCCTGTTGCAATAAATGAAACAAAAATTCAAGACATCGCCAAGTTGATCAAGTATGTGCCTAATGAAACATTAGCATTCTACAATGGAATATCTACTTGGAAAACCTCAGTACAAGAAGATGTCTAACTTTGTAACATTTCATGTTTATTGACTTTTTCAAGTTTTTTCACATGTTTGAGCGTTCTGAATTAATTTGCTTACTAAATAATTTTTTTACAGCTTTCTTTAATATCAAGCATGTTTAAAATATTTTCATAAATATTGTTTCTATATTATAGTCTTACTGCTAAAAGTCCAAAGTTAATTAAGCACACGTCCAGTGGGAAAAAAATGCAAATCCAGTGATGTTTAATATATTATTTGAAATTTTTGACAAATGTTAAAAAACAATTAGGCAAATAAGGACATTCTTGTGGGTCAGGGTAACAATTAAAAAAAGTTCCATTATTATAATGTTGACTGTATTTGTTATATTTGAAAACAAAAGTTACTTTTGCAAATATCTTTATTTAGGTTTTTGGACTTGTACTGTCTTTCCACTCACCGATTCAATTCATCAAGGGATTAGAGTTACAGAATTAAGTTTTCAGTTTATCAATTACATAGATAGAGATGTTGCCCTGTCAAATTTTGTCTATATACCTCCTCCCCATTTTCAGTTGTGGACAACCAAAAAAGTTTCTTTTAAAATATTTTAAATTCTCATATTTTCTCAAGAAAACTAGTTAATTTTGATTGTTTGGCTTTACTTTTTGCCTTTCACTAGCAAACAAATTATTATCTTTTTGTAAATATAGGAAAAGAGAGTTGTCAACACCCTCTCTGCTTATCAATTACATACATAGAGATGTTGTCCTGTCAAATTTTGTCTATATACCTCCTCCTCATTTTCAGTTGTGGACAACCAAAAAAGTTTCTTTTAAAATATTTTAAATTCTCATATTTTCTCAAGAAAACTAATTAATTTTGATTGTTTGGCTTTACTTTTTGCCTTTCACTAGTAAACAAATTATTATCTTTTTTGTAAATATAGGAAAAGAGAGTTGTCAACACCCTCTCTGCTTTTGAGATATTTCTGTAAGGTAGTTATTGCTGCATGTCCTTGATTGCTCAGAGGTGAAACATAGTTTGTTTCCTGTACTCAGAATCAGCATGCTTTGCCACTCCTTTTATTACCTCAAGTGTGTCAGTCTGTATCACTCAATTCTCCGCAGATTTCAACATTTTTGTCAATGTTCAAAACTCAGTATCAGCATCATCAATACACTGGTGTAGCCAAAGACTTGAGGCAAGGGGGACAGATTATATTTTTCTGAGCCAATTTCCTGGAGATAGCTACAGTCCTGATTGCTGTATCAGTGCAGTATTACAAAGAAACCACATCTCTTGAAGCAATTTCTGAATGTGGTTTGTGTTGCATCGCTTGTTCCAGACATCCAGACACTAGAAAGCAGTTTGATTGCTTCCAACGCATCACACTTATTGTTTATTCCATTTTCGTCATCATTGATTGCTTTTTTTTTTCACTGGCTGTTTTCTGTAGGAATGTTTTAAATATTTAATGATTTCCTGTTCAGCTGTCTGCAGTTTCGATGTTATGTTAGCAGGAAGAAATTCTAACTTGATAAAATTCAAGTTCGAAAGTGATCAACAAATATCAACACTTGATGCTTTTTTATATGAAATACCGAATTCAAATTTCTAATATATTCCTTGAATAATGATAAAATCGTTCATACTTTTTTGTTTGATTTGTGCTGTATGGGAAGAGACTTTGTATTCTTGAAACAGCAAGGTTTTGTATTTACTGATAACCAGTAAATGTAATTTATCTGTTCCAGAAGCATTTGCTCCTACAAGCACAGTTAAATGCTCTTTATTTAGCTTTTCCTGTTATGTGTTAGATATTAGGAAAACATTTGTTAAAAGTCTCATTTCATTGATATTGAAAATGTTGTTGGCTAATAGTGTGTCTTCAAGAAGTTTGGGTAAACTTTCTTTCTTCGCACACCTTATAGGGTTATTACATCTTGTAATCCTGATAAGGTGTGTGAAGTGTTCTCTATCTAATGTCTGAAACACTATTTTGTTTCTGAGCCATCCCGAATTTGCAGTGAAGTTTTCTACATTCAAGAATTTTACAAAGCCAAAAGTTTCCTCACTAAGGTTTGAAATTAGTGGCTGTTAGTTACATTTTGCATCTATAAATTACGTTTTGACCCAGTCATCATTTTTGGTGCCTAACTTTTCCAATTTTTTTTGCATGTATAGCATACATTCTGACTGATCAACCATTTATTCTTCTTTCTAATAATCTAACCAATGCACATCATGGATTATGTGTGCCCATGCAGTGAGTCAAAGGCTAGACTGCTAATTAAAGGCGATTTATTTTGTGAGCTGCATAATCTAAGCAAAATAAATAATTTCGAAATTGCACTCAAATAGAACATTTTGGCAACTGAGGAAAAATGTTTAGTTGCTATTGACGTCTGACTTTCTGCTCCTAATTTCTAACTCTGTTTCTCACATAGCATCACACCACTTACAAGAATTCTGCACTCTTAAGCAAACCATTTTAAGACAGTTGCTTCGACATTAGGAATGGCACATGTCTTCAATCTTTTGCACTTTGGATAGACACTTGACTGATGTCCTTATCTTTTTCCTTCAAAATGGTAAACAGTTTGTTGGGAAGAGCGATGCTATATTTTTTCGATAAATCCTTTTCTTTAAATTAGGTGTTTTTTTTTTCAATATCCCTGATCAAATACACTTTTTATTATAAATTAAGAGTGTTAATTTCCACTTTAACGTCTTTAAATTCTGAACAACTTGAAATGTCCAGCAATGTGAAGGCCAATCGTAACCCTAAATTAATGTGCAAAACGCAAGCTTTGATATAACTGAATATTTAACTTAGACTTTGACATATCACGAATTCACTGTATTTCATTTTATTTGCTCACTTCAATTTATTCCATCCTCTTTTCTAAGAAGCCCATGCCTGTGATTCAATTCATCATCTCTTTTGTCTTTCTTGTTTTGATTCCATTCTTCACATCACTTTCCTAGAATTTCCAAACACTTTTAAAGGGCTTCAAGTGAATGCTAGTGAAGGTCGCTAGAAACTGAAAAATATATATTCTACAGAATCTTGTTTAAATGTGACTTTTATATACATTATCGGAAATTTTGTTTAGTATAGATTCCATGAGGACACATTTCTATAAACCTAATTGAGACATAAGAAAACTATAAGTAAATGCGGGAATGTTAATTTGTGAACTTACTGTATATAACAGTGTTTTGTATTATATGAAGTTTTAAAGCCAGTGTGAATATTATTGTAGCTACTCGAACATAATTGATAAATTTTAGAAGAATTTCTTTTCTATATTGGACATTTATCGTTCCTTTTACATTTATTTCTTCCAGGTATGGATCAAGAAAAATGCAACCTGAAAATAGATGAAGATTTTCAAAAAGGTTTCTGATTTAATCTTCATATTTATAATTTATTTTACTTGTCAAAAATTTCCTTTTGTTTCAATTGCTGTAAATGTAGCTTAATGAAACTGCTGAAAAGTATTTGAGATGCTTTCAGCTGTTTTATTAAGCTAGTATTTTATGGAAGTATACGAATTCGGGTAAAATTTCTTTAAATGCAGTAAAATTTCAAATAAGTTAGAAAATTTTTTAAATAAAAATATAGAAATTAAACTTTCCTATTTGTTAAATTAGAAATACTTGAATCCATAACATCAATAGTTTTGGTATAAAATATTCCTAAAACATTAATTTGATTCAGAGTAATCATTTTACTGCTGTAGATTTTCACAAGGTTCTCTGACAGAATTTTATAATTATGTAAGGGACCGAATCTGAGCTGTATTAATAACCAGGTAAATATTTAATTCGAGATTTAGCTGATCATGCAATGCACACAGCCTAAAATGTAAACAAATTAAATGATTTTAATTAAACAGACAACTAACATGCTGAAAGTTCTAACAATCAACAATAAGACATATAATTAGTAACTGCAATAATAATTATATGTCTGACATTAATCTTAATCGTTATACATTTTAATATTAATTGTTTATGATAACAATAGTTGTGAAACGCTTTGTTTATAATAATCAGCAATGAGGCATATGATTATCCTCAGTCATCTCTGTGACGTTTCTGGCAACAGCCAATCACAGAGAAGTTGGGGCATAACTGACCCATTAAGTCTTTGTCCATACTGCAATGTAAAACTTTATTAATTAATGTTTCATTTACTAAGTCTTAAATCAAAATTCTAAGTCCGTCTTTAATCTATCAATTTCAGATTTTAACCATCTATGAAAAATTCGAAACACGCAATTGAAATTAGACTGCGATGGCTATAGTTTCTTCAAATGTAATGTAAAGATATGGCTGAATTTCTGATAATTGTCAGTTTTCAGGTTAAAAATTTTTTTTAACTTTATAGTTTCTAAAAACTTTTGCTTAGAATAAGTACGTGATAATGTTTTATAAGATTTCTTATAGATGACTTAGCTGTTTAGCATGATTTAATGGAATTTTAATGCATACTTTGAATATAAACTTGATGAAAACATCATTTCGTTGACATGTTTTTTTTGTGTTTAAAATGTGCAAAATATTAAAACACTAGATTTTTTCGTGCACCAACTCAAGTAGACAATGCAAACATATAATTTCTAATGCATAATGTGTAAATATTGGGTAATTATTTTGCAAAAGTATATTGTTTTTAATGAAATTCCTCTTTAGGTGTACATTTTTAACACTTTATAACATAGTTGAAAAGTGTTTATGACTTTGTTCATTCATTCTGTCTGTCTGTCTGTCCGTTAGCACGATAACTGCTGTAAAAATGACTTTATCAAAATGAAATTTTAGTATGTTTTTCAGATGGTCTGTGGGACCTATGGGAATATAAATAAATAATATTACCCAATTAGTTTTTTATTGAACCCGGGTTGAAAAAATGAAATACATTGAACACTATAGAACCTAATTTTTCAAACATTTTTTAAGCAAATTTAAAATTCACAAATTGCTTCGAAATTTTTAGGAAATATTCACATTATCCCATAAAATATATATAAAAAATTTCAGTAAAATATGTTAAGTACTTAAAAATTATTTAATATAGGGAAAAAAATAAATTCAATTAAATTCTGACTTTTGGGATATCCTCCAGAAAGAAAAAAGAGTTATATTATATAATAAATATCTTTCCAAGACTTTAATTATTTTGTATATGAGAGAGACTTCACATTTTAAAATAAATTTGGTAGATAACAATTTTTCAATTTTTTTTTTTAAATTTTATATCTCTTCATGATATACTTATTTGATGGCATTTTTAATGCACTTTCCTACGTCCTAGAGAGTTAAAATTTGGTACACAGCTCAAATTTGTTGAACATTTTATTCTACAAAAATTTGGTGGATCTTTAAATATAGATCATACATTCTTTTCGAAATGGCCTGCAAATAATCCCCGTTCACTTCTATAAATCATTGTTGTAATATTGTTAAAAATTCTGATGTGGGCAGCACATGTCTTTCCCTGCAGACTCATATTCACGTTCTCTTTATTTCTTCAATAATAATTTGAGTTTATCTGCACAAAATAGCAGCCATAAGTATTTTAAATGACATTGAATTTGCATGTTAAACTTAAATTTGGTTCTCATTTGATAGCTGGACTTATTGTCAAAGGTGGTGTAGCGAAAACGCGAAAAAACTAGAATATCTCAAGAACTACTAGTCTTAGAGTAAAGGGGTTAGTCTTATTCTTTTTGTTGTCAAAAATCACGTATAAAATAGGAATTTAATTGATATAATTGAGCACACATAGTCCTTTATTTTTATATTTAACGATTTTTGCGGGCCACTTTGCAAAAATCGCCCATTCCTTTTTCCTGAATCGTACTAGAATAACCTACAAATGATTTATGTACCAAATTTTGTTAAATTTGGTATATAAATAACTAGTAGGTCATTGAAATATTATACACCAAATTTTGTTAAATTTGTTCCATTAGTTTTTAGCTAGAGTGGATAAAGGCAATTTCCGCCGGCAATTTCGCAAAGAAGGCAGATTCTTTTATTACGAATCATACTATAATCTAATGAACATTAGGATTTCCCACAAAAAACATACCTACCAAATTTTATGAAATTCAGTCCATTAGTTTTTCAATTAGAGTGGATGTAATATCCTCACAGACACACAGAAACATACACAGATACACTCTTACACACACAGACGTCTTCCTAAAAATAGTTTTTTCGTGTTCTAGAAGTCCCAAAACGCGTAGATCCTTCGAAAATTCGAGTTCCGATCTTCGGCACGATTCCAATGCTTTGAATACATACACACACACACATATATATATTATCTGTGTATCTCTAAATTCCGTGCCTATGCAATTACAATAGTTGTGATTTTAAATGATCCCTAAACTTTTATTATTTCTTCAGCGAAGCCTAATTTTAAATTTATGCAGAATGCAAATATCTGAAGCGATTGTAAGGTGAGTTACATAAGAATTGCTGAATTTCTTTCACGCAAAATTATTTAGCTCTGGAGTCTGGAATACAAGTTATATGAATGAAATATTCATTGATTTTGCATAAAGAATCAGATGATTTATATTTCGATACAGTTTTAAATATTTAAGTATAATAAATTACTGTAGTACTGTGATAATGTAAAAGATATCACCACTGAATGTATCACATTTCAGAAATTTTTAAATGAAATTACATTTCAGTTGGAAAGTGTTTCATAATCAATGCTTATGCATGATTGATCATTCTTGTTTCTTAATTACTTCCTTCTCTCTGTTTGGAGATACTTCTCAACTTGACTTGGTGGTTCATGCTTCTGTTATTTTTTAATATTAATTTACTTTTTCTTTTTTTGCCTGTTAGTACAAAATGTTCAGAAGAATATACTATCATGGTATTCAGAAACGGACACTTGATTTTGTCTAATTAAAATTGTATGCCACCTTGAAAACCAAATCATTTCTATGCTGACCTCATACCTAAGTGCTTAGTACCATCCATTTGATTTGGCCTTTGATTGCTTCTAATATTCAGTTTAAGGTTCCTGAATTTGTTTTGTAACATTTTATTTTTCTTAAATATATTTAATATATTTACACATGCCATAAAAGTGTAATTACCTACAATAGAAAAGAAAATTACTAAAAGTTTCCAATATGGAGTAGCAATATCAAATTGAAATAAAAAAATTGTAAAGGACAAATTACTCAGTCAGTACAAAATGGTGCTAATGGTGCAACATAATACACGCTGTTGCAGAATAATATATGCACCCATAAAAAATTGAGCTACATCTGTAAAACTTGGCATTAAATGATCCCTAAACTTTTATTATTTCTTCAGCGAAGCCTAATTTTAAATTTATGCAGAATGCAAATATCTGAAGCGATTGTAAGGTGAGTTACATAAGAATTGCTGAATTTTTTTCACGCAAAATTATTTAGCTCTGGAGTCTGGAATACAAGTTATATCAATGAAATATTCATTGATTTTGCATAGAGAATCAGATGATTTATATTTCGATACAGTTTTAAATATTTAAGTATAATAAATTACTGTAGTACTGTGATAATGTGAAAGATATCACCACTGAATGCATCACATTTTAAAAATTTTTAAATGAAATTGCATTTCAGTTGGAAAGTGTTTCATAATCAATGCTTATGCATGATTGATCTTTCTTGTTAGAGATAACTTTATCATAGCTTTTCTCTAAACGGATTTTACTGACTTCATTTTTGCAAATAGATAACATCACATTCAAGGTTGATCTTTTTAGACTTTCTTAGAATTCTAATGATTTAATATATATTTTTTATGACGGAAAATATTCATGTCACCCAAATTACACAGCTTCACCGAAATGACTGTTTATATTAAAGGGCTAATTAATCAGTATTATTTTAATAATGCAAAACCCATTGAATAATTGAAAATTAACTTTTGTTTTGTTATACCACAAATTAACTGAAATATTTTACAAGAAATTATAAAAAAATCATTAACACATAACATTACAGTCTAAAAACTAGAACATACAAAAATAAAGCATTGCCACCATCATCCCTGCAGAGTTTCACTCAGGGAGAACAACCCATAGGAGTTGGGGGGGGGGATAGACCTCCATTATATATATATATATATATACATATATACATATATATATATATATACATATATACATATATATATATATATTTGTGGGAGAAGACAGGAAAAAATCACATAAAGATGAAAATCAAATATGAAGGAAGGGCCTATGATAAATGTTTTTAGGAGGCACTTAATTTGTATGGGCAACACTGTCCCAGGTTGTTTTTGAAGGGTGCATCGTCCTGGCTGCTATTTTGTTATCAGAGCAGCTCCCTCCTTGCCCTTTTGTGACGAGAAATGCATCCTACTTGGCCCTTTGTTAAAAGAGCAATGTTTCCCACTGCCTGTTATCTTCCAACAATAAATAAATAAAAATAATAATATTAAGCCCTGATCTAGAGTCAAAGGATTCACTTTTTTTGCTGTTCAAAAATGAAATAAAGTGACCTTGAAATAAAAATATCATTTATACAGTCGTATGATATATCACAGAAAAGGTCATGCCTTAAGCTACAAAATAAGTCTTATTTCAGTGCAATCCGTAGATTAGGTCAAAATATACAGATGTTTGAATATATCAAGAATCATGAAAAATTACCAGATTTTCCAAACTTCAAATTTTTATAAATAAAAACTAATGAAAATTGGGTGCTAAAATTTTGCATAATGACTTATATTTGAGTGGATAACAAAATAGCCAAGTTTTAAAAAACTCTGTGTCTGTCCTGTCGGGTTGAAAATGTCACATTTTGTGTTAATTTGATATGGAATGACCAATTTGTCTATATTGTCTTTTTTAAATTATTCTACATTTGGATGTGTGGAACTAAATAAAAATTTGAACTAGAAGTTGAAACTACAATAAAATTTTACTGTTCTTGAGCAAATCGATGGAGTGGCACTGATTTTTTGCTTTAGGCACAAAATGGCTTTCAAATCATTTACTCAAATATCTCTTGTGTTATCCATGAATATTTATTTGCATTATAAATAACAAGGAGCACTTTAATGGTTTTAAAGGCTCTGGGATTCCTGCTTTTCCTAATAACCATTAATTTACATTTATGCATGCCCACAGCATTAGCGCAAAAAAGAAGAATTAATTATTCTTTTGAATTTTTGATGAATCCTGATGGTACATTTTTATTTTTTCATTTGTTTTTTAAGGTTATAAACTGTGAAAATTTCAATATTATAGGCTTCAGTTATCATTTTAACTGACATTCCACTATCCAGTTTTTTCAAAATTTCAACTTTTTGCTGGATACTTAAGATTAAATGCTTATTTTTTTCCTGCTAGATGTTGATCTCTCTGCTCCTCTTTTGAACATTTTTTCATTTAATTAGTGTTTATAAAAATATTTACTAAAAATTAATGAATAAAACTTGCTCATAAATGACAATCAGTGTGATTCTTGCTCACTAGAGAGAATTTGATTTTCTCTTTCATAAAACAGTCATCAATAAACTGTTGCCAGAGTCTTCCTATAACTTATACATCATTTCATTGAGGATTTCATTATGTCATCCATGATCAGCAGGAATGATTATTTGTTTCATATCACGAATCCACTACATACATTAGAAAGAAAAGAAGTATTTTGATTTTAATCTTGTTTATATTTTAAGGGAATTTGCAACTTCCATTGAAGACATAAATATATATATATATATATATATATATATATGTATGTATATTACATTTTTTCTGGTTTTTCTGGATTCTGGATAATTGGCCTGTTACTGTATAAGACATTGTGAGAGTCAACTCTTTCATAACTCTGTTAAGAATCATATTCCCAAGTATGTGCTCAGACGTAAAGATATATTTTGGTCTAATTGTATAGTACGGGATTACCAAGCCATTGGTCTCAAGTTCAAACCCAAATGACCAGGACCCTGCCAGCATCCCTAACATTCTTTGTAAACAAGAAAGTATTCAAATGTTCATCACTCTTGAACCATAGTTTTGTGCTTTTTGTTATTAATTATCCACCTGTAATTACTGTATACAGGGTGATTCAAAAGTTCGGAGCAAAAGTAAAATGCTATAAAAAAAAATATCTGTGAGTCGGAGAGACATGCTGTTTGCAGATTACTATTCACCGTGGTGGGGATTTTATATGGCATGCAAAAAAAGTTCAAAATCTCGACACTAGGGGGCGCTGCTGCAAAGAAAACAATGTGAGGTAATAATTGTGAAATGAGATATTTTATTTCAGCATGATTTACAGCTGCAAGTGCTCCATGTGTCCACCACCACATTCCAGTACTGAGTGCAGTCACGGTATTACGGCTGATACAGCATGAAACAGCATATCAACGGGAATGGCTGCTACCTCCTGCTATAAGGCGTCTTTCAGTGTTGGTAAGGACTGGGGATTTCTTCTATAGACCCGTGATTTTAGGTATCCCCACAACCAGAAATCACAAGGTGTGAGATCTGGGGATCTTGCAGGCCATTCATGTGTGCTATGCCTGCTGAGTAGGCGATCGACACCAAACATTGACTGTAGCAACTCCATCACTTGATGTGCTGTGTGGGGTGGTATTCAATAATGTTTTTGTCTGATCCTAATTTTGCGTTGCATGAGCGATATGCATAAGTCACCTCCATGGCTTTATCTGCAGCAGTGCCCCCCTAGTGTCAAAATTTTAAACTATTTTTCTTTTCATGCCATACAAAATCCCCACCACCGTGAATATTAATCTACAAACCGCATGTCTTTTCTATATATATATAAGAGAGACATGCGGTTAACAACGCTATAAAAAAATATCCTTAAATATTTTTTTATATATAGATGTGCCATAAGTACCGTGAAGGTAAGGAGATAGACTGTAAAGAAGGGTGAATTAAAACTTGTATATGAGAGCATGTAAGAAAGTAATTTAACTCATATCTAATGCAGTTACCTAAGGTACTAATCCCCTGGTTCCCTACATAAGCATACAAGGTGTAAATACTAATGTATAATTACTTAATGTATAAGATGAAAAATTGCAAATCAGAAACAAAGTGTAGCTCAATGAGCTAGGCCTTTTCTAGCTCCCAAAAAGTATATATATATATATATATATATATATATATAAAAATTAAAGGATTTTAATCAAAAATAATGCATAAACTACTGTATGTACAAAAAACCCATCTCTAGCATATCTGTTACAAATGAGTAACTATAGGCCAAGACTAAGGATAAAGAGAGAAGGTAACATATCACTACAATGGAAAGGGGGATGAGAAGAATATTAGGATTCAAAAATCACAATTAAAAGTATATAAAAATAAAAATAAAACTCGGCAAAAATGAGAATAGGCAATAACAATCAGCTTAAGATAAGAGATTAAGAATAGATAACAATCAATTGAAACCCCACAAAAAATGGCGGTTAGTTCGAAATTGCATTCTCATCAGGACAGCCATACAATTCGAATTAAAACCGATAGAATAGCCAGTTTCTGACAATGGCGATAGTATTTAACTATATACACCATTGGAACTGTCTACTGGCTAGTGGAAGGAGAAAAATAAATCAAATGAATTATACAAATCTGAAAAACAATACCTCCTCGAACAGAAACACGAAATCACAAGCATAGCACCACGTGTAAGATAAACTAGTGACTGAGCATTTCACCTCACTTCGTCAATGCGAGTGGGCACCAGAATGAATACACTTGAACGATACATAATATGCATGGAGACCCTCAAAAATAGCAATCAGTATAGGACTCAGGACAAGTGGAAAATAGTCATTCGAAAATAGCAAACACTATCAGACTCGGGCCAAGTGGTAAGTGAGGTGATAAGAATGGGTGAATTTTCAAAAATGAGTAAACCAATCAAAGACAAATAATGCATGTGTAAAACCATTACGTGGTATATTTGAAATTATTAATAATATTATTTACAAATACTTCCGGGTATTGGTAATTTTGACAAATGCGTTTAAGATTATTGATGTGGAGAAAGTGAAACTGAGGATCAGAAAGTCGATGTATTCGAAATAGCTGGTTTAAAATGATGTTTCTAAACAATTGAATAGAATTACAAGAATATATATATATATATATATATATATATATATATATATATATATATATATATATATATATATATACACATACATACATACCTATACAGGGTGTCCCAAAAAGATTGAAACACTCTCTAATTCTTTACCTGTTGGAGATAAGTGGGCAATGTAAATTGCAAAAATGTTGAAAGTAAGGTAGGAAATAAGACTACATTAATGAAATAGTCCTTCCATTAATTTTCAAAAAGTTACACTTTTTTAATTTTTATGCAACCCCCTTAGACAAATTTGGTCAATCAGAAAATTTTTATTTTCAATGCAACAAGATCATTAGAAAAACCACATATCTGTTCTTTAAAATTGATCGAGTTATATTTAATTGAAAATGGAGCATTGTGAATGGGGGCCATATATCAAATTAGAAATGTAAATTTGTGACATATCACAAAAAAGATAAAACTGAATGATAATACATAGGATACCCAACTGTGTAGTGAGTACCACTGCTTTATATAATCTCTGTCTGTGTAATGCTTTATTTAGGTGCATTTGTAATAAAAAATTTTAACACACATTAATGTATTTTTGATCTAAACAATTTCCATCCGCAATTTGTTTATGATCTCTATTTTCACTGATGAAACAGCCTTTCACATGGTACGGAAAAGTGGCATAAGTCAGATTTTTTCCTTTATCATAATTCAGTTGATTTTAAATATTCAGATATGCGGGTTTTTTTAATGATCTTGTTGCATTAAAAATAAAAATTTTCTGATTGACCAAATTTGTCTAAGGGGTCGTATAAAAATTAAAAAAGTGTAACTTTTTGAGGTGCACTTCTACCAATTGCTACCACACTTTATTTTCTATTGAAAAAAACTGTTGGTTCTTTGCGCAGGTCATGCCAGTATGATGCCCATCCATCTGGGCCAACCATATTCTATTTCTTTCATCACTAAATATAGCAGTTATCCATTGGTCGTCCCAGTTCATGTATTTGTTCCCAAGCCCATGCCATATGATGTAATTTATGATTTTTAGTTAAACTCGGAATTTGCTTCATACGTGCGAACATTATATTGGAATTACTTTGTAAATGTTTGTGAATCGTAGATCAAGATACTTTTAAACCTGATTCACTTTGTATTTCAGATAACGACAGTTCTTGAGTCGATGATGAAAAAGTTTTCTTTCATCTCGAGAACTGATACATTTTGGATGGTCTGACCTATGTTTTACTTTATAATCACGCTCTTTTTGTAGCAAAGCATAAATACCTTGTTTTGACCGATTTAATATTGTTGCGATATTAAGAACAGACTTTCCAAAAGTTTTTAATCTCCAAATTTCACACACTTCACCTTTTGTAAACTGTTTCATACGCGTGTCATTGTACTGAATGGTGAGAGGTGAAACACAGCAGTCTTATATATAGTGGGCAAACGTCTGCAGAACTGTTTTATGCAAATTACTACCGTATTTGCATACTTTATTTTGATTTTCCACGTTTACTTTTAAAACAAGTTTTTTTATGCTTCTTTTGTGTTTACTTCGTTTATTGAGACCTGCAAATCAAACAGGTATGTTCATGGTCTTATATTTTTTATTAATCGTTATTAAATATATATCGTTGAAATTGCATTTCTTATTTTCTTCTTCTGATATCTATTGCTTATACTAAAGTGCATAAACTTTTGAGACTCAGCTTATATATGTGTGTAGAAGACCCAGACCGTCAGACTCGTCCAGGGGACTAAGAGCACCTATTTGGACGGCCGGGACTTATATATGTGTGTGTGTATCTTTTTATAATCGCTTTGGCAACTGTGATAACAAAAAAGTTTTACAGTGGATGAATTATTATATTGAAAAATGGCAAGACTTTATCTGTTGATAAAATGGGCTGAAGAAACCCTTTGTGCTTCCTTAGTGGTTTATATGGGAAAACGCTTGAGATGCACTGTATTGAAGCAATGCATAATAAAATTAAGTGATATCTGAAGTGTACACCTTTCAGCTTTAACTGGATATATAGCCAACCAAATTTTAAAAAATTGCAAGTATTGGAGTGGCATGCAAATTACTGCATATCTATGCAGGATGTCACTAGTTGAATATAATGATTTAATAAACCTATTTTCAAAATTTTATAACTTGGGGAAAACACTTTGAAGCATATTTTCCCAAATCACATTGGCTGACCCATGGCCTAGTGTTATAATGCTGATCACTGAAACATAAGTAAAGTTGGAGGGGGTTCATTCCTTAACTGGAGTGACTTAACAAACTCTCCTCTTAAGTTGGAAGTAGTTCAATTCCTTACCAGATTTCTCATGGTCCTAAAAATTTACTTAATTTTATGTATTGATTCTAAGGGTTTTTAAAATATATATATATATATTTATTGTCCTTTGAAGCACATTCATTTCAGGTCATCATGAATTATCAAAGAATGGGTTACAAAGTATCATAAAATTATTTATATTAATAGCAATGGATTTTTTTCTTCATTCTATATTCCAATGCTCTAATACCATTTGTTTATATTCTCATGCAAATTTTGCTATTATTCTTGATGCTTGGGGCTGTACACAAAGTGAATTGTCAACAAAATAATTTGATAAAAATTCTTAAATAATTCAGATCCTTAAAAAGTTCTTAAATTTTATGGTAAGACTAGAATAAATTACCCAGTGTTGCCCAGGTCTTAAATAAGCGTCCACTACTTAAAGAATACATTTACAGATAACACGGGTCGCTTTCTTCAAACCACTTCAGTTTCCAAATCATTTCCTTCTTTGGTTTTAATCCAAATCCCAAAATCCTTAGTGGAAAGCAAAATAATAAATTTTCCACGTTTTTTTGTTACTTGTGCATAAACTTTTGAAACAAGTTTTTTGATGCTTCTTTTGTGTTTACTTCGTTTATTGAGACCTGCAAATCAAACGGGTATGTTCATGGTCTTATATTGTTTATTAGTCGTTATTAAATATATAACGATGAAATTGCATTTCTTATTTTCTTCTTCTGATATCTATTGCTTATACTAAAGTGCATAAACTTTTGAGACTCAGCTTATATATGTGTGTTGAAGTGTTGAAAACCCAGACCACACGACAGACCCGAAGGTTTACTGTAGCTAAGTGTGTGGCCGGTTATATATGTGTGTGTGTATCTTTTTATAATCGCTTTGGCAACTGTGATAACGAAAAAGTTTTACAGTGGATGAATTATTATATTGAAAAATGGCAAGACTTTATCTGTTGATAAAATGGGCTGAAGAAACCCTTTGTCCTTTCTTAAGGCCCTATCACACTCAAGAACTTTTGGAACAACCAACTATTTCGGACAATTTTTCGGTGAAAAAGTTGGCGATAGGGTTATTGACAGTTTGAAGAAGTTGTGCTAAATGACAAAACTACGGCGGTATGTTTATCGCCTTTTGGCGACAACTATACATTTGTACATGTACTTTTCGGCAGGCAGTGCGTTCTCGCTTCGACTTCGGCAGTAAAACAAGACTTTTACTTAGTACTTCCTTTTGTAACCTTTATTACTTAGTAATTATGACTAAATTGCTATCAGCTGCAGGGAAAAATCAAATATGCTTTGGCATAATTACGCTAGGATTATTCCTGCTTAAGAAGAAGAAACAAAGTAAACCGAGAAAGATGTGGACAAGAAATATTGTAAATTTTTAATTTGCTCTTTTTTATATGGATTACTTCAGATATCAGAAGCTTAAACAGATGAATGATCATTAAAAAATATTTGGATTTGTCACACATCCGTATAAAAAAGCAAATAAATATTTGTTGATAAATATTCACTATTTTAAGATACAAAATTAGTTTAAAAAGCGATATTGCCAATATTGACTGAAATGAAACAAAGAAAAAGAAAACGTAAAAAGTATTTAAATTCAAGGATGCCGTTATTAAAATATCATGTCTTAAACAAATTTAAGTTCATTACCATTTTATACTTGATTTTAAAGGTTTTCAAATACATATCTATATTAAATATCCGAAGATGTTCTTTGCTCATTTGTAACGTTTGAAATATTTTTCATTAAAGTAAACTTTTAAAAAGTATTTTATCTACATTTATATTTATTAAGTAATTATGTTTTAAAATAGATTTAAATGTACATTCCATCTATAGCTGGTATAAAGTATACTTCAAGATGTTTTTTAAAGTAACTTCGAAATATATTTTTATAAGCATTCAAATTTAAGAGTAAACTTTTCATATTTACATACAAACTTATTTTTTTTATTAAAAGTAAATGATTTTCAAATGTATTGTAATTTCTAATTGTCTATGTGTGTTTAAAATAATAAAAAATTCTTCAAATGTTAGCATTAAATTATTAAAATTTCAAAGTAGCTTGATTTTTGTTTTTATTCTAATCTAAAATGTTCAAAATTACATGTCGATAGATAACTACTACTCGTATAAGGATGTTCGATGATTTCTGTCTAATTTTACATGCACATTTTATATTTGCTAATTTTACAAGCACTTTTTTACTTAAGAATATATTCCATCTATACCTGGTATAAAGTATACTTCAAGATATTTTTCAAAGTAACTTCGAAATAAATTTTTATAAGCATTCAAATTTAAAAATAAAGTACTGATATAAGGTTATTTTGTATATAGAACGTAAAATAATTTAAAACAAAAAATTCTGCAGATTATTAAAGAAAAACTATAGACATACTAACTAAATATAAAAACTAAAGAAAAACTATAGCAACAGATGGCAGCACTTGTAAAATTTAAAATTCGCATGGATTCGAACCTGAGCCCAGTCGTTTGCTGAGCTGATTCTCTACCACCCAAGCCAAAACTTCACATTTGAAATATACTAACAAATTATATCATGCAATGCATTTAGTGTTATTTTAGAGTACTATTTTGAAGAGTAAACAGAATAAGTTTTCAAGTTGTTTTAGTATTGCAATAGAAGGATAAAAAAAAGTCTATGGAGAACATACATGAAAATTTATTTTCTAAATTCTGTCTGATGGTTTTTTTTTAACGATTCGAGAAAGAGAACATAATTGTATTCGAGGAAATTGCCATAGTGTAGTAAATATTCTAAAACAATTTAAATTAGATTCCTTTGTGTTTTGTGATGGAATCACTTTAGATAGCTTATTTTAGAAAACTGATGAAATATATATATATTGCCAAAGCAAACTAATATACGCTCTTGTTTAAATTCACAGAAAGGCGGATTTTCTGAAACGCATCTATACTGTAAACTAGCAAGCCGCTGGTAAATATAAATTTGAATCAGAAGAGCCCAAAGAGATTATATTAGTAATAATATCTTAATTTTTATTATATAATATTTCATGTATATAAAATCGCTTTGGAAAAGATGGTTCGTAAAGATGATATTTTCTCGTACGCATGTTTCTTCAAATTCTTTTTTAAATACAGTGGATCTTTTTTAGATTCCACAAAAATGATTTTTCACGTATTGATTCAATTAACTCCGTTTCCATCTCGCATGACTACTTTTTTTCGACTTCGAGACGACTTCCATTGACATCCACCTTTATGACACAGAAATATTATAAATACTTAACAAAATTCTAAATCTAAACTAAAATAATACTTCGCGCTGCCTGGTTATTATATCAATATAATCCATCTGTTATTATATTCTATCTGTTCACGCTCCACAGATTCAAACTTGCGCGAGGATTTCACGCCAAACCAGAATGTAGTAGAATCTGCGCCAACCTTTCTACACACGTGATTCCTTCGTTACTCATCTGTGATTGGCTGGTTGGTAAAAAATTGTCCCAAATGAACAACTTTTTCTATACCGGTCAGATAAAGTTGTCCCAATTTTTTTACCTTATTTCACACGAGTTTTCCCCCAACTCGGCGTAAAAATTGTTCGAAAAGTTGGTTATCCGAAAAATTGCCGGAAAAGTTATTGAATGTGATAGGGCCTTTAGTGGTTTATATGGGAAAATGCTTCAGATGCACTGTATTGAAGCAATGCATAATAAAATTAAGTGATATCTGAAGTATACACCTTTCAGCTTTAACTGGATATATAGCCAACCAAATTTTTAAAAATTACAAGTATTGGAGTGACATGCAGATTACTGCATATCTATGCAGGATGTCACTAGTTGAATATAATGATTTAATAAACCTATTTTCAAAATTTTATAACTTGGGAAAACACTTTGAAGCATATTTTCCCAAATCACATTGGCTGACCCATGGCCTAGCGTTATAATGCTGATCACTGAAACATAAGTAAAGTTGGAGGGGGTTCATTCCTTAACTGGAGTGACTTAACAAACTCTCCTCTTAAGTTGTAAGTAGTTCAATTCCTTACCAGATTTCTCATGGTCCTAAAAATTTACTTAATTTTATGTATTGATTCTAAGGGTTTTTAAAAAATATATATATTTATTATCCTTTGAAGCACATTCATTTCAGGTCATCATGAATTATCAAAGAATCGGTTACAAAGTATCATAAAATTATTTATATTAATAGCAATGGATTTTTTTCTTCATTCTATATACCAATGTTCTAATACCATTTGTTTATATTCTCATGCAAATTTTGCTATTATTCTTGATGCTTGGGGCTGTACACAAAGTGAATTGTCAACAAAATAATTTGATAAAAATTCTTAAATAATTCAGGTCCTTAAAAAGTTCTTAAATTTTATGGTAAGACTAGAATAAATTACCCAGTGTTGCCCAGGTCTTAAATAAGCTTCCACTACTTAAAGAATACATTTACAGATAACACGGGTCGCTTTCTTCAAACCACTTCAGTTTCCAAATCATTTCCTTCTTTGGTTTTATTCCAAATCCCAAAATCCTTAGTGGAAAGCAAAATAATAAATTTTCCACGTTATTTTGATTTTCCATGTTTTTTTGTTACTTGTGCTATAAACTTTTGAAACAAGTTTTTTTATGCTTCTTTTGTGTTTACTTCGTTTATTGAGACCTGCAAATCAAACAGGTATGTTCATGGTCTTATATTGTTTATTAGTCGTTATTAAATATATAGCGATGAAATTGCATTTCTTATTTTCTTCTTCTGATATCTATTGCTTATACTAAAGTGCATAAACTTTTGAGACTCAGCTTATATATGTGTGTGTGTATCTTTTTATAATCGCTTTGGCAACTGTGATAACAAAAAAGTTTTTGCAGTGGATGAATTATTATATTGAAAAATGGCAAGACTTTATCTGTTGATAAAATGGGCTGAAGAAACCCTTTGTGCTTTCTTAGTGGTTTATATGGGAAAATGCTTGAGATGCACTGTATTGAAGCAATGCATAACAAGAAAGATCAATCATGCTTAAAGCATTGATTATGAAACACTTTCCAACTTCAATGCAATTTTATTTAAACATGTCTAAAATGCAATACATTCCTCGATAATATTTTAAAACTTCTCACAATACTACATTGATTTATTATATTTGAAAACTTAAACATTCATCGAAAAAAATGAACTTCATTCAAATGACGGCATTGAAATATAAATTGCCTGGTTTAAACATCTCTAAAATGTGATATATTACTCGGTAACAATTTTAGAATTATCATAATACCACGATAATTTATTATATTTAAAAACTTCATCGAAAACAACTGAAATTCATTCAAATGACGTCATAGAAAAAATAACACGCCTGGCTCTCTCTAAAAAAGCAGCATTTCATTCATAAATAATTTCCCATTCATGTCATTCATCACAATACTATAATAATTTATTTTATTTAAAAATTAAGACCATGGAGCTATAAGTAATTTAACTCTATGCTTAAAACTTCATCGCAAAAAATCGTCCTTTTCTCGGTAAAGTCAATGAATATTTCTTTCATATCAGCTATGCAGACTCCATGAGCTAAATTCTTTTGCATTAAAAAAATACAGCAATTCCTATACAACTCATCCTACATATTTTGCTGTTTACATTTCACATAAGTGAAAAATAGGCTTCGTTAGAGAAATAATCAAAGTTGGATGCGCATTTAAACTCAAATATATTGTCATTGCGTTGTTTCAGTATGTAGATGCACAGAATTTAAGCGAAAATAAAGAGGTTTTACGACGAATACAACACTCAATATGAATTAAAAAGAACTTTAAAAATGACGATTTTGAGACAAGATGGATGCCGTATTATATTTTGAAGTTGGTCACGTGATCGTTTCATATCATGGTCACGTGATCGCTTCATATAAGAAGTGTAATTATTATTTTAATTTTTATTTAAAAAACTACTTAATATATTTTGCTTAATTTTTTTTTATATATTTTATGGAATAATTTGAATATTACCTAAAGTTTTCGAAGCAATTTGTGAATTTTAAATCCGCTTAAAAATGTTTGAAAAATTAGGTCCCATAGGGTTCAATGTATTTCATTTTTTCAACCTGGGTTTAATCCAAAACTAATTGGGTGATATTATTTATTTATATTCCCATAGGTCCTACAGACCGTCTGAACAACATACTAAAATTTCATTTTGATTGAGTCATTTTTACGGCAGTTATCGTGCTAACGGACAGACAGACAGACAGACAGACAGAATGAACAAAGTCATAAACACTTTTCAACTTTGTTGTAAAGTGTTAATAAAATTAAGTGATATCTGAAGTGTACACCTTTCAGCTTTAACTGGATATATAGCCAACCTAATTTTAAAAAATTACAAGTATTTGAGTGACATGCAGATTACTGCATATCTATGCAGGATGTCACTAGTTGAATATAATGATTTAATAAACCTATTTTCAAAATTTTATAACTTGGGAAAACACTTTGAAGCATATTTTCCCAAATCACATTGGCTGACCCATGGCCTAGTGTTATAATGCTGATCACTGAAACATAAGTAAAGTTGGAGGGGGTTCATTTCTTAACTGGAGTGACTTAACAAACTCTCCTCTTAAGTTGGAAGTAGTTCAATTCCTTACCAGATTTCTCATGGTCCTAAAAATTTACTTAATTTTATGTATTGATTCTAAGGGTTTTTAAAAAGTATATATATATATTTATTGTCCTTTGAAGCACATTCATTTCAGGTCATCATGAATTATCAAAGAATGGGTTACAAAGTATCATAAAATTATTTATATTAATAGCAATGGATTTTTTTCTTCATTCTATATTCCAATGCTCTAATACCATTTGTTTATATTCTCATGCAAATTTTGCTATTATTCTTGATGCTTGGGGCTGTACACAAAGTGAATTGTCAACAAAATAATTTGATAAAAATTCTTAAATAATTCAGGTCCTTAAAAAGTTCTTAAATTTTATGGTAAGACTAGAATAAATTACCTAGTGTTGCCCAGGTCTTAAATAAGCGTCCACTACTTAAAGAATACATTTACAGATAACACGGGTCGCTTTCTTCAAACCACTTCAGTTTCCAAATCATTTCCTTCTTTGGTTTTAATCCAAATCCCAAAATCCTTAGTGGAAAGCAAAATAATAAATAAATAAAAGAAACTATTCTTTGTAAGGAGAAAAGGCATTTTTTAACCCCACCATGAATAAATCATTTGCAGACAATTGGTAGAAAAATAAATCCATCTAACTTCATTTACGGTACAAAAAGAATATAAAATCTCAAATTTTAAATGTTTGCTTAAATAATCATGGAAAATAAAATAATTTATTAATAAAAAAACAAACTTTTTTTTTAATGCGAAAATATACATAACTTTTTGAATAGCATTAAGTTGATCTTACTTTATTGAATGCGGTGAAATAAGTATCAGATAACCTGATAACCTAAAAAATGTAAATTTTGATGTATTATTAAAAAAAATAATAAATATGAAGTAATTGCCCTACAAATTTGGGCAATCATTGGTGCAAAGAATATTCATTGATCTTTCCAATTGTGTCAAGATAGAAACACTGTGTGAAAATCACTAAAAATTGAGCTAAAACATAATATAACTGAAAAATTAATTTGAATTTTAAAAAACAATCATGCCAAAGCTGTTTCGGGTCCTGAAATACCTCTGTACCAAATTTCATAACTGTACGATGCTTAGATTTTCCACTGCAGATGACACACAGACAGACATCTTCCTTTATTTTTATAAATGCAAGTGAAAATCCTGCTAATTTAATTTGTGTTTAATATATTTTGTATTTAAAAATGTAAAATTATTTTTATCTGTTATTTATTAAAACACGTTTTAATGAATTGTGTTTTTCAGATGAAATTGATTCATCAGTTTTAGACAGCAGTGATGAATATGAGTGCATTGATTTTCATTGTGAACCATCTGGTTTTAATTGTGATAGTTCATATGATATTTCATCATCAAGTTTGATAAAATCACCCCTTGTATTTGAGCTCCTAATATCACATGGCTTATTAAAAATGGGTCATGTAGAAGATAGACCTCTTTGTAACTCCAATGCTGAAAGCAAGGTAAGCTATGTTGAAATTTATTTTAAGCAGCAATATCTGGTAATGGGTCATTCCATATAAAATCACCCAGTGGTGGTTGCATGACCATTTTTAAAAGGTTTTATATTTTGCGCAAATGTTCCTACATATTTCAGCAGAAGAAAAATGATTTTTAAAAAGTTTTTCATCTAGCTCGATTATTTGGTACAGCCATTTTTTCAACATCGCAGACTCCAAATTTAATGAATTTTGATGTTCAAGCAAATTTAAATATCTTGGAACTTAAAACAGTTAGATACTTGGTATAAAAACTATTTTACTGGCCTTAAAATTGTCTATATTTCATACTATTGTAAAGTTTGTGTAACTGCAATCTAGGTAGCTGAAATTCAGCATTGAAATTCAGCATCAATTTAGCTAAAAATGCAGTTTTTAGGCTTTCTAAAAACAATGAAGTGAACAATTTAAAATCTTCAAATTTTCACCATATCTTGCCCTACTCCTAACGTCTTATTTGGAGAAATTTTAAGACTAAAACCATTATCCTTTTTATTTTATTAAGTCCCAAACATGGTGACTTTTTCAAATTTACAAATATTTTAGCCTTAATATCTCTGGTGGGGGAATCGGGAAAAATCTAAAACTTACAGAGAATCAAGTACTATATAATACATAATTTTAATAAAAATTTGGAGTTTGAGACTTTTCTGGTTTTATTGATATGGAGTGATGAGTAAGTCCTAAAAGTAACCAATATTAATTTTCACTTATCCATAAAGTTGGATACCTTTTATTAAAAATATTCATTGTACAGTCATGATATTTCATTACAGAGTTTGTCAGTAATCTGGTAGCTCTGTTCTCTCTCTCTGTAGGTGTATGAAGTTTCAGAAGCGTGTGTTTTCTCACTACTTTTGATGGAGGAACCCATTATGCATTGGATGCCTTTTGGAAAGAAATTCTTGAACCTTGAAGGTTGGAGATATAGGTCTTCATTTCCAAAACACATTTTTAAAATTTCAGTATGCCACTACTATTTATCATAAAAATGCAAGTTACTACTGAGATATCTACATATCCAAAGATATAGATGTTTAGTAACACCTTATGGTAGATTTGCTGAGAGGTAAAAATATGTGCTTTTCTCTCGTTTAAGGTACAGAATTACATTTTTCAAATCTAGGTTTCAACACTTTCTCATTTAATTTCACTTCCTCTGTTGATACAAAAATGTAGGATATTCTATTGATTTTTTTTTCCACTGCAAAATAATTTAAATCTTTTGGGGTAAGGATCTGATTTTCAAAGGCTCTTTGCAAACTTGCTTTTGCCGCTTCCCTTTTTGCAGTACCTCCTACTCCGTCACAGGCATTCTTCCCATGAGCAGTAGCAGGAAAATGTCCATTCAGCATCTAGATTGAAATCAAACTTATGACACATGTTGATGAAATTATTTTTGTTTTTATATTAACTGGCAGCTCCATCATTAAAGTAAAAAAAAAAAATCTTGACTGGAGGGTGAGCTTTTTTGAGGTGGTTTGTAAGATACTTTTGAAATGTGTGAAGTACCACTATGTTGTATTCTGGGTAGTCACTTATGATGCATATGTGGTAGTCACATGCACTGCACATGTTGTGACTCTTTAAAACATCATCTGATTTGAAGTAATATACAAAAAGATGGAGGGTGACCTATCTGCACACCCAATTAAAACTTTGAATTTAATTTTGAATTATGGACTGTAGTTTTCAACAAAATCTGTTAGAACTATGCACTCAGTTTATGCAAGGTTTTCTTTTGTGGCTTAAAACTTTGAATTTAATTTTGAATTATGGACTGTAGTTTTCAACAAAATCTGCTAGAACTATGCATGGTTCAATGCATTCAGCATGGTTACCTTGCATAAATGCAAGGTTTTCTTTTGTGACTCTTAAAATCTGTGACTGAGTTTTGGAGACAAAATTATGTTTCTTTAGCGCCAAGAGTTTCTCTGTGAAGTTTTCAAGAAATTCACTTTCTGTTTGTGTGATAATTAATAGGTCCGCATGATCTGTACTCGCCCACTGCTTATAGTAGATTTCTTCTCTCTCTAACATCTCATCAATTTCCTCTGTGAGGAAATCAAATACAATTCGTGCTCTGGGACAGTTAGAACACTTATCCATCATGCACTCATATCTATTTATGCTACAAGTCAATAGTCCTAATAGATATTTATAATTAACATTGAAATTTGCTCCCTTCAACATTAGTTTCACATTCTGGTAATGTACATAGACACAAACTATGTGAGTAGCTGAGGAACCAGCTAAAATACATCATTTTGACATGAGTGCACAAAATTTAGATAATCCTACTTTTGAAGATGGGTAAATGTGCTTAAAATGAGCATACAGTTCTCTTAAATTGCATAAAATTAAACGTTTTTGCCTGTGCTCTTTGACACCATTAACTTTGACTGAGACAAATTTTCTTACTAGGACATATCCTACTGTTATCATCATGTTCATAAAATTCTTCTATAGCTAAATTACAATTCCATCTAATGTTTTCCTGGAACAAGGTGTACCTGATACTGTCTGTTTTTCTTTAAATGTTCAAGCATAATTTCACGATAACATTTGTAGCCCTTTTACTTTGATCCAGTGTGATAGCTATAAGGATCACAACACATCTGTCCAAAAAGTTGATTGTACTTATTATTGAACTTTTTCTCATGATAGTTACAAACTGTTTTCAAGTGATCTGTACCTAATCTTAACGTCAGTAGTGTTTTATCAACTTCACTGAAATTCCCAAAATTAGTAAAATCGTTGCTGACTTTATCATAAGTATGCGTATGGCAATCTTCTTTAATAAATTTACCAATAGAACATTCCATTTTTATGAACTTTATCAATTTATTTATATAATTAAATAGCATAAGACATCGAATACATCTACTCACCACTAGAAACTGTGTAGAACCGGGGCCTCCGCTCGAGAGAGGGCCATGGCAATCAAATTAGTGACGTCACGAAAAACGATCCACGGTTGGCGAAGCGATTCTGTTCGCTCAGTTTGCAAGTTTAAACGGGACCTCCGCTCCTCCATTCTCTGAGAGAAAGAATAAAAAGTACTAAAATATTTTTAAAAACTATCTTTAAACTCGAAAACTGAGCGAATAAGATCGTTTCGCCAACTGTGGATCGTTTTTCGTGACGTCACTAATTTGACTGCCACGGCCCTCTCTCGAGCGGAGGCCCCGGTAGAACTGGGAGAAATAATAGGAACTGATTCATGCTTCTCAGTTCAGAATTGTCATAATATTCTGCTACAAGTAGTAATAACAATCTGAAAATGGCACTCTTTTGCATAGGCGCCGACTACGGGGGGGGGGGGGGGGGGGGGGGGCAGAGGGGCACGAGCCCCCGCTGAGCTTTTCCAGAGGGGGCTTTGCCCCCTCTGGGAAATTTCAAGAGTTTTCTCTAACTTAATATTTTACTAAATAATAAAAAATAAAATTTTTTAAACATAAAAATAATTGAAAGGAAATCCTATCAACGTAAATGTCACATTTCAGTTCAGTCTTGTTCACATCGTCCTTACCATAGCTCCCTAAACTATCTCGTGCACAAACGAAGCTCATCTTTACTCCCAGGAAACATGTTGACGCTAATGACAAAAACACCTGGTTACCAGAACTTTTTCGACTGACCACCTAATTCAAAGAGAAATGGAATATTTACAGCCATGTTATTGGCATTTCCAAAAAATAACTATTTCCCTCCAGTAATAACTATAAATGATTACCACGAAGTAGAGATGACTTATTTGGTCTACCTAAAGAGACCTTATCTGTAATTACTCCTGGATTCTATATATAAACAGTGCTGTCTTTACAGGAGGCATCCATTCCGTTTGAAGCTGCAAACCCCGCGGGTGGTATCCATTTTGTTTGATGTTGCAAACCCCGCGGTACAGTGGCTAGAACTAGACACTGTGGCTAGTTCTAGACACTGTACCCGCGGGTAGCTTTATTCCTGGTAAGCACCGGAGGTTTGGCACAGCACGATAGTTGTCAGGCAAGGGCCAGAGGGAGCTAAGTCTCCCCCCCCCCCTTCTCTCACACACACACTAGGTATATACTCAGCCCACCCCTCTGATAAAACTATTAAAGTTTTAGTTGTGATAAGAAATGTCAACCAACATGTTATCCAAATTTTGCATAAATATATGATTTATGAGATTTTTTTAATAAATTGCTTTGGTTTAAAGATTTTTTAATTTAGCTGAATGTGTGGTTATAGTGATGGTCAATTTATTTACATATTTAATTTATAAATATTTAAATATAGACAATAGTATTTGGATACTTTTGTATTATTACTGGGTTCATTGTTTTAATTTATTGTGTCAAAATCAACTGATAGGTAGTTAAGAGTTGATATTAAGCATTAACATGTATTAACTTTCAGATTTTTGTTGATTAATTAACAGCTTTGCTACTAGTTAATTCTTATATTAAACTCCATTGTAATTATTATATATTATAATATTGATGCATAGTAACTATATGGATTTTCCTAACCAACTCCTAGCTTACAAATATAAATAGGCATAAAAAGATTAAAAATATTTATTGCACAATAAATAAAAGTGCTGACATCTTTTTTTCGATCCAGCCCGTCCGACCTACCCGAAGGTGTAAGATATCTGTTTAAACCGCCAAGACAATGCCATCTAATTTAGACTGGAACCCAGGGGGGGCGACATCCACAAGGACTGACCCTCCTTCCTTTGCTGCCAACGGCTCGGAAGGACTTTCAAACCCACAAATTTAACGTGCCCGTACACGGGAACTGTTTAGGCAAAGCCGGAAATCGAACTCGGGTCCTCCGAGTACAATCCACGTGACTTAACCACTCGGTTATCGCATTCCAAAGCTGTTGCTTGTAAGACAATAACTTACAAAACTTCCTTGAGGAAAGCATATATATGTCAGTTAGGTGACTACAGTTGCTTCGATGGCATTATAATTCCTCTTTTTCAGGTCAAAATAACAATATGCGCTCGTAACAACCACTACTGCCGTTCGTTGGGCAGTTCGTTCTTGGCGATTGTTAAGGGCGCATACTGTTCTTTTGGCCTGGAGAAGGGGCTTAAAATGACCTCGAACCAATTGTAGTCACCTAACTGACATATGCTTGCTTTCTTCAAGGCTGCCTTGTAACTTTTATATAACGTTATCGGATTGTGCCCCCCCCTGAGATTTTGAAAACTCGGCGCCTATGCTCTTTTGTATACACATATTATATTTTTCTTCTTTCAAATACTAATCAGGGTTGTCGGGTTTGGCTACTTTTAGCCAATTTGTCTATTTTTGATCATGATTGATTAATTTTTTTTAACTTTGAATTTTAAAGCTAAAATGCTAACTAAGTTTTTATTAATAACAATAATTTATGATTTTCAATTATTTATAATTCATAATTTTCATGATTTGGAAGATTATTAATAAAAATAAATAGAAAATTTGTAACAAAGTTATGCATATTTGATAAATAAATAAGCGAGATTTTAGGACTTGCTCATCACTCTATATCTATAAAACCAGTAAGTCTCAAACTTCAAATTTTTATTACAATTATTTATTATGTAGTACTTGATTCTCTGCAAGTTTCCGATTTTTCCCGATTCCCCCACCAGAGATATTAAGGCTTAAATATTTGTAAATTTGAAAAAGTCGCCATATTTGGGACTTAATAAAATAAAAAGGAGAAAGTTCCTAGTCTTGAAATTTATCCAGCTAAGGTGTTAGGAGTAGGGTAAGATATGATGAAAATTTGAAGATTTAATATTGTTCTCTTCATTATTTTATAAAAGCTTAAAAACTGCATTTTAGCTGCATTTTTAGCTGAATTTCAATGCTAAATTTCAGCCACCCAGGTTGCAGTTACACGAATTTTACAATAGTGTGAAATGTAGACCACTTTAAGTCCAGTAAAATAATTTTTATTCCAACTCTTTTGACTTCCAAGACATTTAAATTTGCTTGAACATCAAATTTCATCAAAAATTGGAGTTCGCCATGTTGAAAAAATGGCTGTACCAAATAAACGAGCTAGATGAAAAAAATTTTTAATTCGTTTTTCATCTGCTGAAATATGTCGGAACATTTGTGCTAAATATAAAAATTTTCAAAAATGGCCATGCAACCAAATATTCTTTTCTTGGGTGATTTTACATGGAATGACCCTAATTATGTCCCTGTGTTATTGATTCCTGATATCATAATTCTACATTTTAAAGGTAATCATTGCATATAAAATTATCCTCATTTATTTAATTTTTTCTGAATTCCTTTCATCAAGTGATCATCACACCCGTTTATTTCCTCCATGATCCTTTTTTTTTAACACTTTACAACAAAGTTGAAAAGTGTTTATGACTTTGTTCATTCTGTCTGTCTGTCAGCACGATAACTGCCGTAAAAATGACTTTATCAAAATGAAATTTTAATATGTTGTTCAGACGGTCTGTAGGACCTATGGGAATATAAATAAATAATATCACCCAATTAGTTTTTTATTGAACCCGGGTTGAAAAAATGAAATACATTGAACCCTATGGGACCTAATTTTTCAAACATTTTTTAAGTAAATTTAAAATTCACGAATTGCTTCGAAATTTTTAGGAAATATTCACATTATCCCATAGAATATATAAAAAAAAATTCAGTAAAATATGTTAAGTAGTTTTTTAATTAAAAATTATTTAATATAGGGAAAAAAACAAATTCAATTAAATTCTGACTTTGGGATATCTTCCAGAAAGAAAAGAGAGATATATTATATAATAAATATCTTTCCATTTGTTTAAACGTATTGCATATGGGAGAGGCTTCACATTTTAAAATAAATTTGGTAGATAACAATTTTTCATTTTTTTTAAAATTTTATATAACTCTTCATGATATACTTATTTGATGGCATTTTTAATGCACTTTCCTACGTCCTAGAGAGTTAAAATTTGGTACACAGCTTAAATTTATTGAACATTTTATTCGACAAAAATTTGATGGATCTTTAAATATAGATCATACATTTTTTTCGAAATGGCATGCAAATAATCCCCGTTCACTTCTATAAATCATTGTTGTAATATTGTTAAAAATTCTGATGTAGACAGCACATGTCTTTCCCTGCAGACTCATATTCATTCTCTTTATTTATTCAATAATAATTTGAGTTTATCTGCATAAAATAACAACCATAAGTATTTTAAATGACATTGAATTTACACGTTAAACTTAAATTTGGTTCTCATTTGATAGCTGGCTGGTTGTCAAAGATGGCGTAGCGAAAACGCGAAAAAACTAGAATATCTCAAGAACGGCTAGTCCTAGAGTAATGGGGTTAATCTTATTCTTTTTGTTGTCAAAAATCACGTATAAAATAGGAATTTAATTGATATAATTGAGCACACGTAGTCTTTTATTTTTATATATAATGATTTTAGCGGGCCATTTCGCAAAAATAGCCAGTTCCTTTTTCCCGAATCGTACTAGAATAACCTACAAATGATTTATATACAAAATTTTGTTAAATTTGGTATATAAATCACTTGTAGGTTATTGAAATATTATACACCAAATTTTGTTAAATTTGTTCCATTAGTTTTTAGCTAGAGTGGATAAAGGCAATTTCTGCGGCAATTTCGCAAAGAAGGCAGATTCTTTTATTACGAATCATACTATAATCTAATGAACATCAGGATTTCCCACAAAAAACATACCTACCAAATTGTATGAAATTCGGTCCATTAGTTTTTCAATTAGAGTGGATGTAATGTCCACACAGATACACAGAAACATACACAGATACACCCTTACACACACAGACGTCTTCCTAAAAATAGTTTTTTCGTGTTCTAGAAGTCCCAAAACGTGTAGATCCTTTGAAAATTCGAGTTCCGATCTTCGGCACGATTCCAATACTTTGAGTACATACACATACACACATATATTATCTGTGTATCTGTGTATGATCTGTGTATCTAAATTCTGTGCCTATGCAATTACAATAGTTGTGATTTTAAATGATCCCTAAACTTTTATTATTTCTTCAACGAAACCTAATTTTAACATATGCAGAATGCAAATATCTCAAGCGATTGTAAGATGAATTACATAAGAATTGCTGAATTTTTTTCACGCAAAATTATTTAGCTCTGGAGTCTGGAATACAAGTTATATGAATGAAATATTCATTGATTTTGCATAAAGAATCAGATGATTTATATTTCGATACAGTTTTAAATATTTAAGTATAATAAATTACTGTAGTTCTGTGATAATGTAAAAGATATCACCACTGAATGTATCACATTTCAGAAATTTTTAAATGAAATTACATTTCAGGTGGAAAGTGTTTCATAATCAATGCTTATGCATGATTGATCATTCTTGTTTCTTAATTACTTCCTTCTCTCTGTTTGGAGATACTTCTCAACTTGACTTGGTGGTTCATGCTTCTGTTATTTTTTAATATTAATTTACTTTTTCTTTTTTTTGCCTGTTAGTACAAAATGTTCAGAAGAATATACTATCATGGTATTCAGAAACGGACACTTGATTTTGTCTAATTAAAATTGTATGCCACCTTGAAAACCAAATCATTTCTATGCTGACCTCATACCTAAGTGCTTAGTACCATCCATTTGATTTGGCCTTTGATTGCTTCTAATATTCAGTTTAAGGTTCCTGAATTTGTTTTGTAACATTTTATTTTTCTTAAATATATTTAATATATTTACACATGCCATAAAAGTGTAATTACCTACAATAGAAAAGAAAATTACTAAAAGTTTCCAATATGGAGTAGCAATATCAAATTGAAATAAAAAATTGTAAAGGACAAATTACTCAGTCAGTACAAAATGGTGCTAATGGTGCAACATAATACACGCTGTTGCAGAATAATATATGCACCCATAAAAAATTGAGCTACATCTGTAAAACTTGGCATGCAAATATTGTTTCAAGAGTTATGCAAATGACCAAACTGTCAGTGCTAATGATATTATAAGGCCCATGTAATGCACATGAGAATGACTTATCATGCAGCATTTAAAATGACCGGTGTTCTCACTCACAGGCAATCGGACTGCTTTGATACAGCAAGTTGTGTACAAAGATGCCTTTAAGACATACTTGATGGTGCTATGAACAATTGTCGGATTTAGAGAGAGGTTGCAATATAGACCTAAGGGAAGCTGTTGGTATAACAGATGTATCAATCATCATCTTTGTTAGAGCAATATGGTAGCTACTCGGTGTCAACAGGAGTGGATCAGAGAAGGCAGATGTAACGCTGGCGAGGCTCAGAATGCTCCAGATGGAAAATTGCTCGAGAGGATCGTACAGTCAGGAGAGGAGCCGCATCCACACCAATAGTGTTCCTATCAGCCATTTGAAGGTATTTGCAATCCTATATTAAGGGATATTATTCAGAGAAGACTGACAGAAGGTGGAATTAAGTGTCGGTGTCTATAAAAATGCCTACCACTGACCCCTCAACATAGGTACGGTTCCAAGCTCAGTCAGCCAGGACTATGTCCTGTTTGAGACATGTTGTCTTTAGCAAGAAATCCCACTTCTGTCTCAGTGTTGATGACCACCTCATGCATGTGTGGAGATGGATTGGCCAATGTTACGATCCCTCACTTCTTGTCGACCTGTACACGGCCATCATACATAGTGTCTGTGGAGCCTTCTCACAGGACAGAAGTGGTCATTCATCAAAACATTGGTGGAAAGTTCTATGGTTTGTAATCTGGGAGTGGAATTGATAGGATTAAAGAGGTCAAACGTCATAGGCTCTGACTTGAAAAATTATTGGGAGTTCCGAAATCAAATGACTTATTCATTTTTAGAAGGATTTAAATCTTAATTTAAATTTCATTTAGTCAGATTATCTGGCACAATAAAATGTCTGAAATACTAAAATGAAGTACATTATAGTTAAGTACAGAAACATATTTTTTTTCTCTAGATAATTATTTATTTCATTTAATCTGCTTTTGTAGGCACAACATTAGTATATACAAATACAGATACTATGTGAATTTCTATTTCAATTATCTTTATAAATGTAACAAAAAATGTAAAATTAATTTTTTAGGTATTTTTACCAATTTTAAAAATGTGAACAAATTTCTCTTTAAATCATTTCCAAGTAAAAACTTATGCAATAAACAGTCTGAGGGGTAAATTTCTTTGCACACTTTATAGTAAACTGGGAATGAATAATGAAAAACTTGAAAAATGGACAATAAAAGGCAAAAGTTATGCATATATGTGTACATTTTCCCTATTAAATGCTCCCAAAGTATTAGGGGTTCGAGAAACCCACAACCAATTTATTAGGGGTTCAAAAAGTGCCTTAAACCCATGAAGTCAGCACCTCTGTCAAACATCATAATGATATTGAAATATTGGGTTTTTATTTATGCACACTGTATGCATAAATTACCTCAATATTTTTAAAGGACTCATTTTAAGTATCATCATTTGAATGATATTCACACGAATCATTTATTTAATGATTAACGTTTGTGCACGTACCCATCAAATGTATCCCAGAGTTTCCATTTTGACATTATCAAAAAGATCGAAAAACTTTGTTTCTAATGATCTTTGAATCGAATCTGTAAGGTGCTTCCTTCATATTTATTTTTAAATACATTGAAATTTTCATTTTTTAGGTTATCTGATACTTATTTTGCCACATCCAAAAGAGGAAAATTAGTAGAATAACTTATGATTTAGAGGTGGGTGGCTCAAAGCGAGTCTAGCACAGCAACCAGAGGTCTATTGTACTGTCCCCAAAAGTTGTACTGTCCCTAAGAGAAGAGATTAGTAGCCAAGGCAAAGATCAGCAGACACTTGACAGGAATATCCTGCAACTCCCAGGGCTCAATCACATGTCAATCCAAGTGCTCGAACCTATGGGCAGAAAATACCTCACACTTACATAGTATGTGTGAGGCAGTTTTTTCACTATACTTACAACCTCTACAGATCAGTCCTTAATAACACCCATAATGCTTAGGTGTTTTTTAGAGATACAGTGCCCAGGAGCCCAATTACCCTTCTAATGCCAGTTCTATTGAGCTTGAATAGCTCCCTATGATACACACTAGGGTACTCACAGTTCAGTTCTTTTGCCTGCCTTTGGCCCTTGATGTCATGCCAGTTTTTGCACTGCAGCCACCTGAAGATGCCTTAAACTGTTCTTCTGATCAACTCATCAGAGATATCTAAAATTGGCTCTGGACCAACAAAATGTATACTTGAACCATTTCTAGCCAACTCATCAGCCATTTTATTACTCAGAATGCCTGAATGTCCAGTCACCCAGTAAAGAGTGACTTTTAATATTACAAAGTGCAGACAAGGAAAGAAGTCATATCAGACTTCCCCAAAGCCATAAGAGCAGCCTGCCTGTCAGAGCAGATATAGATGTAGTTACTCCTGTAATTTCAGTCAGAGAAAATTCTGCAACTCATTAGAATAGCAAAGACCTCAGCTTGAGGGTGAGCGTCAGTAAATTTTCTGCTCTATCCGCGCTTTGTTAACTTTCGCGGCACACATATTTCGCCGAAATTCTGCTCAAACAGTTGCGAAATATTTTCTTATAGATAAAATGCTATGTTTAGATTATATTAAAACTAAATTTAATAGCCAATAAAACATAGAATATATGTTTTATTTTAATTTAAAATATTTTTGGTGCTGCCATCTGTTGTCGTAATTTAATTCATACCGACTATTTTTATTTTTTAATGAACATTTTTAAATGTCTATTCCTTCTAATATGCTATTAAATACAACAACAGATCATATATAATGCCATAATCATGGAAACGTAATTGAACTTGGACTTGAAGACAAAAGAACTTGAAGACAAAACTGCAGTCCTCAGTGATGTATATTCAGATCCCTTATCAAATTTATAAAATGATAAATTACCTTTCTGTGATTGTGGCATTATTATATATGATCTGTTGTTGTATTTAACACTATATTAGAAGGAATAGATATTTAAAAATGTTCATTAAAAAATAAAAATAATCGGTATGAATTAAATTACGACAACAGATGGCAGCACCAAAATTATTTTGGATTAAAATAAAATATATATATTCTATATTTTTTTGGGCATTAAATTTAGTTTTAATATAATCTAAACATTGCATTTTATCTTTCAGAAAATATTTCGCAACTGTTTGAGCAGAATTTTGGCGAAATATGTGTACCGCGAAAGTTAACAAAGCGCAGATAGGGCAGAAAATTTACTGGCGCTCACCCTTAAAAGCAGTAGTGTAGCTGCCAAGTGGGTAAAACAGTTTTGTACCATCATCTGGACAGCATATGCCAGCACTAGTGCTAAGACCTAGCTTGGAGCCATCAGTGTACCATGCAATACACTTCTTGTTGTAGGTAGGAAGCTTCCTCCAGTCATCCCGTGAAGGGACCTGAATCCCATAAGGTTTGTCAAAGGCATATCTTACAAGCATGCCATCGGAGGTCATACACAAATATGGGTGATTCATAATATTTATATTTAGATTACTAAGACAAATACTTTAAGTAATCTTTCCAGTAGCCTAAATATTGAAGTATTTTCAGGCTTATGAGAGCCGCGATCGGCCAGAGTGTATACGAAGCCAGCATCTTCCGCTCACATTACATGCGGATATTGGCTGCCTTTCGAAGCGATCGCCAAATGTATCACGTGACCCGCGGAGAGACAGAGACTTTCCTTCTCAAGGTTATTTCGGAGCGAGACACATGATATTTCTCCTCTTCTGTGCAGTACTTCTGAAAATGCTGAATCGGGTTACACTCTGGCCGTTCGCTCTTCTGTGCAGTCGCATTTACTCGCATTTACGTTCAAGTCATAACTCAATAATTTGTTAAAGTTATAGCTCTAAGGCAATGGATTGATTTTTACTTTCATATATATAGGCGAAAATTTGAATTCCGGTTTTTGTCGGGAGAGCATGTTTCAAGCAACCTTGACCACGAATCAGACGTTTTTAAAGTCATGAATGTATGTGTTTGATGTGTGTGCGAGTGCGTGAGTGTGCATGTGTTGTTGTTGAAACCCAGACCGTCCGACCTACCAGAAAGGTGTAAGTTAACTGTTTGGACGGTCGGGAAGTGCCACCCAATTTAGACCGGAACCCAGTGGGGGCGGCATCCACAGGGACCGTACCCTCCTTCCCCTACCACCAACCTCTCGGAAGGACTTTCGGACCCACATGTTTAACGTGATCGTACTCCGCATGAACATGGCGGCAGTTTTGGCAGTGGCTGGAATCGAACCCGGGCCTACCGAGTGCAACTTCAGTGCGCTAACGAATGGGCTATCCGCGCCCCGAGTGTGCATGTGTGAGGGCGTGAGTGTGTCAGTAAATCTGTGGAGATGATATCTCACGAACGAATGAAGCGATTCGAACGAAATTTGGTACAAAATTACAATTAGGGAAAACCGGAAACCTGTTGCTTAATGTTAGAATATATATATAAGCAAAATGAGATTTCTTTTAGCAAAATGCTAAATAAAACTAACTTAGTTTAAACCTTTATTTGGAACTTGCATCTATCTCCTTCAAGGAAAAAATAACAATTTATAGTTTGCAATTATGAAGACTTCCTGACTTGTCAATATATATATATATATATATATATATATATAATATATATATATATATATATATATATATATATAATATATATATATATATATTATATATACAGGGTGACCAGAAATAAGCGCCCCAATAAAGAACTATAATATCTCGAAAACCACTGTACATAAATCGTTCAAACTTTGGGAATAAATAATACTGAAATACTGACAACCAAATGCCATTGCAGGTGATGGCAAACATATCGAACTTGTGATTTCATAAATTTAGAATATATATATTTTTTCTGTAATTGGAATAAAACATATTTATTCACCCGTTTTTTTGTTGTTTCATTTTACTTTTGGGGCGCATTTTTCTGGTCATCCTATATACATATATATATATAATGCATTAAAAATGGAATGGATAAAAAGTGAAAAAAGGAAGGAAGGCTTTGCAAAAAGCTTACTTGATGGCGGTGAGGGGTTGTGACCTCACTTCCCAGTTTTCAACGAGCTCGTCATATATGCCGCGGCATTGCACTCCTGGTCGCCAGCTTTTGCTCAAGCCCACCCCCGGAGTGACAATAATAATTGTCACAAGACCTTCATAATGTACCTCTCGCTGCTTTGCGCATAATTACTGTAACACATATATTTCTGATAATCCACTTTCTTTATATTATATATTTTATATATATATATATATATATATATATATATATAATATATATATATATATATATAATATATATATATATATATCTTAAATAATAAAAGGCAATGTCTGTGTGTGTGTGTGTGTCTGTCTTATACACTATACGTTTCGCGACCGCGCGTCGGAGAGCTACGAAATTTGGCAATCGGAGACCTGGGGGGGAGGGAAGGGGACACGTGAAAACCGATTTTCAAAATTCTAATTATTTTTTTATTTATTTAATGTTTTATGCGATTTCGACCTTTTTTTGCCCTTTTTGCTCCACGATCCAGACGTCGTAGAAAAAAACAACTCACACCATCGGAAAGAGCAGACAATTGCGAGTAAAAATATATCAATTTCAAATCTCCATTTCGATTTCTAATATTTTTTAAAGATTTTAAAACAAAAGTCACTTTTGGCTCAAAAAAACGATTTTTGGTTTTTAAATTCTCGCATAGTAAAAAGTACTCATAATTTCGACTAATAATTTACATTTTTAGAAAGCTGAAATATCTGGCATTCTTACAAGTCTAATCTGGTCCAGAAATAATGAAAATTGCCTTCAGGATCGCAATTTTAAAGACGTCATGATTTTAAATTTCTCGGCGTTCAGCTCGGCATACCGCTTCGTTTCTCCCCCGCTGAAGCAGGGAAGGTGGTGGGTGGGGACGTCAAGGTGGAGGTGACGTCACGGTTCTGTATATGCATAGCGATGGGTGGGACAATAAGAAACCGAATTAGTTTTTACTTTCCGTTTCCCGCGCTTCCGATTTTAAATGAAATAAGAGCTTAACATATGCACTGTAGAAATTATTATATTTATATTTTAAATGATGGAACGATATGGATTTTTTAAATGGATATTTTAATTTTATGGATATTTTAAATGATGGAACGATGGATATTTTAATTTTATGGATATTTTAAATGATGGAACGATGGATATTTTAAATGATGGAACAATGGAATGAGGATGATGGAATTAAGAGCTTAGAGAGCATATGGTCATTTTAAATTGTAAATTAGCGCGCGGGAAGTTAGCGGTAGGCCCGGGTACGATTCCCGCCACTGCCAAAACTGCCGAAGTGTTCACGCGGAATACGATCACGTTAAACATGTGGGCCCGTAAGTCCTTCCGAGAGGTTGGTGGTAGGGGAAGGAGGGTACGGTCCCTGTGGATGCCTCCTTCACAGGGTTCCCGTCTAAATTGGGTGAATATAAAGAAAGTTGCGGAGGGCGAGGCAGCCCAGTGGTTAGCGCTAAGGAATTGCACTCGGTAGGCCCGGGTTCGATTCCCGCCACTTCCAAAACTGCCGCCGTGTTCACGCGGAGTACGATCACGATAAACATGTGGGTCCGGAAGTCCTTCCGAGAGGTTGGTGGTAGGGGAAGGAGGGTACGGTCCCTGTGGATGCCTCCCTCACAGGGTTCCCGTCTAAATTGGGTGAATATAAAGAAAGTTGCGGAGGGCGAGGCAGCCCAGTGGTTAGCGCTCAGGAATTGCACTCGGTAGGCCCGGGTTCGATTCCCGCCACTTCCAAAACTGCCGCCGTGTTCACGCGGAGTACGATCACGATAAACATGTGGGTCCGGAAGTCCTTCCGAGAGGTTGGTGGTAGGGGAAGGAGGGTACGGTCCCTGTGGATGCCTCCCTCACAGGGTTCCCGTCTAAATTGGGTGAATATAAAGAAAGTTGCGGAGGGCGAGGCAGCCCAGTGGTTAGCGCTCAGGAATTGCACTCGGTAGGCCCGGGTTCGATTCCCGCCACTTCCAAAACTGCCGCCGTGTTCACGCGGAGTACGATCACGATAAACATGTGGGTCCGGAAGTCCTTCCGAGAGGTTGGTGGTAGGGGAAGGAGGGTACGGTCCCTGTGGATGCCTCTCCCACTGGGTTCCGTTCTAAATTGGGTAAATAAAAAGAATGTTATGGAGATAGTCGCTGGGGGCGAAGAAGCCCAGTGGTTAGCGCGCGGGAATTGCACTCAGTAGGCCCGGGTTCGATTCCCAAAATTGCCGCCGTGTTTACGCGGAGTACGATCACGTTAAACATGTGGGTCCGTGAGTCCTTCCGAGAAGTTGGTGGTAGGGGAAGGAGGGTACGGTCTAAATTGGATGAATAAAAAGAAAGTTATGGAGATTGTCGCGTAGGGCAAAGTAGCCCAATGGTTAGCGCGCGGAAATTGCACTCGGTAGGCCCGGGTTCGATTCCCAAAATTGCCGCCGTGTTTACGCGGAGTACGATCACGTTAAACATGTGGGTCTGTAAGTCCTTCCGAGAGGTTGGTGGTAGGGGAAGAAGGGTACGGTCCCTGTGGATGCTTCTCCCACTTGGTTCCGGTCTAAATTGGGTGAATAAAAAGAAAGTTATGAAGAATATCGCGGAGGGTGAAGTACCCCAGTGGTTAGTGCGCGGAATTTGCACTTGGTAGGCCCGGGTTCGATTCCCAAAATTGCCGAATAAAAATAAAGTTATGGAGATTGTCGCGGATGGCACGGTAGCCCAGTGGTTAGCGCGCGGGAATTTCACTCGGTAGGCCCGGGTTCGATTCCCGCCATTGCCAAAACTGCAGCCGTGTTCACGCGGAGTACGATCACGTTAAACGTGTGGGACTGCAAGTCCTTCCGAGAGGTTTGTGGTAGGGGAAGGAGGGTACGGTCTCTTTGGATGCCTCCCCCATTGGGTTCCGGTCTAAATTGTGTGGCACTTCCTGGCCTTCCAAGCAGTTACCTTACACCTTTCTGGTAGGTCGCGCCAACGAGTTTGCCACGGTCAGAATTTTCAAGGGTAGCGAACAGGCTGGTCGCCAAAGGCGGCTAGTATATAATATATATATATATATATATATAGTATATATATATATATATATATATATATATATATAATATATATATATATATACAACTTCTAATCATACTCAATCAAATTTATGATTATTTTACTGTACAAAAAACACATATAATCAAAAATAGTATAGAACTAATTAATAAAATAAAACTAATCCCTTACATACATGATGTAAAAACTTTTGATTTCAAAGACCTATTTAATAATATTGACATTAATGATTTATATAAAGTCATACTACTTTTATATGAACAATTCACTCAAGCAAAAAACATATAATTTCCAAAATTCAAAACTTTATTAAAATTCATTTTGTTCAAACAGTATATAGTTCAAGGAAAATGCATATACAAATTAAATAAAGGAATCCCACAGGGAGGTAAATCATTCACTATACTGGCCAACCTTTATCTACATTTTTACGAAAATCAGAACCCTTTCAACAGTCATATAATGTACAGATATATTGATGATCTTATTATTATTGGAATTACTAATGAGGCCAATGAATTAAATTTTGATTTCTATCCACCTAATCTACAACTCATTGAAAATGTATATACATCCAACTGGATCAATTTTCTAGACGTTAGTTTAACAATTAAAAATGCAAATACAATAAAATTTAAAATCTATGACAAAACAGAAACTTATAACTTCAAAGTAAATAAACTTCAACATTTCTCTTCCAATCTTTCCAAATCTGTATATAGAAATATTATTAATAACCAGTTATTAAGAATCAAAATGTTAAGCACACCTTGTTACTATAAAGAACATCTTCATAAATTCATCAACACCGTCATCAAAAATAACTACCCGCCCAATCTTATTTTT